>CM038792.1:44239317-44365601 GCA_021764765.1 Vicia sativa
ATCGAATGGTCATAGAAGGCAACTTGTAGGAAGTATCCTGCATGCATTCGAAGGACGATCATCACTTTTAAGTGAGGCAACAATCGAGGACGAGATCATGTAAATGGCGACTTCATTGGGTCTATGATCTTTGTATTCAGAAGGACTATGACGCGGTGCTAGGATACCTCTCGTTGAGGACTTGACCATTTGTATTGTAAAAGCTTAGAGAGAATTACTGTAAAGGTATGTGAAAAGAGTGTGTTGATTCATGTGTTATCTTGAAATTATGAGTGATCTAAGTCCAATTTTAGCTCTTACACACTTTAACTTAATTACAAGATTACATAATATTGAAAATAAAAAAGCAAGAAAAATCGTCAAACGTTACAACACGTAAACAAATGCATAATCGAAAAAAATTAGAAAATTACATAAGAAAAAGATGTTAGTAAAAACATGATTTTGAATGAGGAAAAAAGTTTTAGGTTAGTAATGACAATAAGATGATAAGATAATTTTGGTAATTTTAAGATCGATTTCGATAATTAAAGTCAATTTGGTGATTAATTAGCAATTAATTAAAATATGCATGCAAAATATTATTAATTTTAATATTAAAAATTAAATAAGCATTTTTAAACAATAATGCAAAGAGAAATATTTTTGATTTTTTTAATGCATGAAAAAATGTTTAAAGATTAAATAAATCAACATGAAAATATTAAAAGAAATAAGAAAATGAAAAGTGTTAGTTTGCAAAATAAAAAGAAGTTGCCTTGCAGACTTCGAACCCTTTGAGTGCGTGCACTTTGTCTGCGTAATCGGCATTTGTGGCAAGATCGAGCATAAGCGGTGACAATTAGCTATGGTGGACCAATAGTAACTTTGTTCTCGGAATCTTCAGCCATGGTATGTCAAATTGGGTGGGTACCAAATGCGCATACGTGTAACTCTTCCATGATCGTTCTCATTTTCGGTCCACAGTGTAGTAAGCACAAATCGTGATTGCGCGCGTAAGATCTAGTCAGGTTGAGGAAGAATTTGGATGCAAATCTTCTTAAGAACTTCTTATCGTTGTGAGATGCCCTGCGGGATATTCACGAGTCTCAAGATAGCTCTTCACTTAGTAGAACAAGGTTTCTCTTCCGTACCAAGTTCTACAAGATCTGCTGGTTGGTCAAACTTTCGATGATGATTTGGGGGCCTCGTTGTCCCATCGACCTTGAACATAGATGACATAGTAGCTAATCGTCCGTGGCGATTCTCTTCTCGTGGAATATGATGGAAAGTGATCTCTTGATGAGGGGATCATTTCGAGAACATGCTCTCGATATGGAATGAGGTTCGGATTAACCCCATCGCTAAGCCCTTTATCGGTGATCACTAAGGTGAGTCTCCATACACTTGCAAGAACTTGATTCTTAAGTCAACAACTTTAATACCGGGATGCCCCGCGGCATTATTCGGCCATGTTATTAGTGCGGTAATGCGGTGGTGGCGTGTGTGTCCACGCAGGGAGATGTAATGATAGCGCCAATGCCATTGCTAGCCCAGCGTTTGAGGCTCATCAAAGACCATGGTCCGCCGGGATCCTTGTTGGAGTCCTTAAATGCGGTCGAGGTTCTTCGCAATGGTAACTAGTAAAACATCTTAAATGCGGAAATTGAGCTACATAGGCAATAGTCATCTACGGCTTGATGAGCCAAATGATCGGCTACTACTTCCTGATTGCTTTAGAAAGTATCTTTGGATGTCGTATTCGGTCAAGATCATTTGCCATCTTGATATTCTTCGGTGGTTTCTCGAATATGTATTTTATCGGATCCATCTTGAGATCAACAAGGTAGTGTGGTCAACATATCATATCTTAGTCGTGACGATTGAAGCCATGTTGCAAGTTTTCTCGGTGTGAGTATCTTGTTTCCGCAGTCGGTAAACTTTGCTAAGGTAGTATATTGCATACTCTTTCGACGGACTCGTCATGTTGCCCCACACACCCGTTGAGTTTTCTAACAATCGAATACATGATAAGAGGTCTTCCTTTGGCGGCGCATCGGGATAGGAGGATTTTGTAGGTACTCCTTGATTTTGTCAAAAGCGATGCGGCAACCATGTTCCATTCCCCACTGATCTTTCTTTAGTAACGAAGATTGGCTCACAAGTAGCAGATTAGATGTGCAATGAATCGGCAATGTAGTTCAACGTCCCGAAACCTCGACTTCCTTCTCGGTGCGGGGTGGCATTTCTTGAATAGCTTTAACTTTGGTAATCAACCTCAATACCTTTACCGCAACAAACCCTAGGGTTTCTGGATCGACTCCAAGGTGCACTTGTTGGGATTAAGTCTTAGTCTGCACTTCTTGATCATCAAATAGTTTACCAAATGATCAAGATGTTCCTCTTCGATGCAATGATCGATCATGTAATCGGCGTAGACCTTTATCTCGTGATGAATCATGTCATGAAATAATGCCACCATAACGCGATAATCGCTGGAACCTGGTTCTTCGATCCGAGCAGCATGACCTTGTAGTAGAAAGTGCCTTATTTGGGTAACAAAAGTAGTCTTCTCCATGTCTTGGGATCCATTTTGATCGGTTATGTAGGAGAAACCATCCATGAAGGAAGACCTTATGCTAAGCAGATGTTGTCAACGAACATCAATGTGAGGAGTGGGAAATAAATCTTTTCGGACTCGCTTTGTTCGGATCCTCGTAATCCACATTAGTACTTTACCATCCTTCTGATGCAGGTACCACATTTGCAACCATTGCGGATAAATATGACTAGGAAACCAACATTGAGCTTTCATAACTTGGCTTTGATTTTCTCGACATCTCGGGACGCATCGGAACCTTCATTTCACGGGAGAAAACCTTCTTTTGTTGGCAAGGTGTACCACAATATCAACGTCAAACCCGGCATGTCTTATGACCGAGGCAAAACCTCGATATAGTCTCGTAGCATCTGACCCAACCTTTCTTTGACACTGTTCTCGAAGACCCGCCTATCTTGATCTCTTTTTGTCTTCATGGTGCCCAATTCACAACCTCAACTGACTCTTGTGTGGCTGTATAACTTCTTCTTCTTTGTGCGGTCGACAAGTTCTCACGGAACCTCACAATCTTCCTCACCTTGCTTCTTGGCTTGGTAGATTGGATTATCGAAGTCATATTTAGCAATAGCATACTATCAGATTGAGTGATTCGGTGTTATCATTGGTGTGTAAGAACACATAGCTTTTGAAGGGGTGATAAAGCAAAAAAGAAAACAACAATTAAATAAAAAGTCCAACGATTTTATTGAATGAAAATATGCAAATGACAAATAATAACCCTCTGAAAGCCATGATGCCCCGGGCAAGGCACTGAGGCTTTAGAGTTTATTGTTCAAAGCATAGAAGCGAAAAACAAAGCAGAAAACAAAAGCAATTACTCATCTAAAGGAGTTGGTATAGCGTCTTGATCTTCCAATTCTTTGAATCCGTTGTCGGGAGTTGGGAAGATCCACTTGCTGCTGTCGAAGTCGTTGTCACTGTCTTCTATAGCATGAACTCCATCTTTCAACGCGGAAAGGAAGCTTGCTTGCATGTTCGTATCATCTTGACCTTTGATGGTGAAACCTAAACCATCTTATCCAGTTTGAAAGGAAGATCGGTGACCCCAAATAGTACTACCTCCTTCTTCAAGCTGCAGCTTGAGCATCCTTGGTGAGGCCATTCTAGGCGAGAACTTGTGTAGCCGGAGTGACAGGAGAGTCAACCACGCATGACTCTTGGGCTGTTTTGAAGGCTTGACGGGGAGTTTGAAGAATTCACCTTCCATCTCGAGATATCGAATGGTAGATGGTGACCATGTATTCCTCTTCACCACATACTATAACAACCTTCCCTTGGCGGGTACTTCAACCCGATGCAAGGTAAGAGTATGCCTGTGTGTATCCAAGGTCCAAGTAGGCAAATAGTTGGACGGATGTCCATGACAAAGAAAGTGGAGTCGAAAGTCCGGGAACCGACTTTACAGTAGAATGAGCTCTCCAGTCTTGTTCACTTAGAACCATCAAAAGCTCTCCTGACTATGTCCTTGGGCTTGAGACCAATCCTTCAACATCAAGTCGGTCAAAATCGGTCTTTGGTAGGATATTCAAAGAAGAACCGGTATCCACCAAAACATGAGACAATGTAATGCCCTTGCATTCAGAGATGTGCAAGGCTTTGTTGTGTTTCTTTTCGGAAGGTCAAATCGACATCGAGAAAACCTAGGTCGTTGTTGGCCGGGCTAGCAATACAAGCGATCGATAGTAGTGTCTTGCGGTACGTGAGCATTCTTCAAAAACTTCACCAAGGCTTTAGCATGAGCCTCGAGCACAAGGCGAGCCAACATGGAGATCTTGGACTTGGTCTGTCCCAACTGTTCCACACACATTGTAGTCACTCTTCTTGATAATCTTGAAATTTCCTCCATTTCTCGTTTGGAGGTGTCTTGACAACCTCCTTTGGTACTTCTGGCGGGATGAGTTCTGGTTCTTTCCCTCGCCTCGGGGTTGGTTCAATATTTGGAATGCGAGATGGGGTCATGATGTCTTTTGGGAGAGATCTCTGGAGAAAACACTCTTCCGGTTCTGGTCTTACTTGATCGGTGATGTTGTCAATGTCGAAATGGTAGTTTCAATGTAAGATCCTCAATGGTCGAGAGGTCTTGCTTGGCGCCATGATAGTAAACCTCGACTCCATAGTTCCAAGGTATAGCTTTGTCGGGAGTATGGGCGGTCTTGGAGAAGTAATGATGAGAGGTGCCACTCAGGCACAGGATCAATGGAGGAAATCCTTATCGTGTTCGGCAAGTAGTCTTCAGGAAATCGTCTCCCATCCGGTTGCCTTAACATCTTCATAGGAATCTTGTAGCTCTCGACAGTATACTTCACCATGTAATCAAACTTCCCTTGGCTGCCCCAGGTATCCTTAACCATGCAGTTTGCTCATCTTCGATCTTGGTTTAGACAAGTCTTCACACAGATTCTCCATAGGTGATGGCTTCAGAAATATCACTTCACGGTTATCCATCATGCACTGAATACGTCTTCTCAACCAAGCACAACCGTCGGGCGCATATGGGCACCAACGACAATTCTCTGGGCATCCTAGATTGACAAATTCTTCTTAACAGTCATCATAGGAATAGTCAAGTCATCTATATTGAAAACATAAGAAGTCTTGTCAATAGCATTGGAACTTTTGTCATGATTAGGCATGGGCGCGTTGATCACATTCGGAGTCTCAACAGGAGGATCAAACTCAATCTGCTTAGCTTCAATCATATCTTGAATCTTGTTCTTCAGAGCCCAACAATCATCAGTGGTATATCCTGGGCTGTTAGAGTGGAAAGCACACTTAGCATTGGGATTATATCTCGGAGAGGAAGTGTTGATGTTTTGAGGAGGATCCCTCAAGGTAATCAGCCCTGCTTTCAACATGTGTTACAAGGCTTGCGACAATGGCATGTTGATCTTCAAATTGTCTTTGAGGCGTTAATTTACACGTTGTCTCTGAAGTTGTGCTAATGTAATTGGAGATCACAAGCGCCCCGGATTGAGCACGGTCGGTCTTGGCTCGGCCCTTCCGACCGACGTGGCTTCTTTCTTACCACCAAAAGATCTCTTCGCGGCATTTGAGGATGACTCTACCTAAATCTTTCCGCTCTTGATACCAGCCTCAATACGCTATCCTGTCAATATCAGCTCGATGAATCCGGCTGAAGAGTTTCCAATCAAATGATTGAAGAAAGGGCCTGTCAGTGTTCCCATAAACATATCAACCAACTCTCTATTGGACAAGGGTGGTTGAACTCTGCCTGCTAGGTCTCTCCATTTCTGAGCATACTCTTTGAACTTCTCATCACGACCCATAGACATGTTTTGTAGTTGCATGCGAGTGGGTGCCAATTCAGCATTGTACTCATATTGCCTATAGAAAGCACCCGCTAAGTCACTCCAAGTACAGATATGGTCACTCTCTAGCTGATAATACCACTCCAATTGAGTTCCGGACAAACTCTCTTGAAAATAATGCATCCTGACTTTCATCATCAGTGTGGGTGTTGATCTTTTGAACATAGGACTTCAAATGCAGCTTCGGACAAGAAATTCCATCATACTTGGCAAAAGTAGGAACCTTGAACTTGGGAGGAATCACCACACCAGGGACAAGACTCAGATCATCGAAATTTAGCCCTGACATCTTTAGATTGTCCACCGCATTCAGACGGTCTTCAAGTTGCTTGTATTTGTCATCCTCATAAGAGTACTGATCATTCTCATAATCTTCTTCTTTCTTCTCAGGCTCACGCTGGTCTTCTTCGTTGCCCTTGACACTTCCCTCAGTCTTGACACTCCCTTCTGAGAACTTTATCCGGCTAACCACTTTAGGACCACCTTTGTGACGTCTTCCCATGTTGAGAACACCAATGACCTTCTTCTTTTTGTTGATGTGCTTCTTCAAATCTTCTTGGCCTTGGACCAAGGTGGTGAACATCTCCGGCCGAGCATTCGAGCACGGAGATCTTTGTGATCTGTTCAAGAGCCATTTCGCTAAAATAAATAGCAAGAAAATGAGAAAACCAATCTTCAATGTACATTATGAAATGATATGCTATGATATGCGATGTTTATGCGAATGCAATGCAATGTTTTCAAGGACCTTAGGAATTTAAATTTGTTAAACAAACATGAACAAACATTTACTAGTTCTCTTTTTATTCTTTTTCTTTTTAAGCACAAAAGATAGTTCAGAAAAATAAAGAAAAACAAAAATCCTAAAGTTCTAAGTCTCCCATGGGCGCTTCCTTTTGGTGCCGAGGTAGGCGTTGATGTTTCGCTCCTCGTGAAGTAGCTTGGTCAACTCTAGTACCTTCTTCTCGCTTGCATAGCACTGAGCTTCAAATGTATCCCTTTCTTCCTTAAGTTGAATCCAGGATCTCTTCAAGTCTTCAAAATCGGTAGGCATGTCGGGATGGAGAACAAGATAGGTACGCCACCTATAGCAAGAGTTCCATAATTACTGGTAACACGGGTGTAAATGGCATCATGAGGTTTTGAGCTCGAGCTCGCACCCATTTGAGGTAAGGTTCCCAAGGAATGGAGTTTTGGTGCCCCAAAGTCTTGGTATCAGTCTTCTTTACCATGCCCCAAGCGTGTATGAACCTTCGTCGGTAATTCTAGAGATCGTGGTTGTAGTCGAACACAATATCTTGGAGAAGCATATCATGAGGACCATCTCTTCGAGCATAACCAAACTGACGTAGAGCTAGAGAAGGATTGTAAGTGATACCTCCCCTTATACCAAGGAGTGGTACATTATGAATGTGAAGTCCTTTTGAGAGAAAAGACACCAACGGATATCTGAATGAGAGAGTGACATTAGTCTTTGAGACCATCTCAACCTTTGCTCGTTCTTCAATACTGATGGAGAAAGGTGCGAAATAAACCACCTGGAAAGTAACGGTATACAACATATGAGAGTTCCTTGTCTCTTGATAGTACGAGTGTGGAGAGAATGTAGAATGTCTCCAAGTAAAGTAGGCACAAGATTATGAGTAAGGAATATCTTGATGGCGTTGACATCTATGAATTGATCCGAGTTAGGGAATAGAACCAAACCATAGATTAGCAAGGCCACAATGTCTTCAAATGCATGGAAACTCATGGCTTTGAGGAATTCTCGGGCTTTCTTTATCAGTAACTAGGCAAGTAAACCCTTAACTCCACTTCATGTTTCCCAATTGGCTTCAACGTCTGAGCGCTTTAGATGTAGCGCTGATGCAATGTCTTCGTACTTAGGAACCTTTTCTAAACCGGTGAATGGCATTTGGTCAAGAATAGGTATCCCAAGTAGCTTAGAGAACTCTTCCAAGGTAGGAACCAACTGATAATCTGGGAATGTAAAGCAATGGTGTTTCGGATCAAAGAACTGGAATAGGACATGTATCATATCTTCTTCAAAACCGGAGATAACCAAATCAAGCAGATAACCATGTCTTTTGATGAACTGAGCATGATCGGGAATTTCTGTGAAACCAATTCTTTGAGCTGAGAAGGTATACCCATGAAGTTGATTCGGATAGTCTTTCTAGAAGCCATAGTACCTACAAAGTAGAGCAAAGATAAATCCCTAGGTCCTTGAAATAGTTAGAAATGATATGCAATGCGATGATGTCATGATGTCATGTTTGGCAATCACAAACAATTCACACAAAAGCCCTAGGTTTAAGGCCTGCATGAGGTATAGGTGTTTACCCTACCAAAAGTTTGAGTTGGTTCATCCTGTCCTATAATAGTAACCGGGTTCTAGGAATCTCATATCATTGATCTTTCTCGTAGGCATTTATTTCAATACGACTACCAAGTGGTCGACCGAAAAATCCCAAAAGTCTGATCTTAATGAGCATAACATCGAGTATCAGCCAACCTCAGTCTACACCAAAGTC
Organism: Vicia sativa; assembly: GCA_021764765.1. Classification (NCBI taxonomy): domain Eukaryota; kingdom Viridiplantae; phylum Streptophyta; class Magnoliopsida; order Fabales; family Fabaceae; genus Vicia; species Vicia sativa. The sequence goes on from CM038792.1 coordinate 44,247,780, forward strand.
GGTCATCTCACTACCTTCTAATGGCCAAGATGGGTCAATAAAGGTTCTAAAAGTTGAGTTAGTGCTGATGACACCGCGCAGAAGCCAAATACTATCCACAACTTCAAAATGAAGAGTATCAGGACATCCAAAGTGTCACACTAACGTAGCCATCATGTTGACCGTTTCGGTATACGCTGAACGGTCGCGACGATCTATTGCTACTTACCTAAGGAAACCTGGATCCGGGTGTAGGATCCCCCACAAATATAATACCCAAGCAACCCTTAAAGATAAAGCAAGCAAATCAAACAGAAAACAGTAAAAGTGATCTAGAAATCGCTAAGGCATTCTCTCTTTAGGGTGTTTCCCCAGCAGAGTCAGCAGTTCTATAATACGGTGAACTGACTTTGAGAATTTTGTATCGCAAATGTGCGGATAGCAAGAGTCGCCACCGACTTTTCTTTTATCCAATTAAGGGAATATGAAAAGAGCAGCAAAAGACCTTCGTTAGATTCTGAGTAAGGGAGAAGGTTATGAAAGGGAAGGTATTAGCACCCCTTTTCATCCGTAGTTATCTACGGGCTCTTAGTTGCTTTAAGCTCACTTTTAAAAATGTTTTCTGTGTGTTTGACAAAAATGTTTTGAAAAAAGCATTTCGCTTTGACTTTGTAATGATTCATGTAGGAATGTATACAAAGTGTTCGGAAATCTTTCGTTTTGAAAAGTGTTTTATCTTTGACAAAAGTGTGAGGTGTGAAAAGTATTTTGTTTGAGCAAGCAACTAAAAGTCTTACTACCTACTCAGAATGGTCATTTTCGTGTTGTTTTACGTTCCTTTAGAATAGTGCTATCCATACCATTAGTTGGTAGGTAACCCTATTCGTTGGATGTAGAAGGGACATTCAAAGGGACATCGGATTGTCATAGAAGGCAACTTGTAGGAAGTATCCTAGCACATTCGAAGGGACGATCATCACTTTTTATAGGCAAAAATCGAGGGACGAGATCATGTATTCGTAGGTGACATCGTGGGTCTATGATCTTTGTATTCGAAGGGGACTATGATGATATATTCGTAGGCAACGGTGCTAGGATACCTCTACGTTCGAGGGGACTTGACCATTTGTATTGGTAAAGGCAACGAGAGAGAATTACCTTAAGGGGTGCATGTGTGAAAGAGTGTGTTGATTCAGATATGTGTTATCTTGAAATTATGAGTGATCTATGTCCAATTTTATCTTTCCATACACGCCTAATTACTAGCAGTTTATAGGGTGCGGAAAATAAATTGCGGAAAGTAAAGTGCGGAATATAAAAGTCCTACGCTATTACATGGCTTTGGGGCAGTTACATAATAAGAGTGCGGAAAGTAAAAGTCCTAATTAAACTATTACATCCCATAGGCAGTTACATAATATTGAAAAGAAAAAAAAAAGCAAGAAAAATCGTCCAAAACGTTACAACCTGTAAACAAATGCATAATCGGAAAATACGAGAAAATTGCATAAGAAAAAAAAATGTTAGTAAAAACATGATTTTTGAATGAGGAAAAAAGTTTTAGGTTAGTAATGACAATAAGATGATAAGATAATTTTTTGGTAATTTTCTGAATCGATTTCGATAATTAAAAGTCAATTTGGTGATTAATTAGCAATTAATTAAAATATGCATGCAAAAATATTAATTTTAATATTAAAAATTAAATAAGCATTTTTCTGATAATAATGCAAAAAGAAAATATTTTTTGGTTTTTTTAAATGCATTAAAAAAATGTTTAAAGATTAAATAAATCAACATGAAAATATTAAAAGAAATAAGAAAATAGAAAAGTGTTAGTTTGCAAAACTATAAAAAAGAAGTTGCCTTGCCAGGACTCGAACCCACGCCCTTTGGAGAAAACACGCGCCCTCTTGCCATCTGAGCCAAGCATGCTTGGTGTTTGAAAACTGGAAACAAGTGATTATAAGTGAAAACGTGTCATGGATATGAAATTCAAACACAGTCAAACGCGTGGGATCCAGGATTACGAATGGACGAATCAGAAAGCTTCAAAGCGCCACGCCAACCCTTGCCGGAGTCAGCCAGGTCAACGACGCCGGAGCCCTAGCTCTGGTCGTCTTCTCCGATTGCCAAAAACTCCAAACCTGAAATTTAAGCCAAATAAAGAACAAAGAGGGACCCTACCCCCCTAAATCGAGGGTTGCGAACACGATGGTGGTGTTCGTTTGGATTGAAAATGCATGTACAAGCCGGTTCAAAGCAAACAGTTTGAAAAACCCTAACTATGGCAAATCGAGTTCTGGACGTTCAAGCTTGAGAACGATGACCCAGATCCTTCCTATGGCATCTCATGAACACATTAGAATGATTAGTTTTGATTAAAACAAGCAGATATTAAAAATTCAAATTCAAGAAAAGTATGAATATGTATGTTCATGTATGGCTCGATTCAGGCTGTTTTAACCATGGATAATAGTGTGTACTTACTCCAAATTACCTCAGGAACACGATAGGATAAATGAGAACGGCTGGAAGTGGCTGGAAATAAGAACACGAATTTGCCAACTTTGAAGATTTTTTTTTAATTTTAGGGTTACTTCCAAGGGCTAGGGTTTCGTCCTTTGTCTTTGTCAATGTGCTGGGTATTTATAGAGTGTAATATTGGAGCAAAAAGAAAGAAAAAAGATATGCCATTGAATGCAAAATAATTTCCCTTTCAAATAAAATCAAATCTTTTCAAAATTTGATTTTTCCTTCCATGCATGAGCTAGCACGAATTTGGCAAGTTGTGTGGGCTTTCTTGGTCCCCAAGCTTGATAGAAAACCAATCCAATTCAAATTCTACCTTGTTTGCATATTTTATTTAATTTAAATTTGAATTAAATGCTTTTAAATTCAAAAATAAATCAAAAAAATAGAAAGAGGTCGTGGCAAGGCATCAAGAGGTCACAAATAATATTATGATCAAGTTTGGATCATAAAATTATAGGCCCATTAGGAAAAAAAATTGGATTTTGACATGTATCTTTCTTTGTGCAATTGTTCAAAAATGCCCAACTTGTACAAGGTGCATCTTGCTCAATTTTCAACATTTTTGAGTGTTCTTGGACTTTTTAGAAAGCTCTAAATATCCTCTAAACAACCTATTTGGTTTCATCTCAATTGGAGTTTCCATGCTCAATAAAACTTCGTTACAAAAAGTTGACTTTTTGTTGACTTTGAAAAGGACCTGTAATGTTTTGATCCATATCTTCAAAATGAAGCATTTTCTGACCATGCTTGTGAGACATGAAGTTGTAGAGAATTGAATTTACTTCAAAATGAGAGGTGGTGGAAAAATTTCTGATAAAGTATGAAGAAGTTATGCTCAGTCAAAGTTCAGTTGACTTTTCTCTAGAAAACCCTAATTTGGAAAGTTTGACTTTTGATCAAATCTTGAGTTTTCTTGATGAATCATGATCAACCCTTGATCAAATGATGAAGGTGACTTCAAAATGAGGATGTTGACCAAAAATCAGGAAGTTTGACTGTATGTTGACCACAGTTGACTTTTTGTCCAATACAACTGATTTTCAACCATCTGAGCAATTATCTGAGGAAACTTGACTTGTAAGGCTTGAAACTTGTCATGGAGATTCTTTGAAGCATATGAGGAGGCATGATGACTATTGGAGGTGTTGAGAACCCATCTTGATCTGAGAATTGCCAAACCCTAGTTTGGGTTGATTGTCTAGGAGAGGGTTTGTCTGATCATCCCTTGAGGAATCCTTGAGTATGGATGTATGAAATGTCTTGAGAAGTTGGAGGGCAAATTTTGGGGTATGATAGCTGCCCCTGTTCAATCTTCTTGTACTGGAAGGGTTAGATTGGCATGCTTGCCTTTCGTAACCTGGAGGTAGAAGATGATTGAACACTCTAATACACCTGAAAATTTGCACTCGCCATTGATTGATAATGCGGGAATGGGCTTATAGATGCCATTTGGAAAAGCTGGAAATTTCGCTGGGGAATGAGTCGTACGCTAGACTCAATAACGTAGCTTGAATAGGAGAATCGTCGGAGATGGGCTTAAGATGCCATCCGGAGAGACTGATGTTGGGGAAAAGGTCGTACACTAGGCTCTGCAGATGTTCTTGAAGATAGAAGCGAGCACGGAGATGGGCTTAAGATGCCATCCGGAGAGAGTCGTACGTTAGACTTCGTGCCTGTCTTTGAATGAAGTTATTGGTTTGTATTAGTTTTTAACCAAATATGCAGCATTCTGAAAGTGGAGAGATATCGACAAATAGTCGGAGATGGGCTTAAGATGATGTACGCTAGACTGAGTCGTACGCCAGACTCTGTAGTTGCTATTGATCATAAGAGGGAGTCAGAATAAATCTTCGTCTTGATTACTCTGAGGGGACAATAGATGGCAGAATGCGGATAGCTTCCCTGTTGTGCTTCGGGTATTGATCCAATGCCTGTTATCGGAGGATAACTTGTGTGATCGTTCGGATAGGGTTTCTCGTCTGGCTTCGGGTATTAATCCTGGATCTGTTGTCGGAGGACAACTAGGGCGATCGTTCAGATTGGGTTTCCCGTCTGGCTTCGGGTATTAATCCTGGACCTGTCGTTTCAAAAGTGATTTTCACCTGTTTTGGGGAAAACAAAAGAAACTTTGATAGAATATAGTTAGTCTTATGCAGATTATGATGCATGACAATGTGTATGAATGACATATGCATAAATTATGACTTTTATGAGTAATGTATGATTGATAGATGTTGTGGTATTTCAAAACATATCCATCTTGAAGAAGATGTGAACGCTCTGCTTGGGGATTTATGGCTTCTGCTTGGGGACGAAACGGATAAAAATCCTGCTTTTGAAAGAGAAGAAAGATATCCTTGATTCCTCCGATGCACTATCTGACCAAGTTTCGAGCCTTGATACTATGCTGCTGAAGATGGTAGAGACCGAGATGTACCCTACTGAGGATCTTGCGTGTAAACCTTGCTGGGGAGAATTCAGGAGGCGCTCTACTGGGGATCTTGCGTGTAGATCCTGCTGGAGAGTATTTGATTGTTTCTAGGAGACAGGGCTGGAGCCCGCTGAAACCTTTGGCTAGGGAATAAAAGTTGTAGATTTCCTCCGATGCACTATCTGACCAAGTTTCAAGTCTAGATATTGCTGCTGCCGGGGAAATGATGATTGCTGAGAGATATTCTGTTGGAGATAGATATCTCTGTTGGAAATGAACCGTTACTGCTCAGAGACTGATGTAGCATGGTTCAGCTGATTGAGATCACTGCTCGGGGACTAACGTGATGAAGCTTGGAATATGTACTCCACCGGGGAAGGTTTGTGGCGAGCGACACCTCTGTGGGGATTTTACTCTGCAGGGGAACTCATTGGTGACCTTCGTCGTCATCTCAATTCCTAAAGCCTGTAGTAATTATCCTTGTTTGTTCGCTTTTTGCATGTTTGTAAGTAGATTTTTATTGTCAGATGCATATAATCATTCAAAGCAAACGTTGGACTTTATGCAAATAACAATGGTGAAAATTGTAAAGAGAAAGAACTTGTATTAATTTGAAAGGTGGCGTATGGCCAAGTAGTTTGTACACAAGAAAAGTAAAAAGCTATGCGGAAACGATCTCGTTAAGTTTCAACTATGCTAGTACTCATATATTTCGACTATCTCATCTCCTTGCTGTCAGTAGAAAGTGAGTGGATTGATTTTCACCATTTGAATCTTGAATGTTGATAGTAGTCTTGTAGATAGGTGATCTGGACGAGACGTAGTCGTACGCTTAAATCCCTAACTTTTGCCTAGACCGTCCTTTCGGGTTTTCAGTCTACCAGGATACCCTTTTTTGCCCAAGCCGCCTTTGCAGGTTTTCGACTTGTCGGGTGTACATGTTTTGTATATATCCTTAACTTTTACCCGAACCCTTTTGGTTCGCCAGGATGCCCTTATTTTTGCCTCGGCCAGTCGACCTAGCGGGTCTCTTTTATGCGTAGTATTTTTTGACTATGTCTGCGTTCACAGGATGTGGGAAATCTTCACCATCCATGGTGCTAAGTATCATAGCTCCACCGGAAAATAATGTCTTGACTACAAATGGTCCCTCATAGGTGGGAGTCCATTTGCCCCTGGGATCACCTTGTGGGAGAATGATGCGCTTGACTACTAGGTCACCGACTTGGTAAAATCGGTGCTTGACCTTTTTGTTAAATGCTTTGATCATTCGCTTCTGATAGATTTGTCCATGGCAGATGGATGCGAGTCGTTTCTCATCAATCAAGTTGATCTGGTCAAGGCGAGTCTGGATCCAATCGTCTTCGCCTAGCTCTGCGTCCTGGAGGATTCTGGTTGAGGGTATCTGAACCTCAATGGGTAGGACTGCTTCCATACCGTATACAAGAGAGAAAGGGGTTGCCCCTGTTGATGTTCGTACTGTAGTGCGATAACCATGGAGAGAAAATGGAAACATCTCATGCCAATCCTTGTAAGTCACTGTCATCTTCTGATTAATCTTCTTGATATTTTTGTTGGCGGCTTCCACTGCGCCATTCATCTTAGGCCGATATGGAGAAGAGTTGTGATGCTTGACATTGAACTGTGTGCAGAGTTCGGTGATCATTTTGTTGTTGAGGTTAGAACCGTTATCTGTGATAATCCTTTCAGGAGTGCCATACCGACAGATAAGATTATGCATGATGAATCGAGCCACAACATTCTTGGTAACAGATGCAAACGAGGCCGTTTCTACCCACTTGGTGAAATAGTCAATTGCCACGAGGATGAAACGATGTCCGTTGGAAGCGGTGGGCTTGATTTCTCCGATCATGTCAATACCCCACATTGCGAAAGGCCAAGGAGCAGTTAGAACATTCAATGGTACTGGAGGTACGTGCACTTTGTCTACGTAAATCTGGCATTTGTGACAAGATCGAGCATAGCGGTGACAATCAGCTTCCATGGTGGACCAATAGTAACCTTTTCTCAGAATCTTCTTAGCCATGGTATGTCCGCTAGAGTGGGTACCAAATGCACCATCGTGTAACTCTTCCATGATACGTTCTGCTATTTTCTGGTCCACACAGCGGAGTAAGCACAAATCGTGATTGCGCTTGTATAAGATGTCGTTGCTGAGGAAGAATTTGGATGCAAATCTTCTTAAGAACTTCTTATCATTGACAGATGTCCCTGCGGGATATTCCTGAGTCTCAAGATACCTCTTCACTTCGTAGAACCAAGGTTTCTCTTCCATACCAAGTTCACAACAATACGCTGGTTCGTCAAACTTTTCGATGATGATTTGGGGAGCCTCGTTGTCCCATCTGACCTTGAACATAGATGACATAGTAGCTAATGCGTCCGCTAACTGATTCTCTTCTCGTGGAATATGATGGAAAGTGATCTCTTCGAAGTAGGGGATCAAACTCAGAACATGCTCTCGATATGGAATGAGGTTCGGATGCTTCGTATCCCACTCGCCCTTTATCTGACTGATCACTAAAGCTGAGTCTCCATACACTTGCAAGAACTTGATTCTTAAGTCAATAGCAGCTTTAATACCCAGGATGCACGCTTCGTATTCGCCATGTTATTAGTGCAGCTGAAGCATAATCTGGCGGTGAAAGGCGTGTGTCCGCCTATAGGAGATGTAATGATAGCGCCAATGCCATTGCCAAGCGTGTTTGAGGCTCCATCAAAGACCATGGTCCATCGGGATCCTTGTTCAGGTCCTTCGTCTGGTCCTGGTTCTTCGCAATCAGTAACTAGTAAAACATCTTCATCTCGAAATTCGAACTGCATAGACCGATAGTCATCTACGACTTGAATTCATGGCATTCGGATAGCGAGACAGACGTCCATCATTACTCACCTTTTCTTTGCAGATGATTGTCTCCTTTTCACCAGAGCAAATTGCTTGGAAGCAGAGAAAATTCTTGTTGTCCTTCAAAAATACCAAGATGCGTCGGGACAACTTGTAAACCTGGATAAGTCTGAGGTGTCATTTAGTCGAAATGTGCAGCCAACAGAAAATAATTGATCCAATCAAGGATGGGAGTAAAGACTGTTGATAGCCACACCAAGTACCTAGGTTTACCTGTGATGCTTGGGAAGTCCAAGAAGGAAATCTTCGCTTATGTTGCTGATTGCGTTTGGAAGAAAATTAACGGTTGGAAAGAGCAATTTTTATCGAGGGCAGGGAAAGAGGTTCTCATCAAAGCTATTGCGCAGGCGATACCGACATATATTATGAGCTGTTATAAGTTGCCTGAGTCACTTTGCCACGAACTTGAATTTATGCTTGCAAACTTCTGGTGGGGAATGCGTAATGGCAAACGACAGATTCATTGGATCAGGTGGGATAAATTGGCACTACCAAAAGGAGATGGAGGATTGGGATTTAGAGGTATTAGTGATTTTAATAAAAGCTTGTTGGGAAAGCACTACTGGCGTCTGTTCAAGGATGAGAACTCTCTGTTGAGCAAAATTTTCAAAATCCATTACTATCCTAGAACCAATATTGATAGTAGTTCTGTTGGTTATGCGCCCAACTATGCGTGGAGAAGTATATTGTTTGTTCATGATTTGGTTCGGAAAGGGTCTCGATGGAGGATTGGCAATGGAGAAAAAGTGAAAAATTTCAAGGACAGATGGGTCCCTGATTCCCCTGGTTTCCGTGCTATTGGAGGTGTGAGTCTCCTTTCTCCAGAGTCTCTAGTTCAAGAACTGATCGATGAAGATTTGGGAATCTGGAAGTGTGATTTGATATTTACCTGCTTTGATTCGTTAATGGCTCAGCAAATTGTCAGTATTCTCGTCTCTTTCCGCAGACCATCTGATGAGATCCTCTAGCATTTTGACAAAAGCGGTGAATATTCTGCTCGGTCAGCGTATCGATTGTGCGTTTTGGAAAGACTAAATGCGACACCTGGGTCATCGAGCAATTACTTCAGCAAGTTCTGGAACCTGTTATGGAAAACTCCAATTATCCCCAGAACCCGTAACCTGCTATGGAGACTCTCCAAGAATATTCTGCCCACCAAGGATTTGCTTCTTAAGAGAGGTTTCTCCATTGATGTTTGCTGCTCTTTCTGTGAGTCAGAATGTGAAACTGCTACCCACCTTTTCCTTCACTGTATTTTCTCCAAGCAAGTGCTATTTTCTTCCATTCTGGGTTACCATATCCCTCTTGCCATTGATGTTGTTGATTGGCTTTTGAGTATTTTGTCTTGCAGAGATTGTTTCAGCATCCAACTCCTCTGCGCTTCCATTCAGAAGATTTGGCAAGCTCGTAACTTTCTGATCTTTCAGAACCGTAAATCCTCCCCTGTACAGGTTGCTGTTGCAGCTCTTGAAGAGGTGTTGGATCATAACAGAAGCAATCCAGCGGCTACCCCGATGCTTAGAACGACCGTGCCCCCGTTTCTGGGTGCTCTGAGTCATGATTTTCTGGTGGCTTTCTCTGATGCAGGTGTTTTTGAAGACAGTTTTGTTACCTTCAGATGCTTACTCAAGAAGAATGATGGATCGATCGTCTTGGCTGCCTGCAAGAAGGAGAACATTAGGGTGGAGGCTGATTTGGCAGAGCTGCTAGCAATCAAATGGTGCCTGTCTTGTGCTGCAGAATTCAAAATCCCGAATCTGATCATCCATTCTAACTGCAAGAATGTTATTGACAACATTAATGAAGTCCTTCATACGGCGGCTTTTGATCACATTGTTGAAGATGTTAGATTTATGTGTAATAGTTTCTCGTTTGTTTCCTTTGTTTTTATTAGTAGAATGTTTAATAGCGCTGCTCACAATCTAGTTGGTTTAGGCAAGCTTTTTGGTTCTAGAACTTGGCGGGACTCCTTCCCTGAGTTGGACTCGTCTGTTGTTTCCGCTATTTCTCCTACCGTTTAATGGAAATTATCTTCCCGTCAAAAAAAAAAGAATTCAATTTTGTTCTCAATGCAACCATCACTCGAAAAATACTTCTCCAAAATCTCTCTTAAAATTCTTCTAAATAATCTCGGTATATGTCACCTTCAGTCTGTAACGAGCATTATTCAACCAATACTCATATCATTCTAAATACATTAGTATTTAAGAAATTGTGTGGTGTGTCCAAACTTTATAATTAGATAAACAACTTTGCTATTTGTACATCTAAAGTTACACCAAACACTGTTTACCGTATTTATACGGTGAACAGTGTTTTTTTATTTTAAATATTTATTTTTAAAATAAAAAAATAAACAGTGCGTAAAAGTGTTTGAACAGTGTCGGTGAATAGTGTTCGTGAACAGTGTATGAATAATGACTTTTATTGATAAAATGAAGTTGGTTAATCAAATGTAAAATATTGGTTAATATAGTGATGAAGTTGGTTAATAAACATCCAGATATTAAAAATAATTTTTAATAGTAAAACAAAGTTGGTTAATGAAATGTAAAAAGTTGATTAATGAAGTTACAAAGTTGGTTAATAGACTGCCCAGATTTTAAGTAATTATAAAGTTGGTTAATGAAATGTAAAAATTTGGTTAATAAAGTTATGAAGTTGGTTAATGAAATACTTTTTTTTTGTACTCTATCGATCTAAAATAAAAAAATAAAATAAAAAATATTTAAAATATTTTATTTTTTTAAAAAATAACATTATTTTATAATATTTCACTGTTCACCGTATAAATGAACAGTAAAATACGGTGTAGGTGTAGAAAATAGTGTATGAATAGCATTTTTCTTAGTGAAATGATATCTTTACAATTAATCTTACACCCGCAGTGTATAATATTACTGAATTGTTTCTTGGTGGATGCAATGGTGTTAGTTTTTTTGGTGTATGCATAGCAAGTCTCTTATAATTATGACAATGCGAAAATATATTTTAATAAATTAGAGAAATATTAAGAGTATATAATAACTAATCCCACATTCCCACTCCAAAAATATTTACACTATTTTGTCACATAATCTAATTTCCAAGTGTCCAATCACTTCACTTGGAGAAGCAGCTGCTATGAACATAAACGCCTTCACTTCCTTAAACACACAACTGTTACCCTTTCTCCCACTCGCCCCACGCGCGTCCTCACAACGCGCCACCCTCTCCCTCTCTTCAACTCCTCTTCTCTCTTTTCCAAAACCCCGCCAACGACTCTCTCTATCCGCCATGTCTTCTTCTCCAACCACCTTTACTGAACTCAGCGACGAATCTCACTTCGACTCCCTCCTCTCTCCCGACGATCACATCTCCATTTGCGGCTTCGGCTCTCTCCTCTCCGGTACGGTAACCACCTTCATTCTCTCCCTCGCTTCCTTCTTTTTCACCGTTTAACCATTTCAAAACCGCAGAGCGTAGCGCTAGAAGCACTTTTCCCAATTTGCTCAATTTCAGAATCGCTAAGTTGAATCACTTCCGTCGTGTTTACGCTCACGTTGCTCCTGTTTTCTTCGAACGCGGCATTGCCAAGCCAGAAACTATGGTTCGTTAATCATTTCTTACTCATTTTCACTCTCAAGAACGAAAATTGAAGGAGAAAAAAAATGGAAAAATCATTGATTTTTTTGTTGATTTAAATGTTATTAGGAGATTTCAAGTTTGAGTGTGGAGGCATGTGAAGGAGAATCTCTTGTAGTAACGGTTTTTGAAATAACAAAATCTGAGGTATAGTGATTATTGATATCACTGAGTTGTTCAATTTTAGATTCTGTTCATGTTTTTTAGTGTGCTGAAGAAATTAAGCTAATGTTTATTGATTGTGATTATATCAGATTCCAGATTTCATCAAGAGGGAGGTTGAATTTCGGTTTCTTGCTGTAAGTAAATAGATTTTGAGTTGTGTCATGTCTTAAATTTTTATCTTGATAGCACCAACACTTCCAAAAAATAGAGTGTCCGTGTCTTACACTGATCTGAATAATATAGTGTCTGGGAAATAGTGTATGTGTCTGATACTATGCTATGTTTACACCTTTTTAGATTTTGAGTTTTGTGCCATGTATTAAATTTTAGAGCCATGCTATGTTCACAACTTTTTTTTACACACCGATGTACAGAGTAGTTATTAACACAGCCATAAATTCTTGCACATAAATCAAGACAGCACAAATTATTAAAAAATAGATTGTATGCCTTGTATATAGAAATATACGGTGTGATGTCAAGTAAAATTGTCAATACAGTGTGGTGTGATGTCAAGTAAAATTGTCAATACAGTGTGTCCGTGTTTGACACTGATGTGAACAATACAGTGTCTAAATAATAGTGTCTGTGTCTGATACTGATCCGAAAAATATAGTGTCTGAAAAATAGTGTCTATGTCTGATATTGATCCGGAATGAAAAATAGTGACACTGATCTGAACAATATAATGTCTGGAAAATAGTGTATGTGTCTGATATTGATCCGGAAAATATAACGTTTGTGTCTGATACTGATCCGGAAAATAGTGTCTGACACTGATCCTAGTGATTATGGATCATGATTCTGATCCTAGTGATTATGTTAGATCAATTCATTGTTACGTTTGGCGTTTGTGTTTCATAAATCTTAATGATGTTTTTTATGTGGTTTGAGGTGTTAAATAATTCTGTTTGGTTGTTTTAGGTTTTTCCAGAAACTCTTGATGGAAAATCTTATGACATTCCGGCGGTATGTGGTGATTATTCTATGGTTATTGCATGAAGAACACTGCTTTGTGTAACTAGTAAATGTGTATTATTTTTCTCAGGTCCTTTGTGCTCGATATAGTGATGAGGAATTTTTCAACATTAGATGTAAAGGTAATTAATTCTTTGCTCTTCATTGATTTGTAAAGGATAAGAGAGTAATGGTTCAGTAGATGACAGAAACATGTTGGTATTTTGATTCTGTTTAGGAAACAAGGAAATTTTGTTTCAGCAATATGGACGGTGGAATATTGATAAAATTTGGAGAGATGATGTTTTTCCCTGCCGTGTCTATCTTCGACACTGGTAAGCACTTTTTGGATGAAAGCTTATGCATTTAAGATATGAAACATGAAATAGTTCAATAACTATGCAAACCATTTTTTTAGTGTACTGGCAGCAAAGAATCTTGGTGACACAGCCTACAACAATTTCCTGGATCATACCTACCTTGCGGACCGCAAAACAACCATTCGTGAGTACTTGGCATCGGCAGGTTCTGGCATAATGGAAGAAGAACCACCTGAATCCCTCAAGTTCCGCTATGGCGGATGATTATTTCTTCAGACTTTTTCATGTATATATTTCGGTAATAAAAATAAGCATGAAACAATTCACCAGGGTGTGTACAACTTTCTTTTTGTAAGAAAGAAATATCATTCTCAGTTTTTACCTATTAGGGTATACATAATCAATCAATGCTTCAATAATTTGTTCTGTGTGTATATACAGAAAGAAGTACCCTATCAAAGACTCTTGAGGAGGGAAGCATTGAGACTATAAAATAACTGAAATCTGTATTCACTAAGAACTTTTCAAATGCACACTTGTTTGTGTCACATTAAACTATTAGAACTGCTATCTTTCTCTAATTCTCGGATTAATAATTCCATCATCTTCTTATACATTGGCATGTAATGGTCATTTATCATCGTTTTCGACAGTCTGAGCTTGCTGTATAGCTCTCTTGGTGTTTCATATAAGCGGACATGTTCTTCTAGAGGATCATCTGAATTTGAATCTGAACTATCAGATGAAGGCATAGATACAATATGCATGATTCTGCCTGGTGGATAAAATCGATGGTTATCTAAGTTATCGGATGCTGTGATTGAATTACTGCATTCTGCAGCATCAACGAGTTGATTTTCTTCTTCAGTGATCTCTTTTGCTGCTGCTGCCTCTTCTTCCTGAGCATGAATGTCAATGGTGTCGTCCTGTTTTTGAAGCTCCTTCTCCAGTTCATACCATAACTGGCCTTCTGTTATGTCATCTACACTGGAAGTGTTAATGTCTTGGTTAGCAGGAATGAGATGTTCCTCTTCATCTGTGTCATCATGGCCTGATCCCGTGACCGAGGAATTGTTTTTTTCAGTAAGCACAGACTCTATTGCTACCTTTTCAGTCAAAAGAGACCCAGATATTCTCTCGGATGATAGAGAAACTTCAGTAGTTAAGTCTTCTGTATCAGAGTTTGGCAATGGAGCAACATTTCGTCGGCGGGCAGTCATACAAGACCATGATGACAACGATGAGCGAGTTCGGACAACAGCTTCTGCAACACTTTGTGCACGTTTCATCATAACCTGCTAGTACAAAACAGGGCCCTCGTAAGATCAAAAGCACATTATATATCAAGGAATTGCAAGATAGATTATCTACAAACCCCATAGCAAAATGCAAATATGTGAGTGTTGTGATCAATTGTTCAATCATCTCTTCATATTATAATCCCAAAAACCACTATATGCTGCATGCCATGAATGTTGTTTAAAGACCAGGAAGCATGGAGATGAAAGCTACCTGAGTGCCACTGGTTACTGGCCACAGAATAGCACCTGCACCGGCTACTCTGGCTTTTGCACTAGATATAGTCGGTAGGCGAGATCCAAGTGCAGTTGCAGAGCGGTAGACAACATTCAGGACCTTTGTATGTTCAACCTGATCCCGTAAATCATTCAACCAAGAGGATGCGGTGACCTGAAGGAACCCAGTTTATGTAAGAAAGCGACAAATTACTTCATAAAACTAAGGAGTGCGTCTATTTCAACTATATTTCTATTAAAATTCCTATTTAATTAAATCTGAATACAGTATAATTTTTCTAAATTATTACTAGTTTGATTAACAAAGGAGGAAGATATTTTGGACAGAAGTAATTGAATAGCTGCAGTACCTCTGATCGGAGATCATCAATAGAGGAAGTTGAAAATGTGGGCACTAAGTCAGAGCCATTTATGATGGTAGTAATAAAGTGCTTTCCTGATTCTGCCAACTCCCATGTCATACAAGCAGCTGCAAAGATAACAATTATGATACAAGGATTTAGCAACGGTACTATGACAACTGACAAGGCCAGAAATGACATCAGAGAGAACATGTTTAGAAACACATTACAATAGTGTTTCTTTCTCATCCCTGGGCAATTTAATTGTGACTTTTAAGATGCGGGAAATTGGAGAGGTGGACAAACACACGGCATGGACGATGTAACAAACAGTGGCGCAGAATTGTGGACCAACATACCTGGGGCAAATGTGACACAAGTGCTTGAGGAGAACTCTTTCTGCTCTCTAAGAATATATGTTAACAATGCAGCAGTACCACCGCCAAGTGAGTGACCAACAATCTATGAAAGATAAAACACACTTTTGAAAATAAGCAAGAAATCGTGAAAGAAAATAGAATCTAAAGTGTGATGTAAAAACGTACGAAATACAAGCCTTTTCTTATTTATAAAAGAATATATGAGCAATACCTTGACATTGAAATCTGGACATTCAGCGAGAGCCTTAAGTAGGGTAGGAGTACAGAGCTTTGCAATCCACCGAGCAGCAGCAACCATGCCACAGTGTGCATATCCTAAAACCAAGTTGCTTATCCCACCATCATTTAAAACCGAATGATGGAAGGGTACGACAGCCCCAGTTGCAGCTGTCAGTGTATCTTTTATGCTATGAGTGCCCCGGATCAATAGAAGTAAACATTTTGACTGTGTATCGCGTATAATTGTGAAAGCGGGTTTCAGCAGCTGCAGAAAGATGTCATACCATAGAATCAAATTGCAGGAAAAAAATGATGACATGATGATATACTTTAGGAACATGAAAGAAAAGAAGATACAAACTTTTCCAGGAAAAAATATAACATATTTTGTAAGATTTAATGATTCACCTATGTAGATAAAATCAAAGATAGCAGAAAATAGCAATTTGTTCAAAGTCCACTACACAAAAGTGCTCTAGCACACAGCTATAGGTGCTATTTGGCCCCATTTTGTACTAAATATGAATCACAGAACAGTAGCAGTTTGATCAAAATTCAACATTGGGGTAGCTCCAATTGAAGAAAAGACGACAAAGTATTGGTGGTTGGTAATGTGTAGAGTGAAGCACCGACACCTCTGGAAAAAAGTGTGTTTGTGTCCGTGTCCAAAACCGACACTGACACTTGTGATTACACTTAATGTATTCATTTTTTAAAATTATTACCAGTGTCGACATGTCAGTGTCGGTATCATTTTTCCGGTGTCTATGCTTCATAGATCAGAAGATCCATCAGATGAATGCAGAGAAAAACAATAGGCCAAACCACTAAGAGAGATTTGGATTTAAACGGACATCTTTCATTAAATATAATTCACGACAAGATATAATGAGATCGTCTAATCCTTACAATTGACATTCCATACATGAAAAGTTACGTCCACTTCCTATTGTAATATCACACTCCACTTCTCTGAGAATTTTTTTTTCAGGCTGAATCCTCAAATGATGGTAACATAAAATTAATAGTACATATTTCTTTTTTTGACAGAGAACTTAACATCTCAGAGTATCACAATATAAAAGTGTTCCATCACTTGATTTTATTTTATTACACTAACAGATTGCTTGAACAACTTAGGATACATACCGCCAACATTCAAAATTTGCCTAATTACAAACAGCATAATGAACAAAATAGCAGATTGTTATGTTAGCAAGTTAGCCGCTAAAATTAGGATGACAAAATATCCCTAAAATTGTAAATTCTCGTCATTTTAGTCACACTTACCCTCCAGATCAGTGTAGTCACCCAGATCGAGTGTTAGATCATTAGATCTTACGTGCTAAGGATGTCTTATAGTGCAACAATCAGAGAAAGATCATTTTCGTCGCCGGCATGGTCAAGATCGAGCTTTTTGAAGCAAGATCGTAAAAAAAACGTGTTGGTTCTTTTTTTGGGTCTGTATTGTGATTTTCATGTTTTTGTGTACGTGACATATATGTATGTATATATATATGTATGAAATTACCCTTTCCCTTCGGTAGGATCTTACATGTCCTGCTAACGATCTGAGTTTTACGATCTTTCACGAGCCGATCGATCCTACTTAAGATCTCGTGCTTTACTACGTATAAAAACTAACGAACTGACATTCATCATGAGTAATTTTTTTCAGTGACCAATTTCATTTTCAAGTATTTAGCTTAAGAGAGTAATTCAAAATACTGTCTGGACTTGATAACCATAACCATAATTTACAATTCAAAGATGTTCTTGTTAATTTAAGGGACCACACAAAATAATGGACAAATTAGGACATTCAGTCCTTTTTCTAGCACAAGTACATACCCAACTCCTACTCTCAGAGTCTCAAACACCAAAAGTCACAATGTTAAACCATTTATAAATTTTATTTCCATAAGAGGGAATAAAATAGTAGTCAAAACTCAAAACTATGAAGCAAATGTCACTTTCATTATCATTAGCATTTGCCTCTAAAACATTGATGAAAATGAGTCCAAAATCTCCAAATCTATAACAGATTAACAGTGGCTAAGTCTGAGTCTGTGTGTTCCTATGATTTGCCTTAGAATATACAAAACATACAAAACAAAAGCATAAAACCAAAACAAAACAAAACAAGCATAGAAACATAGATTTCTAGCTACAAATAAAATCATACCCCAGCTTTAGGCTTCTGTATGAGAACATCCTCCACTGTAAATCCAGCTGAATCTAAAAACACCGGAAACGGTTTCTTCGAAAAAAGCATACCCAATGTCAATAGCCTCAATAACTCATACAATTCCACAATAATCTCATCTCCTTTCAGTTCCACACAATCACTTCCAGCATACACACTAGCAACAGCCAAATTACCCTACAATTCAAAACACCATAATCACTTAAAAAAAAATCAACTTTTCAGTTTCTACAACCCAAAATTTCAGAAATTGAACCTGTTTACGCATGAAGTAATTGATCCCAAAAGCTAAATCACCAATAGGCCATTTCCCAAGTGTCTCCGCATATGTAAACCGCAAAGTCTCAGACAAAGTAACAATCGATTCAAGCAGAGTCGCCGGCGCTTGAGCTGGTCTCCGTGAAATCCTTCTCCGTCGAATCGATCTACTCGATTTCGACACATCGCCGTCGTGATCATCTTCTTCCTCTTCCTCCTTCTTCGTCAACCTCCGACTCACGTAGTACAGCATCACCGCAGCTCCGGCCGCCGTCGCCATTGTCCCCGCCGCCATAGCGGTGTCGGAGATCGAGCGGAGAACAATCACGCGCCACAGAACAAATCAAGAAAATTGAAGAACTAGTAACAACAACCCAGAAGAATAAACGAAAACAAAATCGAATTTTCTTGGATTCAAAATAATGGGGTTTCGAAAAAGATTACAAAATTGAGGTTTTTACTTTTTGGATTTGGGTGAATGTGTTCGTGCGTGCGTGTGTGAAATCGGAAACGAAACAGAGAAAAAACAGACAAGGGTGTTTTGTTTTTCTTATTATTGAGGAAGATTATTTACCACTTTGGAAGGAACACGACAATCTGAACAAGAAGCTTGACATAGTGTTTTTATGAAATGACTATCATGTCCTTTGTTGTTTGTGAGGTTTGGGAATGCGGTGGGGGTCAATTGGGGAGAAAGTTATTATCGTGATGAAGTGAGAGAGTGGGCACGATAGGGATGATGATAATAGAATAACAAGTAAAGAATTTGTATACAAAACTTTTAAGTTAAATGAAAATGTATAAGTTAAAAGTTTCCTACATGTTCAATACTTTACTACTACTAATTTAAAACTATAATTGCGTTCTTATTAATTAAAAGCAATGTTTCTTCATGTTTTTATTCTTATTAAAGAATGTTCAATGGGAGGAATTAAGGTACACGATCTTTTATTTTCAATTTTACTGTCCTCATTTTAAATTTTAAATTGATTTGGATATATGTTTATTTTGCGTATTGGAGCTATAGCTCAAGAGAATTAATATCAAACACTTTTCATCTTTGGTTCCGTTATAGAGCTAGATCATCTGTTCTTTGTTTCCAAACGGAACAATAGCGCCATCTATGAAATCGACTTCTGATTCCTATGATTTCCACGAAAAATTACATTCGCTTTGAAAACACCATCAAACAGTGGCATAAGTTCCGGATCTAGATTATGGCAGTTTCAAATCCAATATGATTTACTTGTTCATGACATTCTCATGTTAGTGAATCAGAAAAGCATTTTGTTTTCGACTCCAACGATCACTGCAAATTGTGTTCACTTTTCGTTTCATCGTTCACTACTCCGTCATATCTCAAAATCGAGTAGCACAAAGAGGCAAACACTAAGATTCATGGAAAACAGATTAGTGAATCTGTTGTCTAGCCGTAATCCTCGTTGTCAAGATCTGCGACTTCTTCGAAAAGTATGCAAAACTATTGAATACGGGACTTCAAATCCAGATCTAGGGTTGCGTCGGGGTTTGGAGACGATTTTCATGAAAGACGGGTCGAAGCCTTGCGGTTCACCATCCGACCTCTCTCTGCCTGTACTTCCCGTTGTCACTAGGATGATTATAGGGGGAACATGTGAAAGATATTGTAAGTTCATAGTTAACGGCACTCGATATTGCAAGATCTAAGTTAACGATAGGCGCCGATTAAATATCAGGGTGTATCCTGCGGATACCATGCACCAGTGTCTCCACCAAACGAATATCGAAGCAGGGGATCACTAGAAAGGCCTTGTGAAAAGTATTATGGATCCAAGCTTCCAAAAGACATGTTGGTATCAACATTTAACCACCATACTCATGTTCCAAAGGAAAAACTCGTCGGAAAGCGATCTAACACAAGCAACCCAAAAGGTAGCTAACTGAAATATTGGACAGAGCAAGTCGAAGAACCCAAAATCAACCGTCAGACTTAGGCCACACTCCCTAGAGCGGTCTACCTCCCAAGCAAACAACAATAGAAAAATGTAAAGCATGACGCCTTTTTAAGAAAAAGGAGGTACCATGGGTCCTCATCCTCGCCAAAGAGTTATTATCTCTCTACATGGTCTAGCGCACTAATAATCACAAACAGGTATCAATATGTTTCTTTTTTCGGTGAAAAGGGGGAACTTTGACGAGACCAAATCAATCTTCATAGTTAGGGAATTAATACCAATCACACGGATTCTCCTTCATCTTTACCTCCTCAGAGGATAGAGGACTTAGCCTGGTACGGTAAGAAAGAAAAAAAGGGGACAATGGCAGTGAGCTCGAGAACAATACTTGAAAAACCCACTCTTGTAAGAGAGGGTAAATCCAACTGGGGTCGAAGACGAACATAATGCAAAGTAAGTCTCAAGATTAATAGGTTTCAATAGCACAAAACATTTAAGAAAATTACCCCAATCATTGGGAAAAGAGTCAAACCAAGGGATATGGGGATGAATGGAGATCAATCCCTGATCTCAGTCGTCATTTCAAGAGGTGTAAGCCATATAAAAGAGATAAAAATAGCTCAAGAGAAGGTTTCCAAGATTTAATCTCGGCACAAAGTTAGAATACATTCATGTAATTCCAAGTTCCAAGATGAAGTTGCAAGGGGAAAACTTGCAGACGATTCAACACAACCAACTCGAAATTTGAAAATGGGAAATGTACCCCCATCCACGTAAAGAGACATTCTTATAGAGGAACTAAGCAACCCTCAAAAGAGTTGCATATCCTTTCTGTTGAATCTACTATAAGAACTGACTAATCTGATGGATTGCCAACCATCATACCCACATTGGTTATAGTTGTAACAATGTTCAAAGTGGAAGCAATCTGTATCACTTCAGCAGACACCTAATGGTATTTATTAGAATTATCTTTCTCAACTAATTGAATCCCTTTTTAGTCATATTCATCAACTTTAAAGTGATCAATTGGTCTGATCCAAGACACGACATTACATTTTCCCCATACTCCAAATCACGTCCAATTTTAGTATCGCTAGGCTCTCAACCATTCATATCCCAATTTAGTTTGACAAAGTTACTGGCATGTTCCTTCCTTTGTTGGGAAACTTTTATTTCTGGATCCGACAAGATAGGGGGATGCATTATTTTCTCGATAGAATCCTCACCCCTGTCGGCCTTCCTTGAAAATATAGCTTCCAAACATTCATTAAAAGAAGCTCTTTCAAAAATGAGTCCATGTACACTCCTTCCATTTCATAATCATTAATCAAAGAGATAATCTCCGATTTAAAATCCACACTGATAAAAGAAAGGGAATGCGATTCTGATTCCATTCTCCTTTTGAAGAGAAAGAATTACTACCTTTCGAATCACTCTTTTATGTTAATAGGGTTATCACTCATTTTAACAAAGAGACAATAAATGCTTGAAGAAAAAACCTTAAGTTGGTCGAGTTTACCTTGAAGTGTAAGGTCAAAGGCAGTTAAACGAAGGAGAAAGTTAAAGGTTAAAAGTTTTGAATGAGTTAAAGTTAAAGAATTAAAAATAATATTTTACTAATCAAATTAATTAAAATAATTATTAAAAAAAATCAAATAAGACATTCAAATAATTAATTTAGTTTAATTAATCAAATAAGTTAATTCTTTTATTTTAAAAATATATCACATTTTCAAATAATTACTCATCTCAATATCTTGTCTTATTTTTATTGCGAAATATTCTAGCTCAAGAAATTTAGACATATTTAAAAATTTGTGAACCATATTATTCTAAATATTTTGTCTTGTTTTTATTGCGAAAAAATTTCTTTAAGCAGTGGAAAAATACTTTTGAAATTGGCGTAATCACTCATTTAACAAAGAGACAATAAATGCTTGAAGTAAAAACCTTGAGTTGGTCGAGGTTACCTTGAAGTGTAAGGTTAAAGGCAGTTAAACGAAAGAGAAAGTTAAAAGTTAAAAGTTAAAAGTTTTGAATTAGGTAAAGTTAAAGAGTTAAAAATAATATTTTACTAATCAAATTAATTAAATTAATAATTAAAAAAAGTAAAATAACACATTCAATACAGGAGATAGAGATAGAGAAGAATAATGATGACGAAGCATGAGCTTTTACTTCCTAATAAGAAACTATTGTTGATATCTCAATAGATTCATTTTTTGACTATTTATCTAAAAGGACAACAATTAAACTAGTATACAGTTCTTACCCCATATGATCTTTTTCAAATATTTATTTCCTCCATTCTAGTAAAGTATAAATCATTTATAATTTTTTTCCCGGGATTTTTAAGAGTTTTTAAGAAGGGGTCTAATATATTTTTTCTCTTAAATAAAAACAAACAGAAAAAAAATCAGCATTTATTCATTTTAATTAATCCTTTTATTTTAAAAATATATCACATTTCCAATTAATTTCTCATCTCAATATCTTGTCTTATTTTTATTGCAAAATATCCTCGCTTGAGAAATTTAGACATATTTAAAAATTTTAGAACTATATTATTCTAAATATTTTGTCTTGTTTTTATTGCGAAAAAAAATTATACTTTTAAGATAAATTGAATACTCAATACGAGTGAACTATATATTGAGATAACATAAATTGTATTCTTCCTTATTCTATTTAATTTTTTAAAATAATATATAGATTATATATTAATTATTTAATGAATCGGTAAAAATGTTAATATATAAAGAAGTAATTTTTTATTTTGTGAAAAACATAAATTCAAGTGTTGTAACCGGTTAATACGGAAGTATAACTAGTTATATTCAGGTGAAAATCACTTCTAAGAAGTGGAAAAATACTTTTGGAGTTGGCGTAATCACTCATTTTAACAAAAAGACAATAAATTCTTGACGAAAAAACCTTGAGTGGGTCGAGGTTACCTTGAAGTGTAAGGTTAAAGGCAGTTAAAAGTTAAAAGTTTTGAATGAGGTAAAGTTAAAGAATTAAAAATAATATTTTACTAATCAAATTAATTAAATTAATAATTAAAAAAAGTAAAATAACACATTCAATACAGGAGATAGAGATAGAGAAGAATAATGATGACGAAGCGTGAGCTTTTACTTCCTAATAAGAAACTGTTGTTGATATCTCAATAGATTCATTTTTTGACTATTTATCTAAAAGGACAACAATTAAACTAGTATACAGTTCTTACCTCATATGATCTTTTTCAAATATTTATTTCTTCCATTCTAGTAAAGTATAAATCATTTGTAATTCTTTTCCCGGGATTTTTAAGAGTTTTTAAGAAGGGGTCTAATATATTTTTTCTCTTAAATAAAAACAAACAGAAAAACAATCAGCATTTATTCATTTTAATTAATCCTTTTATTTTAAAAATATATCACATTTCCAAATAATTTCTCATCTCAATATCTTGTCTTATTTTTTATTGCGAAATATCCTCGCTTGAGAAATTTAGACATATTTAAAAATTTTAGAACTATGTTATTCTAAATATTTTGTCTTGTTTTTATTGCGAAAAAAAATTATACTTTTAAGATAAATTGAATACTCAATACGAGTGAACTATATATTGAGATAACATAAATTGTATTCTTCCTTATTCTATTTAATTTTTTTTAAATAATATATAGATTATATATTAATTATTTAATGAATCGGTAAAAATGTTAATATATAAAGAAGTAATTTTTTATTTTGTGAAAAACATAAATTCAAGTGTTGTAACCCGTTAATACGGAAGTATAACTAGTTATATTCAGGTGAGAATCACTTCTAAGAAGTGGAAAAATACTTTTGGAGTTGGCGTAATCACTCATTTTAACAAAGAGACAATAAATTCTTGACGAAAAAACCTTGAGTGGGTCGAGGTTACCTTGAAGTGTAAGGTTAAAGGCAGTTAAACGAAGGAGAAAGTTAAAGGTTAAAAGTTTTGAATGAGTTAAAGTTAAAGAATTAAAAATAATATTTTACTAATCAAGTTAATTAAATTAATTATTAAAAAATCAAATAAGACATTCAAATAATTAATTTGATTTAATTAATCAAATAAGTTAATTCTTTTATTTTATAAATATATCACATTTTCAAATAATTACTCATCTCAATATCTTGTCTTATTTTTATTGCGAAATATCCTAGCTCAAGAAATTTAGACATATTTAAAAATTTGTGAACTATATTATTCTAAATATTTTGTCTTGTTTTTATTACGAAAAAATTTCTTTAACCAGTGGAAATATTCTTTTGGAATTGGCGTAATCACTCATTTTACAAAGAGACAATAAATGCTTGAAGTAAAACCCTTGCGTTGGTCGAGGTTACCTTGAAGTGTAAGGTTAAAGGCAGTTAAACGAAGAAGAAAGTTAAAAGTTAAAAGTTTTGAATGAGGTAAAGTTAAAGAATTAAAAATAATATTTTACTAATCAAATTAATTAAATTAATAATTAAAAAAAGTAAAATAACACATTCAATACAGGAGATAGAGATAGAGAAGAATAATGATGACGAAGCATGAACTTTTACTTCCTAATAAAGAATTGTTGTTGATATCTCAATAGATTCATTTTTGACTATTTATCGAAAATGACAACAATTAAACTAGTATACAGTTCCTACCCCATATGATCTTTTTCAAATATTTACTTCCTCCATTTTAGTAAAGTATAAATCATTTGTAATTTTTTTTCCCGTGATTTATAAAAGTTTTTAAGAAGGGGTCTAAATATTTTTTCTCTTAAATGAAAACAAACAGAAAAAAAATCAGCATTCATCTATTTAATTAATCCTTTTATTTTAAAAATATATCACATTTCCAAATAATTTCTCATCTCAATATCTTGTCTTATTTTTATTGCGAAATATCCTGGCTCGAGAAATTTAGACATATTTAAAAATTTGTGATCTATATTATTCTAAATATTTTGTCTTGTTTTTATTGCGAAAAAAATTATACTTTTAAGATTAATTGAATACTCAATACGAGTTAACTATATATTGAGATAACATAAATTGTATTCTTTCTTATTCTATTTAATTTTTAAATAATATATAGATTATATATTAATTACTTTTTTAATCGATAAAAAATGTTAATATATAAAGAATTAATTTTTATTTTGAGAAAAACATTAATTCATGTGTTTTAACCGGTTAATACGGAGGTATAACTTGTTATATGCAGATGAAAATCACTTCTAAGCAGTGGAAAAATACTTTTGGAGTTGATGTAATCACTCATTTTAACAAAGAGACAATAAATGCTTGAAGAGAAAATCTTGAGTTTGTCGAGGTTACCTTGAATGTAAGGTTAAAGACAGTTAAACGAAGGAGAAAGTTAAAGGTTAAAAGTTTTGAATGAGGTAAAGTTAAAGAATAAAAAATAATATTTTACTAATCAAATTAATTAAATTAATTATTAAAAATAAAATAAAATAAGACATTCAATACTTGAGATAGAGATAGAGAGGAATAATGATGACGAAGCGTGTGCTTTTACTTCCCAATAAAGAAATGTGGTTGACATCTCGATAGATTCATTTATTGACTATTCATCGAATAAGGACAACAATTAAACTCGTATAAAGTACTTACCTCATATGATGTTTTTCAAATATTTATTTCCTCCATTCTAGTAAAGTATAAATCATTTGTAATTTTTATTTACGTGATTTTTAAGAGTTTTTAAAAAGGGGTCTAATATATTTTTTCTCTTAAACAAAAACAAACAGAAAAAACCCAGCATTTATTCTATTAAGTTAATTCTTTTATTTTAAAAATATATCATATTTTCTAATAATTTATCGTCTCAATATCATGTCTTGTTTAAATTTGGGAAATACCCTGTCTCAAGAAATTTAGAGATATTTAAAAATTTGTGAACTATATTATTCTAAATATTTTGTCTTGTTTTTATTGCAAAAAAAATAATTATACTTTTAGTATAAGTGGAATACTCAATATGAATACGAGTGAACTATATATTGAGATAACGTAAATTGCATTCTTTCTTATTTTATTTAATTTTTTAAATAATATATAAATAATACATAAATTATTTATTGAATCGGCAAAGAATGTTAATATATAAAGAAGTAACTTTTGTTTTGTGAAGAATATGAATTCAAGTGTTGTAACCGGTTAATACGGAGGTATAGCTAGTTATATGCAAGTTAAAATCACTTCTAAGCAGTGGAAAAATACTTTTGAAGTTAGCGTAATCACTTATTTTAACAAAGAGACAATAAATGCTTGAAGTAAAAACCTTGAGTTGGTCGAGGTTACATAGAAGTGTAAGGTTATAGGCAGTTAAAAGAACGAGAAAGTTAAATGTTAAAAGTTTTGAATTAGGTAAAGTTAAAGAATAAAAAATAATATTTTACTAATCAAATTAATTAAATGAGTTATTAAAAAAATCAAATAAAACATTCAATACCTGAGATAGAGATAGAGAGAAATAATGATGAGGAAGCATGAGCTTTTACTTCTCAATAAAGAACTGTTGTTGACATCTCAATAGATTCATCTATTGACTATTTATCGAAAAGGACAACAATTAAACTCGTATACACTACTTACCCCTTATAATCTTTTTCAAATATTTATTTCCTCCATCATAGTAAAGTATAAATCATTTGTTATTTTTATTTCGGTGATTTTTTAGGATTTTTAAGAAGGGGTCTGATATATTTTTTCTCTTAAACAAAAACAAACAAAATCAACATTTATTCAGTTGAGTTACGCCTTGTATTTTAAAAATATATCACATTTTCAAATAATTACATCTCAATATCTTATCTTGTTTTTATTGCGAAATATCCTGTCTCAAGAAATCTAGACATATTTAAACATTTGTGAACTATATTTTTTTAAATATTTTATCTTGTTTTTATTGCAAAAAATATAATTATACTTTTAAGATAAATTGAATACTCAATTCGAGTGAACTATATGTTGAGATAAAATTGCATGCTTTCTTATTCTATTTAATTTTTTTAAAATAATATATACTTTATATATTAATTATTTACTGAATCGGTAAAAAATATTAATATATAAAGAAGTAATTTATTATTTTGTGAAAAACATATATTCAAGTGTTGTAACCAGTTAATACTGAGGTTTAACTAGTTATATGCAGGTGAAAATCACTTCTAAGAAATGGAAAAATACTTTTGGAGTTGGCGTAATCACTCATTTTAACAAAGAGACAATAAATTCTTGACGAAAAAACCTTGTGTTGGTCGAGGTTACCTTGAAGTGTAAGGTTAAGGAAGTTAAACGAAGGAGAAAGTTATAGGTTAAAAGTTTTGAATGAGTTAAAGTTAAAGAATTAAAAATAATATTTTACTAATCAAGTTAATTAAAATAATTATTAAAAAAAATCAAATAAGACATTCAAATAATTAATTTATTTTAATTAATCAAATAAGTTAATTCTTTTATTTTAAAAATATATCACATTTTCAAATAATTACTCATCTCAATATCTTGTCTTATTTTTATTGCGAAATATCCTAGCTCAAGAAATTTAGACATATTTAAAAATTTGTGAACTATATTATTCTAAATATTTTGTCTTGTTTTTATTGCGAAAAAATTTCTTTAAGCAGTGGAAAAATACTTTTGAAATTGGCGTAATCACTCATTTAACAAAGAGACAATAAATGCTTGAAGTAAAAACCTTGAGTTGGTCGAGGTTACCTTGAATTGTAAGATTAAAGGCAGTTAAACGAAAGAGAAAGTTAAAATTTAAAAGTTAAAAGTTTTGAATTAGGTAAAGTTAAAGAGTTAAAAATAATATTTTACTAATCAAATTAATTAAATTAATAATTAAAAAAATTAAAATAACACATTCAATACAGGAGATAGAGATAGAGAAGAATAATGATGACGAAGCGTGAGCTTTTACTTTCTAATAAGAAACTATTGTTGATATCTCAATAGATTCATTTTTAGACTATTTATCTAAAAGGACAACAATTAAACTAGTATACAGTGCTTACCCCATATGATCTTTTTCAAATATTTATTTCCTCTATTCTAGTAAAGTATAAATCATTTGTAATATTTTTCCCGGGATTTTTAAGAGTTTTTAAGAAGGGGTCTAATATATTTTTTCTCTTAAATAAAAACAAACTGAAAAAAAACAGCATTTATTCATTTTAATTAATCCTTTTATTTTAAAAATATATCACATTTTCAAATAATTTCTCATCTCAATATCTTGTCTTATTTTTATTGCGAAATATCCTCGCTTGAGAAATTTAGACATATTTAAAAATTTTAGAACTATATTATTCTAAATATTTTGTCTTGTTTTTATTGCGAAAAAAAATTATACTTTTAAGATAAATTGAATACTCAATACGAGTGAACTATATATTGAGATAACATAAATTGTATTCTTCCTTATTCTATTTAATTTTTTAAAATAATATATAGATTATATATTAATTATTTAATGAATCGGTAAAAATGTTAATATATAAAGAAGTAATTTTTTATTTTGTGAAAAACATAAATTCAAGTGTTGTAACCGGTTAATACGGAAGTATAACTAGTTATATTCAGGTGAAAATCACTTCTAAGAAGTGGAAAAATACTTTTGGAGTTGGCGTAATCACTCATTTTAACAAAGAGACAATAAATTCTTGACGAAAAAACCGTGAGTGGGTCAAGGTTACCTTGAAGTGTAAGGTTAAAGGCAGTTAAAAGTTAAAAGTTTTGAATGAGGTAAAGTTAAAGAATTAAAAATAATATTTTATTAATCAAATTAATTAAATTAATAATTAAAAAAAGTAAAATAACACATTCAATACAGGAGATAGAGATAGAGAAGAACAATGATGACGAAGCGTGAGCTTTTACTTCCTAATAAGAAACTGTTGTTGATATCTCAATAGATTCATTTTTTGACTATTTATCTAAAAGGACAACAATTAAACTAGTATACAATTCTTACCCCATATGATCTTTTTCAAATATTTATTTCCTCCATTCTAGTAAAGTATAAATCATTTGTAATTTTTTTCCCGGGATTTTTAACAGTTTTTAAGAAGGGGTCTAATATATTTTTTCTCTTAAATAAAAACAAACAGAAAAAAAATCAGCATTTATTCATTTTAATTAATCCTTTTATTTTAAAAATATATCACATTTCCAAATAATTTCTCATCTCAATATCTTGTCTTATTTTTATTGCGAAATATCCTCGCTTGAGAAATTTAGACATATTTAAAAATTTTAGAACTATATTATTCTAAATATTTTGTCTTGTTTTTATTGCGAAAAAAAATTATACAATTAAGATAAATTAAATACTCAATACGAGTGAACTATATATTGAGATAACATAAATTGTATTCTTCCTTATTCTATTTAATTTTTTTTTAAATAATATATATATTATATATTAATTATTTAATGAATCGGTAAAAATGTTAATATATAAAGAAGTAATTTTTTATCTTGTGAAAAACATAAATTCAAGTGTTGTAACCGGTTAATACGGAAGTATAACTAGTTATATTCAGGTGAAAATCACTTCTAAGAAGTGGAAAAATACTTTTGGAGTTGCCGTAATCACTCATTTTAACAAAGAGATAATAAATTCTTGACGAAAAAACCTTGAGTGGGTCGAGGTTACCTTGAAGTGTAAGATTAAAGGCAGTTAAAAGTTAAAAGTTTTGAATGAGGTAAAGTTAAAGAATTAAAAATAATATTTTACTAATCAAATTAATTAAGTTAATAATTAAAAAAAGTAAAATAAGACATTCAATACAGGAGATAGAGATAGAGAAGAATAATGATGACGAAGCGTGAGCTTTTACTTCCTAATAAGAAACTGTTGTTGATATCTCAATTGATTCATTTTTTGACTATTTATCTAAAAGGACAACAATTAAACTAGTATACAATTCTTACCCCATATGATCTTTTTCAAATATTTATTTCCTCCATTCTAGTAAAGTATAAATCATTTCTAATTTTTTTCTGGGGATTTTTAAGAGTTTTTAAGAAGGGGTCTAATATATTTTTTCTCTTAAATAAAAACAAACAGAAAAAAAATCAGCATTTATTTATTTTAATTAATCCTTTTATTTTAAAAATATTTCACATTTCCAAATAATTTCTCATCTCAATATCTTGTCTTATTTTTATTGCGAAATATCCTCGCTTGAGAAATTTAGACATATTTAAAAATTTTAGAACTATATTATTCTATATATTTTGTCTTGTTTTTATTGGGAGAAAAAATTATACTTTTAAGATAAATTGAATACTCAATACGAGTGAACTATATATTGAGATAACATAAATTGTATTCTTCCTTATTCTATTTAATTTTTTTAAATAATATATAGATTATATATTAATTATTTAATGAATCGGTAAAAATGTTAATATATAAAGAAGTAATTTTTTATTTTGTGAAAAACATAAATTCAAGTGTTGTAACCGGTTAATACGGAAGTATAACTAGTTATATTCAGGTGAAAATCACTTCTAAGAAGTGGAAAAATACTTTTGGAGTTGGCGTAATCACTCATTTTAACAAAAAGACAATAAATTCTTGACGAAAAAACCTTGAGTGGGTCGAGGTTACCTTGAGTTGGCGTAATCACTCATTTGAATACTCAATACGAGTGAACTATATATTGAGATAACAGAAATTGTATTCTTTGTTATTCTATTTAACTTTTTTTAAATAATATATAGATTATATATTAATTACTTTTTGAATCGATAAAAAATGTTAATATATAAAGAATTAATTTTTATTTTGAGAAAAAAATTAATTCATGTGTTGTAACCGGTTAATACGGAGGTATAACTTGTGATATGTAGGTGAAAATCACTTCTAAGCAGTGGAAAAATACTTTTGGAGTTGATGTAATCACTCATTTTAACAAAGAGACAATAAATGCTTGAAGAAAAAACGTTGAGTTGATCGAGGTTACCTTGAAGTGTAAGGTTAAAGACAGTTAAACGAAGGAGAAAGTTAAAAGTTAAAAGTTTTGAATGAGGTAAAGTTAAAGAATAAAAAATAATATTTTACTAATCAAATTAATTAAAT
This sequence comes from Vicia sativa, assembly GCA_021764765.1. Taxonomy (NCBI): domain Eukaryota; kingdom Viridiplantae; phylum Streptophyta; class Magnoliopsida; order Fabales; family Fabaceae; genus Vicia; species Vicia sativa. The sequence goes on from CM038792.1 coordinate 44,278,712, forward strand.
TAATTATTAAAAATAAAATAAAATAAGACATTCAATACTTGAGATAGAGATAAAGAAGAATAATGATGACGAAGCGTGTGCTTTTACTTCCCAATAAAGAATTGTGGTTGACATCTCGATAGATTCATTTATTGACTATTCATCGAAAAAGGACAACAATTAAACTCGTATAAAATACTTACCTCATATGATCTATTTCAAATATTTATTTTCTCCATTCTAGTAAAGTATAAATCATTTGTAATTTTTATTTACGTGATTTTTAAGAGTTTTTAAGAAGGGGTCTAATATATTTTTTCTCTTAAACAAAAACAAACAGAAAAAACCCAGCATTTATTCTATTAAGTTAATTCTTTTATTTTAAAAATATATCATATTTTCAAATAATTTATCGTCTCAATATCATGTCTTGTTTAAATTTGGGAAATACCCGGTCTCAAGAAATTTAGAGATATTTAAAAATTTGTGAACTATATTATTCTAAATATTTTGTCTTGTTTTTATTGCAAAAAAAATAATTATACTTTTAGTATAAGTTGAATACTCAATACGAATACGAGTGAACTATATGTTGAGATAACGTAAATTGTATTCTTTCTTATTTTATTTAATTTTTTAAATAATATATAAATAATATATAAATAATATATAAATTATTTATTGAATCGGCAATGAATGTTAATATATAAAGAAGTAACTTTTGTTTTGTGAAGAATATGAATTCAAGTGTTGTAACCGGTTAATACGGAGGTATAGCTAGTTATATGCAAGTTAAAATCACTTCTAAGCAGTGGAAAAATACTTTTGAAGTTAGCGTAATCACTTATTTTAACAAAGAGACAATAAATGCTTGAAGAAAAAACCTTGAGTTGGTCGAGGTTACATAGAAGTGTAAGGTTAAAGGCAGTTAAAAGAACGAGAAAGTTAAATGTTAAAAGTTTTGAATTAGGTAAAGTTAAAGAATAAAAAATAATATTTTACTAATCAAATTAATTAAATGAGTTATTAAAAAAATCAAATAAAACATTCAATACATGAGATAGAAATAGAGAGAAATAATGATGACGAAGCATGAGCTTTTACTTCTCAATAAAGAACTGTTGTTGACATCTCAATAGATTTATCTATTGACTATTTATCGAAAAAGACAACAATTAAACTCGTATACACTACTTACCCCTTATAATCTTTTTCAAATATTTATTTCCTCCATCATAGTAAAGTATAAATCATTTGTTATTTTTATTTCAGTGATTTTTTAGGGTTTTTAAGAAGGGGTCTAATATATTATTTCTCTTAAACAAAAACAAACAAAATCAACATTTATACAGTTGAGTTAAGCCTTTTATTTTAAAAATATATCACATTTTCAAATAATTACATCTCAATATCTTATCTTGTTTTTATTGCGAAATATCTTGTCTCAAGAAATCTAGACATATTTAAACATTTGTGAACTATATTTTTTTAAATATTTTATCTTGTTTTTATTGCAAAAAATATAATTATACTTTTAAGATAAATTGAATACTCAATTCGAGTGAACTATATGTTGAGATAAAATTGTATGCTTTCTTATTCTATTTAATTTTTTTAAAATAATATATACTTTATATATTAATTATTTACTGAATCGGTAAAAAATATTAATATATAAAGAAGTAATTTTTTATTTTGTGAAAAACATAAATTCAAGTGTTGTAACCGATTAATACTGAGGTATAACTAGTTATATGCAGGTGAAAATCACTTCTAAGAAATGGAAAAATACTTTTGGAGTTGGCGTAATCACTCTTTTTAACAAAGAGACAATAAATTCTTGACGAAAAAACCTTGTGTTGTTCGAGGTTACCTTGAAGTGTAAGGTTAAGGAAGTTAAACGAAGGAGAAAGTTAAAGGTTAAAAGTTTTGAATGAGTTAAAGTTAAAGAATTAAAAATAATATTTTACTAATCAAGTTAATTAAAATAATTATTAAAAAAATCAAATAAGACATTCAAATAATTAATTTATTTTAATTAATCAAATAAGTTAATTCTTTTATTTTAAAAATATATCACATTTTCAAATAATTACTCATCTCAATATCTTGTCTTATTTTTATTGCGAAATATCCTAGCTCAAGAAATTTAGACATATTTAAAAATTTGTGAACTATATTATTCTAAATATTTTGTCTTGTTTTTATTGCGAAAAAATTTCTTTAAGCAGTGGAAAAATACTTTTGAAATTGGCGTAATCACTCATATAACAAAGAGACAATAAATGCTTGAAGTAAAAACCTTGAGTTGGTCGAGGTTACCTTGAAGTGTAAGGTTAAAGGCAGTTAAACGAAAGAGAAAGTTAAAAGTTAAAAGTTTTGAATTAGGTAAAGTTAAAGAATTAAAAATAATATTTTACTAATCAAATTAATTAAATTAGTAATTAAAAAAAAGTAAAATAACACATTCAATACAGGAGATAGAGATAGAGAAGAATAATGATGACGAAGCGTGAACTTTTACTTCCTAATAAGAAACTGTTGTTGATATCTCAATAGATTCATTTTTTGACTATTTATCTAAAATGACAACAATTAAACTAGTATACAGTTCTTACCCCATATGATCTTTTTCAAATATTTATTTCCTCCATTCTAGTAAAGTATAAATTATTTGTAATTTTTTTCCCGTGATTTTTAAGAGTTTTTAAGAAGGGATCTAATATATTTTTTTTCTCTTCAAGAAAAACAAACAGAAAAAAAATCAGCATTTATTCTATTTAATTAATCCTTTTATTTTAAAAATATATCACATTTCCAAATAATTTCTTATCTCAATATCTTGTCTTATTTTTATTGCGAAATATCGTGGCTCGAGAAATTTAGACATATTTAAAAATTTGTGAGCTATATTATTCTAAATATTTTGTCTTGTTTTTATTGCGAAAAAAATTATACTTTTAAGATAAATTGAATACTCAATACGAGTGAACTATATATTGAGATAACAGAAATTGTATTCTTTCTTATTCTATTTAATTTTTTTTAAATAATATATAGATTATATATTAATTACTTTTTGAATCGATAAAAAATGTTAATATATAAAGAATTAATTTTTATTTTGAGAAAAAAATTAATTCATGTGTTGTAACCGGTTAATACGGAGGTATAACTTGTTATATGTAGGTGAAAATCACTTCTAAGCAGTGGAAAAATACTTTTGGAGTTGATGTAATCACTCATTTTAACAAAGAGACAATAAATGCTTGAAGAAAAAACGTTGAGTTGATCGAGGTTACCTTGAAGTGTAAGGTTAAAGACAGTTAAACGAAGAAGAAAGTTAAAGGTTAAAAGTTTTGAATGAGGTAAAGTTAAAGAATAAAAAATAATATTTTACTAATCAAATTAATTAAATTAATTATTAAAAAAATAAAAATAAGACATTCAATTCTTGAGATAGAGATAGAGAGGAATAATGATGACGAAGCGTGTGCTTTTACTTCCCAATAAAGAACTGTGGTTGACATCTCGATAGATTCATTTATTGACTATTCATCGAAAAAGGACAACAATTAAACTCCTATAAAGTACTTACCCCATATGATTTTTTTCAAATATTTATTTCCTCCATTCTAGTAAAGTATAAATCATTTGTAATTTTTATTTACGTGATTTTTAAAAGTTTTTAAGAAGGGGTCTAATATATTTTTTCTCTTAAACAAAAACAAACAGAAAAAACCCAGCATTTATACTGTTAAGTTAATTCTTTTATTTTTAAAATATATCACATTTTCAAATAATTACTCGTCTCAATATCATGTCTTGTTGTAATCGTTTAGGCCACTTCACGTGTAGCATCTGACGTGAACTCACCGTCTTTTTTTTACGTTCCATCTTCCATTTCTCGTGGCGTGATGGTGGAGATGGGGTGTGACACCCCAAATTAATTCAGTATTAAATAATTAAGAATTTAATTATTAATTTAATTAAAGGCTTAATTAATACTATTTTTGGATTAAATGGATTAATTAATTATTTAATTAAAAGGAAGGTTGGGGGTGTAAGGTTGAATTGGAGGTGTGTGGAGTAAAAAGTTCTACTAAATAATAACTAATTTATTTCTATTATTTGTCAAATAATAAAAGGAATATTAAAAGGAAAAGAAGGAAAAAGAGGGTTATTTGGAAAAGTCATCATACGTGAGATTGAAGAAGAGAAGAGAAAAGAGGAAAAGTCAAACGCCGGGAAATTTAAAGAATCATCGCGAGGTAAGGGGTGATTTCATTCGATTATAATGTCTTATGGGTTTTGGAAATCAATTGGATGATTGGGTATGTTAAGACACTTGAAATTAGATGATCTAGGTTTGTAAGATTATCCCTAATTGTGTCGGATTATAGAAATTGTAACCGTTAGTGTGTTAAATAATTAATAAGAATGATGAAATTGTGATGTATGCTGTTGTATTGATGTGTATTGGTTGCATTTTGGTGTTCCTAATGCTATAATTCGTAAGGAATTGGAATGGAAAAGTTGGAATACATGGTGCTGTCAAAAACTGCGGTTTTTGGTTCTGCAGGTCGCAGGAACCGGTTCTCATGTGGGAGGAACCAGGTTCTTGGTATAAAAAACCAGGGAAAAGGAGTTCTGGGCTTCTGGGAACCGGTATCTCCTGGGGAGGAACCGGGTTCCCAGTTCAAAATTTTCAAAAAAAATCCATTTTTCTTCGTCGGAACCGGTTCCCAGTATGGGTGATCCGGGTTCCCCATACAAAATTCCAGGGGGCGTGTTTTTGAAAAATGTGGGAACCGGGTTCTCCCAGGGAGGAACCGGTTACCACTGTGTTGAATTTCAAAATACTTAAAACTTTAAAAATTCATATTTTCCAAACCGTAACTCCGATTCGAGTGCCGTTTTCGGCAGTATTTCTTAAATTAAAAATACTATCTTATAAAATGAGAAAAAGATTATTTTATGAAATTTATTTTAAAAAGAGTCGAACCCCGATTTTTGAAAACTTTGGTAGTTAGGGACGATGGAGAAATTGGTTGTAAATTGTTCTGATTTAGTGAATGAGAACTGATACTTATATGTTGTGCCTGCTATCCCTTATGATCGAGTTGTTATCATGTGATATATTGGTGTTGGCATTGTGTGAAATTATGTTGTGATCATATTCCGTTGATTTGATGTTGCATGCTTTTATGGTGCATGCATAAGCATTCTGGTAATAGTTCATTCCCATTGTGTGGAATTGAACTTGCAGGGCCAATAGACTTACCTAATGTGCAGAGGTAGTGAGGCCAGATTCTTGACCCAACGATTATGAGTGAATCATTGATTGACGTTGTTTCCGAGGTGTAATGGAACAGGGTGTGGACCTGGTTCACGTTTGGTACCACATGCATAGAGTCTGCATTGCATATGGAATTGCAACATGCTAGGATGGTTTCCAGCGTTGCAATTTCTATTGATTGTTATATTTGCATAATGAATTGTGTGAAATGCATTTGTGAACTGAACTATGATTATGTTAATGATAGTGGACTAATGCATTGAATTGTTCCGTTGTAATTAAAAACGTATAATGCATTCTATATTGAATAGAGATCTCACCCTTACTTTAATGATTTCAGATTAAAGTTAGCAGCTCAGGAGTCGGTGAGGATGGCTTATAGAGCTGTGTCATATTTTATCCGCGTGTGTCAGTGTCATGCTCTGATAGTTGTAACACTGGGGGAAACGTTTGGATGAAGAGTTTTATTTTATACTCCATTGTTTTAATTTATGTTGGAATACTTATGACTTAAAAATTATTCTAGTTTTGTGATATTTTCCGCTGTGTAGAACATGATATTGATTTGAATATTCTATTCCAGTAATTTCCTTCGGTTAAGCATGATTACTGTTTGAAGTTGAGGCTTTTATATTTTAATTTTAATTTTTAATTGTGACATCCCTTGTTTACATGTTAACTCTGATTTAACTAGTATATTCGCGGGGTATTTTAGAAGGGGTGTTACATGGGGTATGGTCAAGACTCATAGAATCTCCCAGCTCTAGTTCCCTTTGTTTTCTTTTTTCTTCAATCATCTTATTTTCAAGTTTTTGAAATCTTCCACGAGACAATCTATGTGAATTGATATTTCTAGCTCAATTTCCCTTTCTTTTTTGGCTCTTCGCCAAGAAGCCAAGAGTGGTGCGAGACTCTACAAATTTCTCCCAAACATCCTCATCAATATATAAATACACCACGGATGGAGGCTTATATTTATCACTTGGATAATGAATATAATCAAGGGTGAGTTGTGTCTTAAAGCTCCTCCAACTCACCATAATATGTAAGCAATTTCTTTTCACGATATTATCCTATGGACTAACAATAAAAACTTCCTATGTTTACACAATAGTTATGTTATTAGTCTTAAACAAAAAAAATCATATATATATATATATATATATATATATATATATATATACTTGTAAATAAATCATAAAATTCAAAATAAATATCGTAACATCGTCCCATATGGCGTTTTTCAAGTCCTCGTCAATATACCGCCAAATAGCTATCAAAATACTCATTTTACTTCTACCTTGTAGCGCAATGTAACCTATAAAATTCTCAACATGTTCACCACAAGCCCTGCCAGTTTCTATATCAACTATAATCGTGCAGCGAACACCATTTTCGTGGTCTTTTTTTCACCTTGGTATACATTGTGGCACCTCTAGTTTTTCTTTTACATTTTGTATTAATAGGGGTTGCAACAGATGTTGTATAGGAGGTGCTTTTCGAATCGACCATGACTATCAAGAGACAAACACATATAGAAAAAAAATGATGAAGAGACTAACTAATGTTTCAGTGAAAAATAAAATGATCTAGAGAAACTATTTTAGTGATATAAACAATTTAGTTGATACAAACCTCACATGTGATAAAGATGAACAAACGTACTAGTGATATAAATAATTTCATTGATATAAATCATTTCAGTGATATAAACCTTAAACGTGATAAAAAAGAACAAATGTACCTCAAACTAGTTTTGGTTGGAATAGAGATGATGTTCGAGTTTTGATGAATATTTGTTAGAAGAGTTTTAATGAGAGTGACAATGAAAATTGCCTATGATTTTTTTTTGTTTGCAAAGAGAATGATGAAATGAGCGTTGATAGGTAAATAACAAGTTAGAAACTAGCTGATAGTCTAAAATATTACATGCAAAATATGTGTCACGTCGATTTTATATAAAAACCGACGTAAGAATATTAATTAAAAAATAGAAAATATAAAAAAAGTACAATAGGGTCATATTGCGGAAATTCATTTAAAAGATATATCACGTCGATTTTTGATGAAAATCAAGGGAATTGAATATATAAAATAAAAAAATTAAAAAGGACTTTAAATATAATAATTCGAAAATATTGATGAGAAATATATCTCTCAGTTGGACCAAGTAGTTGAAGTTAATATTGATAAAAAATGAAGAAAAAATGAAGAAAAAATGTAGAAAAAAAGAGAAATATTAATTAAACCACTAGAAAAAAAAGTTAAAATGCAGTGATTGAGATTCGAAGTGAGGTCCCATATAGCTACATTCTCTCAATTTGTTTTAAAAACTGAGGGAAGATATTGGTTTTTTTTAAAAATAAAACATGACGCTCCTATGACCTATACCCTCGGTTTTCTATTGCTCGAGGTGAAAGCTTAGTCATAAAAAATGTTATTTATAGTAGTGATTATGACAAATGGTGCTAGCAAATAAAGGTTTTGTTTGTCTATCAGGATGCTTTTTAAGTGATCGACAATGGGGTGAATCCACTTGTCGAAGGTGCAACGGATGCACATCAAGTAGCACATAAGGAAGATAGATTACAAAGCATTGGTGATTGCGAGTCATCGAAACAAGCGTGGGAAATCTTGGAAAGAGAATATGCGGGGCTGACAAGGCAAATATGGTGAGGTTACAAACTCACAAACATCTATTGGAATTTATTCAAATGGAGGAAAATAAGATGATGAACGATTACGTAACGAGAATTACGCGATTGGTAAAAAATAAAATCATGTGGAGAAACTGTTACGGGACAGAATGTTGTGTCGAAAATCTTGTGTTCTTCGATGGCAAGATTTGACAACATTGTAGTGGTGATTGAAGAATCGAAGGATCTTGTGACAATGAGAAAATAGGAGCTTCAAATATCTCTTTAGGTTTATGATCAAAGGATGGAGAAGAGAAATAACGACAAGGTAAAGACGAAGATCTATTTGCAAGCTCGGTTTAATGATAAGAACAAGAAGTCGAAAGGAAAATGGCCCATGAAGAGAAAAGGGAATTTTCAAAATTTAGTGGAAAAGAGCCTCAAAATTCAAAGAATTCGTCAAAAGGGTGAAATTAGCTGCAACAAAAATGGTGGTCAAGGAAAATTTAAAGGCGAAAGAGTAAAGTATGACAAGAGCAAGGCATAATGCTACAATTGCCAAAAATTCAGTCATTTTTCAAGAGATTGTAACAAAAACAAAAGGAATCTCAAGTAAATGAAGCCAAAGTTTCAAGATAAGAGGTTGATGAAGAGAATGCAATATTGGTCATGATAAAGGAAGATGAATGCAGTAACAGTATGTTGCGGGACAACAATAACATTAGTTATATGAATGCTGCATAAATGCATGCAAAAGAAAATGTTATAGTGACTGTGAGAGAAGAAGTCCAATGCATTGAGGAATAATATTTAAACTCTGGTTGTTCTACGCATATGATAAGGAGGAAGCTTTGGTTTTTCTAAACCAATCAACCCACGAAGAACAAAGTGAAACTCACGGATGACACCACTTTAGCGAATGATGGGATAAGTAATGTTTTGATCATGAAAAGGGATGATGGAAATTCCTTGATCAAATATATATTGTACATTCCATGAATCAAATATAACCTTCTAAGTACTGACCCATTTCTTGAGAAGGGTTACATGATTCATATAAAAGACAAGACATTGTGCATTATGGATGCAAACAAGGTTTTGGTCCTTAAAGGTCTTATTGTTGCCAATAGAATTTTCAAGATTGAGTTATAGTTTATGGAGATTAGGTATCTTTCTACAGTGGCAAGTGGAGAAGAGTGGGTGTGGAATTGTCGTGTTAGGTATCTCATTTTTTTAGATCTCAATGCATTGCAAAAGAACGTAATGGTAGAAATAGATTTTTTTTGTCACTTTTATAGATATTATAATATAAAGTTATGGAAATACCTAATCAAGAGAGAGGATGAGGTATTTGATGTGTTTAAGAAGTTCAAGTCAATGGTTGAGCGACAAATCACTCACAAGCTCAAAGTTCTCAAAATAAATGGTGAAGGTGAGTATGTCTGAAATTACTTTGGGAAGTTTTATGATGAGGAGGGGATAATGAATGAGGTAATACCACCTTATGCACCACAATAAAGCGGTGTTTTCGAAATGAAAACTATATCAGTTATGAACATGGGGATAAGTATGTTAAAAAGGAAGAACTTGTCGAAAAAGTTCTAGGGAGAAACTGTATCTAAAAGTGCCTATTTGTTGAATATGTGTCATACAAAGAAGCTTGATAAGATAACATCGGAAGAGGTATAGTCTGGATTCCAACCGAATCTCAACCATTTGATAATTTTTGGTTATGTGGCTTATCGACATGATTGGTAATAATTCAAATTAAACTCTATTGATTGACGGCCTGACTCAAGTAATAATATAACTCAAAACAACTCTAAAGAGTCGAATACTTTCACTTTTAACTCTAAATCTCATTATATTTAACTTTGAATAACTTGAAAACAACTCTGATAACACTATAACAACTCTAACAAACTCCCACATAATTAATCCAACTCTTAAACTTATCAAATGGTAACAAAAAGGTGATTGAACTCAAAGTTGCTCGAATTTGCCAAACTGGACCGTGAAGCGCATAACCACCACCAAAACTGTTGTATGCCAGCTTGTCCATGAAGTCTATATAATTAGTCCATACATTCCTTCAGTATAGTATGTACATAGTTTGGTTCATACACTTAATGTAAATTTTATCATCCAACTGTCACCCAACTTGATTATGATCTTATTTTTTTTATTTTGAATTTTTCAGGAAAAATGTCATTTGAGATTTTTGTAGCTTTTTCAGTTTTTGCTCAAAAACCAACACACATAATTCATAGACAGGTGAATATATACCATAATACAATTAGTAACAAATTTCCAAATGGCACAACCATAAATTATTATATAATAACAAGGCATTCAACAGAGATTCAAATAACAGTAGAATATGAGAGAAAAAAATCCATTTAAAAGGGTTCAGGATAACCCTTAGGCCACAAACATACAATCATAAATAAAGAAAATAGATGAATAAGATATGAGGGTAAGGACCCCTCACTATCTAGTTGCCTAACCACCCATATGTAAAGGGTTCCCGCCCTAATTACCTTCAATTTGAAGATCGATGAACTTTTCTTGGGATTTTAGGATTTTTTTCCCCGCTCCATGAATTCTCCTAGATCTGCCTCTCTCCATTTCTACCTCTTTCCCCAAATTTTCACGTATGTTCCAAATTCCCTCATGTTATCTATTTATTTAACCCAAAAACTCATTTTGCTTCTCTCACCCTCAATGTTACTCACACTCTCCTTAAAATCATATTTCATTATTGTTAATTCTCTAGTTTATGGTTAGAATTAATTTTAGTAAAAAAAAAGAAAAGGCAACAACATGTTAAATAGGTTGTTCTAACTTGCAGAGAAATAATGTTGAACAAGAAATCATATTATGATTATTGGATATATTGTATGATATGGCTGGAGGTAGTAGTTTATATTAGTATGTTATACATCCTGAATATTTTGAGAATATTAGGATATTATATGTGTAGTCCAAGATGAAGAAATCAAAGGTGTTAAACTAACAAATTTTATCATAATAAGAAACATGTAGAATAAATATGTCCTATGTTGAATCATTCAACATCGCGCCTGTGTGCATCTAAAAAATTGGATTAGTTCTGTTTGTTACAAATGCGAAATATTTTGGGAATATTATGTTATTCTATGTGGCGTTCAATTTAAAGAATAAGAGATTCAAGCGGAAATCAAGGAATTGTGTTAGTTTCAAATTATGGAGATAAATTAGGAAACTAATGATTGATATCCTAAGTTTTAGGAGATATATCTGCAGCCTTATTTGCTACAGGTCAGCTGCAGTTTTGAAACCCAATCCAAGCAGAAGATTATTTTAAATAGAATGGTTCAATCGGTTCTTTGATCCACTCTATAGTAGAGTTGGACTGTGTAAATTTTGAGCCACTCTTGTATTGTTTAATACTTGGGTTAGACTGTTAGTTGAGTTGTAACTATTGTCAATCACTCATAAGCTTGTAGGTGGTAGTTGATTGTATGTCTTTGAAGGGCGTCTTCTAAAATTATTCTAACTTTGTTTAGAGTTGTTACTATCACTGTTTGTGATTGTGGGAAAGTGAGACGGGTCTCATATCTAGAAGTTTCTAGGTAGAAGTATAGCACGGGTAGTGATTAAGTGATAAGTTGTAAATGAAGGAGTTTAGCTTTGAATTGACATTATCTAGTGAATTTCCTTCATGACTTGGTGGCATCCATATGAAGGTGATCTCTTACACCGAACTGGGTAAATAATTTCGTGTGTTCCTTTATTTTTTGTATTGTTAATTGTGTATTATATTGTTCATTGAATTTCAACCAGATATCAGTGTCTCGACATCTCATAAGACATCTAATATATGCATACCAAAATTTCAAATATTTTATTTTTAAATCAAATATTCTCCTAATTTAATAAAATAAAAGTAAATCAAATCTCTAATTTTATTTAAATCTCACCACACCGCCACATCTTACTATATTCAACCATCACTACTTAATTTTATTTTTAAATCTATTTTTCTATCGTAACACTCAACTACCCAATAATTAAATAATTTTTATTTAACTAAATAAAACACACAACAAACAAAATTAATATTTAAAATTAATAATAAACATATCAAAATAATATCAATTATATTAAAATTAAAAATTTGGGTGTCACGCCATCAACCAGTAAGAATCGTTAAGGAAAGGAAGACAAGGATAGTCTAACTTCTCTTTTCTAATATTTTTTTCCTTTAGCACCATCACTAAATGTAACATAACAGTTGGAATAATTTTTTATGTCTTTCAAATATTTTCTTTTTCAATAATGTGTATAGAGAAACCATTGTCAAAGTATCAGTCATCATCAGGAGATGAGACCCTTCGAAAGGTACCATAAATATGGGCTATAATATTAGGCTTGACATGCCAACATTGTTGAGGATGCGGATCAGACTTAGCCTTACTCTAAGGATACAACTGTTTTTGATGTTGTTGTCTACCATATAGTTTAGTTGTGAGGACTTATGTGACTACATCGATCATAATAGACACGTATCCCTTGGGTTTGGTATGACACTTAGAGTGCTAGTCAAGATGTTTGGTAGGTTGTTTTAACCAGACATTATGAAATTTGTTTTCTAAATAGGTGTACAACCATAATATTTGAATTAGAAGATTCACTATTATATCAAATCTCCTTCGTGTTTTTCGATTATTTTCCCACGCCTAGAATTTCATCAAGGCTTTCGGCTCTAGAATTCAACATGCGAACAAATTTGGGCATTCCATCAAGTTCAGAATTTAGATTTCCAACTTCTTCCTTCAACTCTGAGATAGTTTACATGAGATGAGTGTAAGTTTGGAGTGCGTCTAATGGGGTGAATTAAGACTTTAAAAATTTATCCGGTATTAGAAATAAGTTGTTTTTATTTTTGGTTTGGTGTTTAAGTGTTTAGAAATGTGTGTCTTTCTTTTATGGTTATGATTTGTGATGAAAGCGGTAAATGCAGAAAAATAAAGAACACAAAGGTGTATTTTGGTTCCCCTCACAGTCCGAGAGTACTTTACTCCCCTTTCAACACGAAAGAGATTTCACTATTGTGAGATCTTTGTACAAGCCTTATACCAATACTTCTCCTATAATATTCTAACAAAAATACCACCAAGAACAATCCTCTCACTTTCAACCTCTTGCTTCCAACAATCATGGATAACAAGGAATGCAAAACCAAGAGTTTTTTTAGAATATGAAATTTGTAGAACAATTATCACTTTGAGTGATGTATCAATATAATTAATCTTCCCTTCCAAACAAGAAACTTATAATTATAGAATATAGTGCTCAAGTGTTTGTAAATATGATATGAATTTTTCTAGACTGATATGGAAATACATGCAGAAAAATTCTTTCTGAAAGTTCAAGAACACAAACACGTGTTTTAAATTTTGAATGATGAAAATGATGTTAAATTGTAATGAAAGAGGTGATTTGTGATTTGAAATTTCATGTATTTATATGAGCATAACACCTTTATGAATAATGGCGAAATCATGGAAAAATATCACGAACGAATTTCATGTTAAAATGAAAAGGATTCATGAATAAGTGCATGAAAAGGTGTTAAAAAGTTGTTGTTTTTTTAAAATTCATACATGACTTGTTAAGTAGGTTTTAACATATACCCGACTTAACAAATGCAAAACATTTTTTTTTTTAATTTCAAAAATAAAATACTGCTTCGGATCTGTGAAAATTAAGGCGATTTTTAGTGATGTTACGACAAGTAAAATTGCCATAATTTACCAAAAACAAAATGTTTGAAAATTTGAAAAAAAATGAAAATTTGTCTAAGTATTTGAACCAATCTTATGCAACATCTATTGATTTATCCAAGTAAATAGATTATATTTGAAAGTGATTTAACATGGTTCAAACATGAAAAATAATTTTTCAAATGCATGATAAAAGTATTTTGATTTAAAGCTAGAAATAGTGAGATATTTTCAACCAAATGGACCATGAATGCAAGTGAATTTTGGAGATTATTTTGAGCACTAAGACATCAATATATATTGCATGCTTATACTTCAATAAATTAAGATCAATGCAAGTCTTCATAAAGTTGCAATCTTGATCCATAGCCATATTGCTTCATGTTGCTTTTTCTCATCCTTTGATATATGTACATAGGGGTGGAAAAACGGGCCCTGCCTGTTGGATGTAACACCCCATTTCTACCCAACGTTTATTATAACATCAGAGTGCGGAAATTTTAAACTAAAAACATGGGATGTCACATTTCAACATTAACAACACAAATAGATAAGATACATAACACTTTTTAATTCGGAGGATCTCATAACAACCTTTTATAACTTTCAAACAAAATACTTTTTATTACTACGCAATGGAATCCATAGTTATACAACTTCATGTGTTTTACTAATAACAACTAGAAACATCTCGTTCGACTTTCAACATACTTAACAACTTTTTATTTCACAACATCACTTAGGGTTCAACAAATTATACTAATAACAACTAGAGTCAACAATATAAACAACATAGACTAAACGTTCCCCCTGAGTGTTACATATCAGAGCAAAGACACCGACTTGGACCAACATCAACTAATTCTTCCATTCTTGAATACTTGCACGTTACCAATATAAAGGTAACGGCCAACAAAATAGAAAGGGTGAGATGTCAAATAATATAAGCGAAAGTACGATAATTCATATGCTTAAGTAAAGAAACATACAATAATTACTACTTTAATCGATAACACATAACATCTACCAAACAACATTCTAGTCAACAACATATAATATCCACCAAACAACATAGAATCAACAACGTATAATATCCACCAACAACATAGAATCAATAACAACTTAAATGCGACTCAATGCGACTCGACAAATGCAAATGCATGTGGATCCATTTGGAGCAAAACTCCCAACGTAAAAATATGCCAGGTTATCGAGGCATTCAACAAGGCATAAGCCTTCAACTTACAACGTGGTGCCAATCCAGGTCAACTTACAACGTGGTGCCAATCCAGGCCAACTTAATAATGCACATGCTATGTATGATACACCGACCACAGCATCAACAACAACTTAAAACAACAACAACTTAATCATGCATTAACTGCATCAACTTAATCAACACGATCAACTTCGACCTCAACAACTATCAACAACGTCAACAACAATGCAACTTATATTTAACATAATCAACTTCAACTTCAACTTCAACAATAATTAACAACTTCAACAACAATTAGTAATATCAACCACAATATAATTTATAATCAACACGATCAAATTCAACCTCAATAACAATTAACAATTTTAACAATAATTAGCAATATTAACAACAGTACAATTTATAATTAACACGATCAATTAAACTTCAACAACAATTAACGACTTCAACAATAATTAACAACTTCAACGAGATGCAACGGTAAATTTATTCAACAACTTTATCTTCAACTTTTGCCACATAATTATACGGTTCTTAGACCATCCAATTCGGACATAAACGACATCATTCCGACAGTGTCGGCAATTCAGCAACTAACACGAGTTAAGACGAAATAACACTGTTTTAATTAACTACCCGTATACCCGAACTATCCCATAAAATTTCGTTCGATTCTGACAAACTAATTTCTCCGCTTAATTCCACTGACAGTATAGTTTTCTGCACTGTTTTCAGTTTTCTGCAACATTACCAACCAGTTCTATTTATCCTATTAATTAATCCTGATAGTTTATTAATAAATCAGCATTATTATGAATCGTTTCGTTAATTATTCTATACTACTAATTACGCTCTGTACTATTAAATTCTACTCTGCTGGTGTAATTTTCCCATTGCTGTTAAGAATATTTATTTGCTACTACTTAATTATTTTCCTGCATTATTCACTATCAGCTCACCTAATTATTTTACTCTGCCTGCTAATGGTTTGTTTACTACTAAATACTCCACTTTTGATTTAAGTACCTGTCACTGCAAGATTAATTCTACTACTACTGAGGCTAATTACACATATATTGTCCTTTGATTCCTTTATTCTCTTCTATGGCTCTCTATGTCATGCTAAGATCATGGTCTCCCCATTATCCATTCCACGAATATACCAGCATCCACTTCCAAATGAAACAAGTGCAGGAATTACAGTATGCAAAGCGAACGGGTCCTCCGGGCGGTCGCCTCAACTCCATAGTGACCAAGGGAGTCGTCTCCTTCACCAAGGCGGACGCCTCACCATTCTCCCGGAGGCGCCTCCTCCTCCTGCCACGTTTTTCGACCAAGACATCATTACATGAATGGCAACCAACACAATTATCACATGATTCAACACAATTTCTTCATAATTCAACATAAAATATTATAATTCAATTCAACATATAAAATTATCACGGAATTACGATTAGCGGTATAATTCGTAGCTCTAAACCCCACATACGAACCATCCTACAATCGATTATAAAACCCGAATCCCACCCTTACCTGTGGAAATGACGGGAACTCAGAAATTCGATCAGAATAACGGAACTCTCGGACGGCAACGATCCCTCCTAGCACCTTTGTTTCCAACTTTTCTCCCTTTCCTCTCCTTCTGGTTTTTCTCCACGGCTAGGGTTTTCTCTTTGTTTTTGCAAGCAACATTCACTCCTTATTTTACTAGGTTAATTCAATATATAGTAGCTTCTAATAAAATTGTTTTATTAAATAATTCTCCCAAAAATACTAATTCTCTCTTATAATTAATATACCACAATTAATTCATTAATTCCAAATAATAGAATAATTCTAGTATTATTTTTATTCTAACTATTAGCCTTATATTTCTCCTTTTATATCTCTTATTTATTTAAACCTAATTCCTTCTCTTATAATTAAATCCAACTAATAATATTATTATAATAATAATAAAATAGTAATAATAATAATATTTCTATTATTTCTACTTAACTTAATTTTCACACCTCCTTTTCTATATTTCTAACACTAATAAATAACTCTATTAATTTCACACTTATTTCTAATATTATTTTCAATAATATTCTACCACCGAATTAATTCATCACTAATTATTCTAGTTAATTAATCTCTACTCATGATAATAGTTCTCTGACTAAACTGATTATTTCACTTAAATAAACTAGTCCAATAAATACT
This sequence comes from Vicia sativa, assembly GCA_021764765.1. Classification (NCBI taxonomy): domain Eukaryota; kingdom Viridiplantae; phylum Streptophyta; class Magnoliopsida; order Fabales; family Fabaceae; genus Vicia; species Vicia sativa. The sequence continues at coordinate 44,295,821 of CM038792.1, forward strand.
ATTATTCTTAATATTAATCCTCCAATTACACCAACCAAATAATCCGGCTTAAACTTAATAATCCAAATATGTCTCTTAAATAATGCCAATAAATCCATTTACTCCGATTAATTCTCAAACTTCGTCTAATTCCAATAATTTAATCTTTTAATAATTTAATTAACTAATTAATTAAATTCGGGGCGTTACATTGGACATGTCTGTTTTACCTGCACTTTGATGTGTGACAGGCCAAGAATTTAGGTTTTCACCCTCTAATGTGACTGCCCCTCCCCGCCCCGTTTTCTTCGCGGGTTTTTGCGGGCATGAGTATTAGCATAAAATTTTGTATTTTTTGGCCTAAAAGGTGCAGTGCCTGGGGATTTCCCTGTCACACATTCACTTTTTTGGATGCCTCTCCCTCCCTTCCCTTTTTTTGTTGTTGAATTTTGCGGGGCAAGCATTTCTGTTTGCCACCCCTATATGCACATAGTGGTTGTCTTCATCAAAACATAATATTGAAGAAGCTTGACTTCACAATGAGTTTTGTATTTAAAAAAGGCTTTTCCTTATTATTTTTAGTGACATGAGTTTCTTAGGTCCATTTAAGATACCGAGTCATGTAAGCTTCAATAAGAGCATCATCAAACATATCATCATCACTAGTATCTCTATTATCTCCGTAAAACTTAAAATTTGAACTTTATTTTATGTGAGTATGAAGGCCATGACATTGTTTGTTTGATCAAATCCACTCTCTTCATCTAGCAGAACATAATAAAAGTGGAATAGTATTATTTTCTCAGTTTTTGTAGAAAATTTGGGCATTAATCCTAACTATGTCAAAACCCTCACACTCACAACATTGAATTCCCTTGGCCTTATATTTTCTCCATCTTTTCCTTGATGTTAAAAGTTTTCACCTTTTGAATCCTGATGGGGATTATGTTTGCCATTAGTAGAAATATTATTCCCATGTCTTCTCACGACCTTTCATAAAATATTAGCAAGCATGGCAATGGATTCAATGGTATTTTCATCGACATCATGTTCTACTTGGCCATCACAATCTTCAGGACCCCGTTTTAATGCCACACCCTTACTATTTTTCTCAAATTTGTCATCAATAGCCATCTCAAAAGTGAGTAGGGAATCGATTAGTTCATCAAATTTCATCGTGGAAACATTTTGTGCTTCTTCACTAAATGTGACCTTCAGGTAAAATATCTTGGGTAGAGATCTTAGAATTTTTATTATAAGCTTTTTGTCAGACATATTTTCACCTAGAGCAAAGGAATTGTTAGCAATGTCACGAAGGGGAACATTGAATTCAAAAATAGTTTCATCTCACGCATCTTTAAGTTTTCAAATTTTGTTGTAAGGATTTGAAGTTTTGATATACGAACTTTTTATGTACCTTCATAGCAACTTCAAGACTTTCCCAAAGCTCCTTAGAACCAGTTCAGGTATTAATGATTTTGAGAATATTTTTGTTGACTCCATTATAAATAGCATTAAGAACACAAGAGTTCCCAAGCGCAACTTCATCTTCTGTAGGTGTCTAATATTTTTTAGGCTTCACAAATTTTGACTTGTCTTCAACCTTGATCTTTGAAGGAGTCCATCTATTGATGAATGCTTTCCAACCGATATTGACCATGGGTTTACGAAAAGTAACCATGCAAGCTTTCCAATAATCGTAAGTAGTACTATCAAGAATTGATGGTTGTTTAACGGAAACCCCTTCTTTAGAATTATCCATCTTGAACATAATCGATTAAAAACCTTAGATCTCACCCAACTAAAAAATGGTGTCTTCTCATATGCCAATCAAAATTTTGTACGGTCAGCTATACGATGTCACACACAATGTTGAAACAATGTATAAGAGAATATATTATGGTGCAACATCATCTACGTCTGAAAGGTTGTTTCCCAAATGAAAGGAAATTCACTAATTCAATTAGTAAGTAGTACTCGACAGGCTTATATGAACTCTCTTAATTCATTACCTTTTTCCTGATCCTACAAATGTAATTCAACTCAGGCTCCCCCTGAATCTTAAATCACCTTACTTTCATTAAAACACTCTCCCAAGTATTTGCACGAACCAATTATATGTGGAGTGATTCAAATCATAGTTATAGACTAAATACGTTATCCTTCTTAAATACGAATGACTTTCAAGATAGAGTATTACAAAAGAAAAACAAGAAGACTCTTCTAAACACAAAATACAACACTCAATTAACTATTCTTCAAAACAAGTGAGTCTTCAAACAAAGAGAACCATCTTCTTAAATTGAAAAAATGTTTTAAAAGAAAAGCGCAACAGGGTTTGATAAAAATATGAGCTGGATCTGAAAACAATAAATCAAATCTTATCTTATAAAATCAAATCCAAATATTTTAATTAAATCATATCAAATATAAATCTTCTTCATATAGATATATGATTTAATAAAATCTCCTACCACCTGATTTGGATTAAAATACGCTTTTCAAACTTTTGGATGAACAAAAATAGAACCGGAACTCGTAATCATTGGTGAACAGATTGTCGAAGTTTGTATTTATGTTGTTGGAGTTTTTTTGAAGTCCCACATTGCTTAGGTTTCCAGACTATTGGTGTATAAATATGTGAGGGCTACCTCACCCTTTGAGTTAGCTTTTGGGTTAAGATCCAAGCATATTTAACATGGTATGGGTTAAAGAGTGTAATAAGGGCATTTGAACGAGGCCCACACTAGGCGTGATGATGGGTGTTGAAGTTGGTATTTATGTTGTTGAAGTTTGTTTGAAGTCCCACATTGCGTTGGTTCCCAGACTAGTGGGTATATAAACATGTGAGGACAACCTCACTCTTTGAGCTAGCTTTTGGGGATGAGATCCAAGCATATTTAACAAACATCACAAACAGACATAATAACACGTACTAGAGACAATCAAAGACATGATATCTTATTACAAGTCAATACATCTTGCTTAACACGTTTCCTGTAAATATTATCCAATTAATTATAATACCTGCTTATGTTGATCAATTTGAAGGTGTACCTAACTCTAGGGATGAGGATGGCGATAATGACATGGATGAAGATGCCTCTGATAGTGACTTTATTATTCCATCTCTTTGATTCTCTTTTTTGTTTTGTTGGTTTGTGATTGTTATGTGGATTGATTTTTTGGTTGGACCTGTTATTCGTTTGATGCTTTGTTATGTTGGTTTTATTCTGGGCCAACAATATTCATCTTGGACCGATCACCTTGAGATAGTCCATTCCGGGTCAAATCCTCTTGATCGACTACACACTTGTGTTTCTGGAATCTTCTACTTACCATGGGATTATCATATACCTTGGTACAAGAGATTTACGTCTCATGCACATCCAACGGTCCTCTGCATTCCCGCTTGAAAGATAGCAAGACCGTTATTTCTCTCTCAAATATATAGGGAATAATGTCGAATCAGGTAATAAGTTTTTGAACACAATTTGAATATTTTATCTTCTGAGTGATCTTTGTCCTTTTCGCTACTCTAAAAGAAGTGTGTAAATATGTGCATTGCCTAAAAAATAGCCAGACGGAAAATTTGCTATTACATTCAAATTGAATTATTTTTTTGTAGGAAAAATGTTAAGAAATATGTCTCAAATGTTGTTGATCCATCTAGGCTCGACCTTTTTGGCACATTTTTTGAAAAGATTTATCAGGACAATGTTTGAATAAATTTATTTTAGAAAGGTTTATTTCATGAAGATTTAACTCGAAAAATATTTATTTATGAAATATCAAATTGCTCAATAATCTCCTAATTTGTTTTAAAGAGATTTTGTCGAAAAAAATTTAATTATCATAATCTACTTGAAAATATCTAATTTGATTAAATATAGTCTGATTTTGTGTTTACATTATTGAACTTTTTGGTTGGATCGTCATCTCTATATAAAGAGATCATTCATCTTATGGCCAAAACACAATACACTGAATAATCACAACGTTTACAATTTATCAATATCAGTAACGCATTGAAACCGTCGTGTTCCTTTGACTCACTACGTCATAAAAACTATTTAATAGCACTTTCTTTTGTTTTTAATAGCACTTACAAGTGCTATTAACTGTGCCGCTATTGTAAACAAATTTGTTTAATAGAACTTTAAAAGTGTTATTAAAGTATCGGTTCTTAATAGCGTTTTTCCTTAAGCGTTATTGAAGTATCAGTTCTTAATAGCGTTTTTCCTTAAGCGTTATTGAAGTGGACATTTTACGCTTTATAATACATTTTTTGAGTTGATGTTGATAGCACTTTTATAAAGAAGTTTAATAATAGTGTTTTTTCACAAAGTGATGTCAAAATTGCATTATTTATATATAATGGGGGATATTATTACTCCAAGAGTAAATTGTGAAGACTAACTCTAAATCTTGACCATTAATTCTTATCAATCTAATGATTATGAATAATAAGTAATTAAGTGTAGAGAGAGAAAACTGTAACTTATTATTTTTAACCATTTGATTAATAAGAATTAATGGTGAAAATGTTGAGTAAGTCTTCGAAGCTTACTCTTAGAATATATATATATATATATATATATATATATATATATATATATATATATATATATATATATATATATATAGAGAGAGAGAGAGAGAGAGAGAGAGAGAGAGAGAGAGAGAGAGAGAGAGAGAGAGAGAGAGAGAGAGAGAGAGAGAGAGAGAGAGAGAGAGAGAGAGATTTTAACATTATTATTATTCAATAGAATTTTAACATTTAATTATATTATATTATTATTTTAAAAATAAAAATATGATTTAGTGGAATATCCATTTCTCATTGATGGTTAGAAAAAGTATTTTACTGTTATATATATATATATATATATATATATATATATATATATATATATATATATATATATATATATATATATATATATATATATATATATATATATATATCCTTTTAATAACATTTTATTTGAAAATACTACTAAATTATACTATACAAACTATCAATTTTTACATAGTGACTACTTATAAATTTATAATTAGTTTCCATTACACTGCAACTCTCCCAACGACTTTCCAAACATATGACAATTACACCAATATTAATTTTAATATCTTTTATTTATTATATGTTTAATTGTTCATGAGTAAACTCAGACGTTATTATCTCACACATATTTTATTTCTCATCAAATAGAATTTTAACAAGCATGAAAATTTCTTAGTCTCCAAAAGGAAAATAGACATTTAAAGTGTGACTAACCTCTGCATATACTAACATGCATATATACAGAACTGTCACATATACAACACCTTATTTAATTCACATTCCACCACACTTCTTATCTATTTCACCTTATTTCTCCAAAAAACTACCACGGTTGAAGCTCAATGAAACTTGAAAAATATCATATGGTCTCTGACCAATATAATTACCAGGTGGATCATAGTTACAACTAATAATGGTGCTACGACCATTATTACACTTTACCTTAGCACATCCAACCCGAACCGAATCGCGCCAAACAACCTGAGTATAGTGTCCACACTTATAACCAACAGCACATGAGTTACTGTTGTAATCATAGTATTTCTTCTCTCCGACCCACATGTTAACAGCACCCGTTCCTGTTATGTCACCACTGCTCCATGCTAGGTTCTCACCATATGGACCCTTTGAGTGTACCATTTTGCAATTTGCTTTTAATTGGTTGGTATAGTTTTGTGCATAGGAGGCAAGTTTTGTGTCCCAGTGTATAGGGCCAACACCAACTTGAGAACGTGCTTTGTTGTGAATGTTGAGGTAGTCTTGTGGTGAGTTTTGAGCATATGAGATTTGTGTAAATGTGGATAGTATTAGGATAACCATGAGAGGAAGGAAAAGTGAGGTCATTGGCACTGCCATGTTGAGAAAACTTTGGTTTTGATGGATGGTGTTTGGTGAGTCATTAGAGACTATAAAAGCATATTTATATGCAACGAAATTGCGGAGTATGATACAGTAACTTACTATAAACTTTATATTTATGTCTTATCTTATTTATTAAAAGATTTTAAAGGTTAATTGTATATACATTCTTGTACTTTAAAACATTGATTCAAAAGTTAAAGTGTGGTATTATCAAGTGGATATTATCTTGTGATTTACTCTATCGTTTAAGTGTTACATTTCAAAATTTAAGATAGTATTTATTATAGTTTTGTCAAAATTACTCCTAAAATTATTATGATAGAGAGAAAAAAATTAAATAAATTATTAAAAAGTTAAAAACATTATTGAGAAAAAATAATCATTTTTTAAAAGTGATCATAATCGTTAGTTGTTTTAATATATGTAAAAATTTAAAAGATGACAATTAGAAAAGAAAGAAAATAGTAAAACATTCATTCAAAAGAAAGATAAAGTGTGGTATTATTAAGTGGATATTTATCTAATGTGGCGGCTAAGTATAGAAGTAGAACATGATTATATTATAATTTATATGCCACGAGAAGCGGCAAAGGGATTAAGTTTATATTATGATAATCAAATACATGGATATAATATAGGAGACACTCAATTGAGAAATAGTACATCAATTATTGGTGGTATGTATGTTCAGAACTTTGCAAAGCCATCTCCTCTTTTTTTAATCAAGATATTATATAAAAGAGAATTAAGAATTTTTTAACCTATTTATAAAAATGAACGGAAATATCTGTTAAAAATAGAAATTACTTACTAATTAGGATTATGATAAGAATACTGAAAAATCTTTGTTAATTTCGTAAAAGACCATTTCCAAATTAATATTTTAATGTTTTGTACCATATTGTTAAAATTTCATTCTTTATTCCATAAATAAATTTCATTCTTTAACAACCAAATAGTCCATGTGGTGGCTAATCAAACACCTAACTTGCCTTTCTTTAGCTTTTTAACGCAACAAAATGAGTACCAACTCATAAAATTTGAAAGACACTCGTAAACAAGTACCACATTACACAAAGAGAAAGGATCCCTATTTTTCAATTCTATATCACAAAAACAACACATTAGAATATCTGTAAGAAAAGTAATGCCTCTATACACCAAAATCTCCATTATTTGAAGTCTATTAATAAGGAGTCTCCAACCAAATGCCTTAATTTTGAATGAGACATTCGATTTTCAAACCAAGCCCCAGGCGACATCGTTCCTATTAGGAGGACCAAGAGAGATTCAATAACTAGCATATAACCCATAGTAAGAAGCCACTGAAAAGCCATCAACCTAATTAGGATGCCACTCAACCGAATTCGGACCCACTGTAACACTGCCAAAGTCCTCCAACCCTCTGGCAATAACAAAAAATCGGCCAAAAGAACCAGATATTCAACCATGGCCGCAGTTAGGTCAAGATCTCCCCACTTCCACCTATCTTCACTCTAATCCCTCATACCCGCCACCGAAACTCTCTTCAAACAAGAAGCCGAATATAAAACAGGAAAAACCTCCTTCAAGATTTTATCCCCTAGCCACTTAGTTTCCCAAAACGGAGTTTTAAAACCATTATGAATATTAAACATACAATTAGAGACAATTGGGTCATCAATAAAAAATATCCTTATCATAATGATGTCCCTCCACCAAGTAGAACAAGAAGAGGAAGATTTGTTATAATCACCACCACAAAATACCTTAATAGATAAATCTTTGTATCGGACTTTCAACACATTGAACCAAAGGGAGTTTTGGCCTTGTAAAATTCTCCATCTCTATTTATTAAGAAGGGCTAAGTTAAACTCCGCCATATTTTTTATGCCTAAATCCCCCATTCTAAAACGTTAAATTAACATCCTTCCAACTAACCCAATGGATCTTCCTCTTTTCCTCCACACCACCCCATAAGAAGTTGCTTTGGATTCTAGTAAATTCTTTAACAACTTTCACCGACACTTTGTAGAAAGACATAGTAAAAATAGTTAAAAAAACATAATGCAGACTTCAAAAGAGTTATCCTACCTCCATGACTGAGAAATCGACTTTTCCACCCTACTAGCCGATTCTTCATCTTCTTCAATAGAGGATTCCAAATTGAAACCTTCATAGGATTAAAACCAATGGGAATACCAATAAAAGAAAAATTGCTACCTTCCACCTTGCAAGAAAGAACAAAAGAAGCGGCTTCCAAGAAGTTGTTGCTAGAATTGATCCCAATCAACTTACTCTTGTGATAATTGATACCAAGGTGCGACACAAGTTCAAAAGCCCTAAAAACCGTCTTGATCGCCCAAACATGCTTCCAAGACCTTTTCCCAATCAATAGAGTATCATCTGCAAATTGAAGAATGTCAACAAGGCAATTTCATTTAACAAGAAATTTACCAAATTCTCTAATTTCAATAGACTTTCTAACTAACCCCGCTAATCCTTCCGCAACCACTACAAAAAAGGAGAAAGCAGACCATCTTGCTTCAAACCCCTTTCCACTGCAAATTCCCTAGTTGGACTTCGATTAACTAATACCGATATCTTACTTTAAAAATTCAACAACTCCATCCATCTCATCCATTTCGAACCAAGTCCCATTAACTAATCGCCTCTCATCATGACATTTAGGTTACTAAATTATTTATTCTTTTCATTTTAGATAAAACTTGTTGTAATTGAAGAGAAAAATATCTTTTTTATAAAAAGATTATTTTATATTTAAATTATTTTAATATTATTATAATCAACTAGCACGAGATTGTTATAAATATTATTATTATTATATAAATGCTAATAAAATGTAAAATAAATAATATATTTAATTAATTATAAATTAACATCAAGATAAATTAATATTGATAAAATAAAACAATATAAATAATACAATATTTATTTTAAATAAAATAATTAAACACTTTCAACGTGATTGAATTAACTAATTAATACAGTTATCATAATTTGGTTATTGAACATGTGCACTAAGTTGTTAAGAACAAATTTTATAAATTTGAGGTGAGTTTAATTTTTATTTAAATTTTAGTTTGATATTTTGTATGTATTAGTGTTTTTATGTGCTAGAGATAAATATATGTCTCATTTCTTTTTATATTTATCAAATTCAAATATTTGTCCCTTTTTATAAATATTTATTAATGAAAAATTTGTTGTCCCATATTTTCTTATATAAATATGACTCAATGAGAAATATTCGTCTCATACCTATTTTATGTATCACTCGAAATCATTTATCTTATATTTATCAATGACAAATATTTGTTAACTATATTTTTAATGTTTTGATCTAATATATTTATTTAGTAATTTATTCTTTATACTAATCCGTGTTTTGTAAAATATCAATACATTTTTTAAATTTATAAAATACATCCATGTACCGTTAATGATTTTTATTAAAAACTATATATTACAACTATTCTCATTTTAAAAAATCAATGAAATATTAAATATAACCAATTGATTTGTATGTATCAATGTCCCATTATTTTTTTTTTAAATATATTGATCTTGTTTGCAAGAAATAGTTAACGTAGTTACAAACTTGGTGAAATGCTGGAAAATCGAGGAAATGTCGCTTTGATGAGTCTGGTACATATAAACACTTTGATGTTTAAGTAAGTTTCTATCAAATGTGAGATAATATATATATATATATATATATATATATATATATATATATATATATATATATATATATATATATATATATATATATATATATATATATATATATATATATATATATATATATATATATATATGTGTGTCTAGGTTTGACTTGTATTGTTCCTTTTTATAGAAGTTTATTAGAGTTTTGGAGGCTTAGAATCTTCCAGTGTAAGATTATTGTCTAAATAGATAAGTGTTGGACTATAATTTATTTTCTCTTCTGACGATTCGCTTTTAATAGTTTGCTTGAATAAAGTGTTTTCTTATGGCAGCTCTATGCTTATACTCGTGATTCTAGAACCTTGCTTGATATCTGAAGGTATAACATGTTTTACCTTACCTTAAGGTATGATATCATAATGGTGCATTAAGTTGAACGACCCCATGGTTTCAATTTCTCATTATTGGGTCATGTATTATTGTACTATACGTGTTGTAACACGGTGGGAGAACTAACTTGTTTGTTTTGCATTTTATCGCAAATGTTACGGATAACAAGAGTCGCCACCGAATTTTCTTTTATCTAATAAAGTAAAAGTGAAAAGAAAAGGAAAGACCTTTGTTAGATTCTGAGTATGGGAGGACAATTATGAAAATGGAAGGTATTAGCACCCTTTCCATCCGTAGTTACCTACGGGATCTTAATTGCTTTAGCTCACTTTTGAAAATTTTGATTTCTGTGAGTGTGATTTGAAAAGTATTTCTCTTTGACTTCGTAATGATTCTTGTATCATTCCTCAAGAATGTATACGAAGTGTTTGGAAATGTTTCTTTGAAAGGGTAAAGCTTTGTAATGATTCTCGTTGGAACGTATACAAAGTGTTTGTTTGAAAATAGTTTTGAAAAGAGTGTGAAGTGTGAAAAGTATTTTTGATTGATTTGAGCAAGCAATTTAGAGTCGTATTACCTACTCAGAAGGGTCGTTCTTGTTATTTTTCTTCTCCTTTAGGATAGCGTTATTCATACCATTAGTTGATAGGTAACTCTACCCGTTGGATGTGAAGGGGCAATCATTGGGTCATCGTATGGTCATTGAAAACAATATTGTAAGGATACCTTAGCATTCGTAGGGATGATCATCACTTATTCATAGGCAACAATCGAGGGACGAGATCATATATTCGTAGGCAACATCGAGGGTCGTCGAAGGACTATGATCTTTGTGATGATTTAACTGAGGGACTTTGCTAATGGTATCCCTATGTTCGAGGGACATGACCATTTGTATTCGAAAGACAACAAGAGAGGATAACCTAAAGGTGCAAGTGTGAAAGTAATGTGTTTGACTCAGATATTTTATCTTGGTTATTAAGGTGATCTAACGTTGATTTTAAGATCTTGTCATACAATCATATTATCCATACATCTGAGCAATGTATATATGTACAAAAAATAAAGGTGCGAAAAGTAAAAGTGCGGAAGAGTAAAGTCCTAAGCTATTACAGGGATTTGAGGCAGTTACATAATAGAAGTGCGGAAAGTAAAATGCGAGAATTTAAATCTACGTTATTACAAAAATGTCCTTGCGACCTATACATCAATTTCTAGAATTTGAAATGCGAATAAAGCAATAAATAAATAAAGAAAAAGTGTTTTTTATGTTAGTAAAAAAATTTAAGATTAGCAAACCTAATTACTAGAAAGGAAATTATTTTTTGTAAATTTTTTGGAGTTATTTTAATGTGAAAACCCCTATTTCTAATTAATTAGCAATTAATTAATAAAATAATTTTAAATGAAAGGAAAAATAAAATATTTTTGTGTCTAAAATTAATTAAACATTTTATTAATCTAAATCTAAAATTAAAATATTTTTTAGGGTTTTAGAAAATAGTTTTAAAATTATTTGAAAAGAAATAAAATAAGTTGGAAAATTAGAAAAAAGAAAAATACAAGCAAAACAAGTGTTAAAAAATTAGAATGGCCCTGGAGAGTTTTGAACTCGTGACCTGAGGGTCACAGGTTCAAAATTTGGCCATTAGGCCACGTGCTTGTGATGTTATAATCACGCCTCCAATAGTATGTATATGTAAACCTGTAGAAATCAGAAAATGTTAGAAAAATTGCATAAGGAAGGGATTGAACCCACACCCTGAGAGAGGAAGAGACTTAACGCGCGCATGTTGAACCACTAAGGTGGTGATAGATCCATGAATTATAGCACATGAATAAGTATATATGCAAGATTAATTTCAAAAAATCAAACAAATAAAATGCGCGCTAGTGGACCCTGTTCGCGTTAAAAAGTGTCGCGCGAGGGAATCGAATCGGAATTCAGATTCTCTGGCTCGAAACGATTTACTCTTTTAATTTGTTTATAAAGATTCCGCGAGCATCAAGCTTTATTATTTCCAACACAAGAAAAATGATTATGAAAAAGGGGAAAGCTGCAATACCCTCAATTGATATGATATGCATTACGAATAGCGCGAACTAGACGTATTGGGAGATTCCGGCAAGGGGTTTGTTATATAAAGGGAATAGATGTGGCACCCTAAATATATATAGTTATCTATAGCTTTATATATGAATAGTTTGATATGTTTGTGTGTTTTAATTTGCTATTTCTATTTTTGGGAAAGTTTCTCCTTTGGATTTTAAGAAGGGTAGATTATGTGGGATCCTAAGTTTTGTTTTTATTGTGCTCGCAAAGATCATTGGGATCTTCTGCATACATATCCCTTAATGGGAATCAGAGCATTTGTAGCTCGGATCTAAAGGGAGATATGGTTTTGTTTGGTTTGAGGGAGATAGAAGTATGTTCGCCAAGGATGAGACCTTGTGCCTACGTATTCTCAAAGGGATGTTGAGAAAGTTAGAGCAATCGTAGTTCCCACTTATGCTAGTGGAAGCAACGAGATGTTATTAAGAGACAAAGACAAATGTCATCTTAATGAAAATGTATCTAATCTATTTCATCACATACATTTTGAAAGGTTGATTGATTAAATCTTTCATCGTAAGTTATAGGTGTTTTGCTTGAGTGTACAAGCGTTACCACTTACGAGTTAAGAAAGATGTTTGAAAGATGATTGAATCTTTAATTGTAAGCATTGGGTGTTTTGCTTGAGTGTACGAGCGTTACCACTTATGAGTTAAGAAAGATGTTTTTGAAAAATGATTGAATCTTTAATTGTAAGCATTGGGTGTTTTGCTTGAGTGTACAAGCGTTACCACTTACAGATTAAAAGATGTTTTTGTTTGAAAAAGAGTTTGAAAAAGAGTTTGATTGTATGTGATGTGTTAGATGAGATACTTCTTCCATAGAAATGATAAATGTCTAAATCTCGAGGAGAAATTGATTGGATTAGAGGGATGCTTTTAAGAAGTCCATGGGTCCTTGTATTGTAAGCCCAAGAGGAGGCATTCCGAGGGTCATCGAGGGTCCTTGTATTGTTAGCCCAAGAGAAGGCATTTCGAGGGTCATCGAGGGTCCTTGTATGAAGCTCAATATGAAGCTATAGGGTATGGCTAGTTTTGGCTTTAAGAGTGGTTTCATCGGGAAACTATCCTCTTAGGATTTTAAGAGTGATTTCACCGGGAAATCATCCTCTTAGGGTTCTATCTTAGCGCGGGTGATTCTTTGTATTGGAAGCCCAATAGGAGGCTGTTAAGAGATTTCCAGGTCTCTTTCTTGTTTGATGCCTAAGAGAAGGCTAAACTCAACGAGGAGTTCTTTTGAACGAAGCTCAAGAGGAGGCTGACTCAGCAGGGGAGTGTTGTCTTATATGAAGCCTAAGCGGAGGCTAAACTCATTATATGAGTTTTCTTATATGAAGCCTAAGAGGAGGCTAACTCAATAAATGAGTTATCTTGTACAAAGCCCAAGCGGAGGCTAAAGGGGAACCTAGTTGTTAGGCTAATTGTTATGTTATAGCTGAACAGTTATATAAACAAGTGTGTGATGTGTATTCACAGGAGTTTATGAAGGAAATATAAACAAGTGTATAAAACGAGCGTTTAAAGCAAGTGTAACTTGAATATTTTGAATGTGTACAAGGAAATGAATATGTACACGAAGGGGTGTTTATGTACAAGGGAATGAATATGTACATAGGAGGGTTGAGACTTACACCGTGAGGGAGGCCCATTGGTTTCAAGAGCAGTTTCACCGGGAGTAATGCTTCTCTTAATACCAATGGATTTTTGGTGTATAAACAAGCGGATGAAAACAAACGAAAGAAGTTTGTCTATGCTTGGATATTTATAAAGATGATTGAATATATACAAGGAAATTTAATATGTACATAAAAAGGATTGGGACTTACACCGTGAGGGAGGCCCATTGGTTTTAAGAGCAGTTTCACCGGGAGTAATGCTTCTCTTAATACCAATGGATTTTGGTGTGTAAACAAGCGAATGAAAACAAACGAACGAAGTTTGTTTATGCTTGAATATTTACAAAGATGATTGAATATGTACAAGGAAATTGAATATGTACATAAAAAGGATTGAGACTTACACCGTGAGGGAGGTCCATGATCAATTAAGAAATTCAAGGAGAAACCTGGTTTGGTTTATCTTTAAATTTAATTAATCATGGAAAAAAGGTGTGTAAGTTTGTTGAAATGTTTTGAAAAGGGTTTTGAAAATGATTTTGAAAAGTGAAAGATATTCACAAGAAGTTTTGAAAAAGATTTAAGTTTTGAAAACACCTTTGAAAAGTATTAAGAAATACTTAAAATGTCTCATTTTTCACTTAATAAAAATATAATCAAAAAGAAAATATTTTTGGATTTTTTTGACATAATCATAAAATAGGTATATTAAATGACAAGTGTGCAAAAAATCATCTCAAAATGAGAAGTTTTGATTAATTTTTGAAAATGTTTAAGTTTGCTAGAAACTTGAGAAAAAAAGAGTTTTTTTGGTCCTAAGGAGGTTTGAACCTTGGACATTTGGCTTTAGAAATGAAGATTTTCCATTGAGCCATTTATTTGACTTGTCATTTAATTACCTTGCTTAGAAGGAATTTTGAAAAAAAGAAAGTTTTGAAAAATGTCCAGAAATTAGACTTCTGAAGGGTTCAGAAATTGTTTTGAAAAAGTTTTGAAAAATGTTTAAAAGTTGTTTTGAAAAATGGAAGTTTGAAAAAAAAAAGTCCAGAAGTTGGACTTCTGAAGGGTTCAGAAATTGTTTTGAAAAAGTTTTGAAAAATGTTTAAAAGTTGTTTTGAAAAATGGAAGTTTGAAAAAAAAAGTCCAGAAGTTGGACTTCTGAAGGGTTCAGAAATTGTTTGCTTCTGGAGGATCAGAAGCTAGCTGGCTTCTGGAGCGTTAGAAAGAGTTTCTGGGGCGTGTGGCTAGCAACTTCTGGCTGCTTGAGGGCTAGCATGTTGCTTCTGGCTGTTGGAGAAGGCTGACTTCTGGGCATGAGAAAGCTTCTAGGGATAGAAGCTTCAGAAGTACTTCTGGAGGGTTGAGCCTAAGAAGTGCTTCTGGAGAAGCAAGTCTTAGAAGCTTATTGAGCCTTTTATTAAAAAAAAGGTTCCAGGGGGATTCGAACCCTGGACCTTGAGGCGAAAGAAAGTGTTAAGGCGTGCTGGCTTTACCACTGGGGTGGCTATACATCCATTGTTTAAACTTAAACTACAAATATATATTTTAAGTCCAAATTCAGAAATTGGAAATTCAAACTTCATCTTCTTCGCTGGACAACGCGCAAACCATAGCCATGGCAAATTTGTGTTTCTTCATTTCTTGATCAATTTTAAAAGTTCAAAATACCATTTTGTCTAGATTTTCGTCACGATTTTGAACATGTATCTTGTTAAAATTATTAATCAAAGATGAACACGAATTTTGTTAATCCCAATTTAAACCCTAACTGAAAAAATGTTTAATTCTCTAAACTCAGTTGATTTTAGTTCAAATTAAAGATCCAGATAGCTTTAGTGATTGGATATCTACATTTTCCTTTTCAATTTTAAATCCAAAAACGCATGAATGGAGGAATCAAAGTTTGAAAAACTCACCTCTTGGTATGAAATACCAGTTCGAGCTAGACAACTTCCAGGTGCAAAGTAAGAATTGATTTAGCTTCCTTGAACCTCCCTGAGTGTGTTCCTACCCTTAGATTGTTTTGAGGATGGCTGGAACTTTTTGACCAAGTCAAGTTGCAGCCACTTGAAGTGAGTTTCGAATTTGGAATTTGAGTTGTTACAGATGTGATCTAAGTGTCTGGATCACTTCTATGAAGTGTATGGATGATGTTTAAAGTGTTTAAATCACAGCTAGCTCGAGCAAATTATGATATGGCAAGTTAAGGCTCAATTTGCAAGCTTATGGATTTTGAAACATGATTCTGAGTTTGGGCAGTTTTCTAGTGATTTTAAGCTTTAGAAAACTTCTAACTCATGTTTAAAACATGTTAGAAACCTAAACTTACTCAGATTTTGCAAGGTTTGAAGATTGCAAAATTTCCCTCTTATAACTTAGAAACTTAGATTTCAAGAAAGAAATAGTGAAAGCTTGATTATGATAGCTTTGGTGTGATTTGAAAATGAGGAAATGACCTCTATTTATAGGCCAAGAAATCTGGATGAGAAGGCATGGCTATCATTGAGAGAGCTTTGCAAGTTGCTTAAGTGGTAAGAAGGAATCTTTTGCATTTAATGCAAAAGTTACTTTCCTAACCATGGTTAATTTTTTCTCTTTGATTCAATCCACTTCTCAATCATTCAAAACTGATATTTATCAGTTATAATCTACCTCTAGCTTGTGACAAGGCTTCTAGAAGGGAGATTTATGAAAAATGACTTATAATTTTGAGGCATGAACATGGAATTCTATGGTTTTGGAGCTCTATGTTTCAAAAAGCATAGCTAGACAAAGTGTTTTTGCAAGTTCTTGGACTTTTTAGAAAGCTTGTAACAGGGGCTACAACTTTCATGTTTTGAGTTTTTTCTGAATCTAAATGGATCTAGGTGAAAAATGGCCTAGAAAGTGAGAAAAAACCATGTTTCTTAACACTTGAAAATTTTTCTATGTGTTAGAAATTTTTCAAATCTTGACTTTTTGTTAACTTTTTCACATTTCTTAATTTTTTATGATCATGATGGATTATTTGAAATATTTTTATGATTGAAAAAGTTTGGTCTTGAAAAAGTTGACCAAAAGTCAAAGTTTGACTTTTTTGAGCAGATGAATTTTCATCAGATGGTTCAGAATTTGTCTGATGAAGAAACATGGATTTTTGCAATGTTTTGAATCAAGAAATTAGGTCAAGATATTGCATTGAAGATGTTAAGATCAATATTCAAGCAAATAGGTCATCCATTGAGAAGAAAGTCAATGATTCATTATCTTCGATCAAAAACCCTAATTGGTCGATTCAAGGTAGATCATGAGAAACAGTTGGGAATCTGAAGATCAAATGTTGATGATTGATTAAGATAGACCATTTGAGGTGTGTGAAAACTCAAACCCTAATTTATCATATCTTGAACAGATGAAATTTTGAAGAAACCCTGACTTTGACTTCTAGAAGCCACGCACGATCTATTCTGTTCTGAAATTGTTAGTGATGCCGTGATGCATATGTAAGGTTGTATCTTAGGTCAAAAATTGGGGTATGACAGACCCCTGGAATTTAAGTCAACCAATCATATGCCTCCCTCTTGCCACGCCATCATCAACGCCGGTCAAGCCACCCTAGGTGGTGGCTCCGCTCGTGATCTCCGATGAGAAGGAAATCGAAACCTGCAAAATAATGAGAATAAAAACAAAAGGTTACCCCCCTAATTCGAGGGTTGCGAATTCAATGGTGGTATTGGTTTGTCCTGAAATTTTCTCTATGATGAGATACAAAGGTCTCAATTCATCTTGCTCTAACAATGGTATTTGACGATTTAAGCCTTAAAGCTTACATGTAATGCGTTATACTTGTTCTAATGGATGCCCTGAACATAAAACACACATCAAATATGTCAACAATGCATAGAAAATCAAAATCGAAACTGTGAAACCTTACCAAACTGGTGCACTTGAGGAATGGGGTTATGGATTGCTCTGAGTTCGTGTGAGTGAATGGATCGTCTCCTGGAAGCCTCAGGAGTATGAATGAATGCTTAAGATCGTTTGAGAATGGTTGAAATTTATGCTACGATCTTGCCCTAAACTTAAAAATTTTAAGAGTTTTGGCTAGGGTTTTTCATACTGCAAATTCGTGTCCCTTACTTGTGGTCTTAATCTGATACTTATAAGGAGTGAATTAGGTCAAAACTTTGAGTAAAAATATATTGCATTCAATGAAAGATATTTGATTGAAATTTTGAATCAAATCTTCCTTTTTCTTGTTCAATATTCCTCTAATGCTTTCAAGCGTTTCTCGTCAGCTTGCATGAGCTATCTTGGACCTCAAGACAAACAAAGATCAAGTCCACACGCCCTTCCTTGTATTTTTTGTATTTTATTTAATTTAAATTGAATTTTAATGTTTTAATTCAAAAATAAATTAGCTAAATAGAAGAGAGGCGTGCAAACGGGCTTAGAGATCATGGGATATCTTAGAAATAAGTCCAAACTATAAAAACTATGGCCCATTTGGAAAAAGATTTAATTTGCTTAGCATTTCCCTTCATGCACTTCTTCAAAAATGCCAAACATGCACAAGTTGTATCTTGCTCATTTTTTATCATTTTGAAGTGTTCTTGGACTTTTTAGAAAGCTCAAGATGTCCTCTAAACACTCCTTTTGGTTTCCCCTTCATTGAAGCTTCCATGTTCATGTAAAAGTCTTTGGAAAAAGATGACTTTATGTTGACTTTTAGAAGGATCTATAATGTCTTGATCCATAACTCTCCATAACTCTCAAATGAAGCATTTTTTGCCAAAGCTTGTGAGACGCAAAGTTGTAGAGAATTGAATTCTATTCAAAACGAGCTGTTGTGGAAAATTTTATGGTGAAGTATGTGAAAGTTATGTCTGGTAAAAGTTATGTTGACCTTTTACCAAAAAGTCCTAATTTAGAAACTTTTACTTTTGATCAAATCTTGAGTTTTCTTGATGAATCATGATCAACCCTTGATAAAATGATGAATGTGACTTCAAAATCTTGATGTTTGACCAAAAATGATGAAGTTTGACTATATGTTGACCACAGTTGAGTTTTTGTCCAATACAACTAATTTTCAACCATCTGAGCAATTGACTAAGCAAACTTGAGCTGTGAGACTTGAAACTTGGTATGGTGATGCTTTGAAACATTTGAGGAGACATGATGATCACTTGAAGCATTAGAAACCATCTTTGACTTGAGAGAACCAAAACCCTAGTTGTGGGTTGATTGCTCAATTGTGGGTTCATCTGGTCAACCCATGAGAAATTCTTGAGTATGAAGATGTGTATTGACTTGAAAAATAGGAGGGAAATTTTTGGGGTATAACAGTTTCCCCTGTCTAATATTCTTGTACTTGAGGGGTTAGATTGGTATGCTTGCCTTTCGTGACCTGAAGGTAGAAGATGATTGAATACTCAAGTACACCTGAAAATTTGCACTCGCTGGTATATGAAATGAGATCGTCGGATGACGATGTACTGGAATGGGCTTATAGATGCCATTTGGAGGAAGTTGATGCTGGAGAGTGAGTCGTACGTTAGACTATATGCTCGTTTTTTAAGGAAGTTGCTAGTATGCATTGATTTTTAACTAGATATGCAGCATTTTGCAAGTGGAGAGATAACAGCATAGTCGGAGATGGGCTTAAAGATGCCATTCGGAGTAGTTGATGATATGAGAGAGTCAGAATAAACCTTCAACTTGGCTTTATCTGAGATGAGTATTTGTCAGGATGTAGATAGTTTTCCCGTCTTGTTTCGGGTATTAATCTATAACCTGCTGTCTATTGGTAAACTCGACTGGTCGTTCAGATAGTTTTCCCGTCTTGTTTCGGGAATTAATCTATGACCTTCTGTCTAGGAGTTTGCGAATAATTTTCACCTGTTTGAGAATTTAACCTAAAAGAACGAGGTTAGTTTTATGCACATTATAATGCATGCAAGTATGTAATGATGCTCTCGAGAATTATGTATGCACACATTATGATTTTTATGAATGATGTATGAATATAGATGTTGTAGTATTTAAAAACATATCCATCTTGAAGAAGATAGGAATGTTTTACTGGAGATCTTCGACTTCTTCTTGGGGATGTAGTTGTTGGAGACCCTGACTAGGTAACAAGAGAGATGTGAATTCCTCTTATGCACTATCTGACCAAATTTCGAGTCTGGATATTGATGTTGTTGGGAAATGGTAATCCTTGTGATACTCAGCTGGAGATGAATATCTTGTGTATAAACCCTTGCTAGGGAATGACATGGTTTTGAATAACTTATCATTGCTTGGAGACTAACATAATACGTTGATTGGTGATTTGTTATGCTCGGGGACCCATGTAACAAAGCCTGTCCAAAATAAAATAGTGTCACTTCTTAATTAGTTAAATGTCGACCCTGAAGAGGTTTTGGTACCTTATTTTTATTCGGGGCGTTGAATGATTAAGGACTCGTTGTAACCTTGCTAGGTTAAAGAAGTTTGGCCTTGAGAAGGATTATTTGAAGATGTGAGGTCGCTTGGAGCGGGCGTACGTACCTCTTACTTAAAGAGAAACATCTCCATGGATATTTGACTAAATTAGTGTGGAAGAAGGAATATCTCTACAACCGGCTTAGGAAGATGGAATATGATGTCAATAAGAGTAAGCTCGAAGCGGAGAATGCATCCCTTGGTGTATGGTGTTCTACATAAGAGTTGGCTGAATGGGAGGAAAACTTAGTGAAAGGAGAAGAATTTCTTAGGGGTCAACAGGGTGCACTAGATGCTCAGTTACAAGAATTTTCTGATAATGGTATCTTGAAAAAGGATGCCTTTTAGAGTATCTTGTACCACTTGGAGTCTATTTCCCCTGAGCTTCTTGATTTTCACACCTCTTTCCTAATTTTTTAATTATTATGTTATCAAGTACATGTATACATAATACCGAGTTGAAGAAGATATCATTACCTTGATCTATGCATCAACTCTTGAGTTAACAACTATCTCCTTATCCTTGATCTATGCACCAACTCTCGAGTTGACGACGATCTTCTTATCCTTGATCTAAGCATTAAATCTTTAGTTGATGAAGATCTACTTATTTGTGATCTACACATCAACTCTTTAACTGTCGATGATATCTTTACCTTGATTTACACATTAAATTTCGAGTTACCAATGATCTTTTAATCTTGATCAATGCATCAACCCTCGAGTTGACAATGATTTATTTATCTTGATCTACACATCAACTCTCGAGTTAACAATGACCTTGTTATCTTGATCTACGCTTCAACTCTCGAGTTAACGACGATCTCATTAACTTGATCTATGCATCAACTTTTGAGTTGACGACGAACTCTCTATCATTGATATACGCATCAACTCTCTAGTTGACGATGACATTTTAATGTTTACACACACACACATGCACGCACATACACACTCACACACACACACACACTTAGACACATACACACACACACATACACATACTGAGGGTTCAATTTACCTAAATTGTAATCCCTAGTTACCTTTAACAAACAAATAATTATCTAACAATATGAGCTATACTCAACAACCCTTAATCAATATCTTAAAAATTGGATCGATCATCACCGGTGAGGGTATTAGGTCATTGGTACCATAACTCATAGTATCCTTTAAGTACCTGAAAGTTCACTTAATTGCTTCCCAAGGACACATTTTTAGTTTGGTCATGAACTTACAAACTTGACTTACAACTCGTGGTAAATTTGGTCTAGTACAAACCATATCATACATTAAACAACCAACAACATTGGCACAAGGGACCTTTGACATATACTCAGCTTCAGCTTCTGCATATGTCTTTTCACAATGATCCAATGAGATAACTTATAGTAATTTGACAATGGAGTAATCACAATCTTCAAATTACTCATTTCAAATTTGTCTAGCACATTCTCAACATAGTTTTTTTAGAGACCCATCGTTTTCTAGCACTCTTATCCCTGTGAATTTCCATACCAAGAATCTTCTTAGCAAAGCCTCAATATTTTATGTCAAACTCATTTTCCAACATATTTTTTTGTTCATTTAAATTCTCGTACATGTCAGACAAGAAATTTTTTACTTTCATCAAAAAGGGACTTATACCAGACCAGGGACGATTAAGTTATGGTAAGTGCAAAGAAAATGCACTTCACGTATTTGTCAACATGGTTATAACCTAGTTGGTCATCTACATGCTCGACATGTTCATTTAAATATCCAATTATGTTATAGCTTTGGAGCTTCTAAGGCTTCTCTAATATCCTTAGGACTCAGTTGTCCAGATGCAAGTAGACATGAAGTTCTTCTTCTATAGTTGAATGAAGCATCTTCTTTGTACCTTTCTGTCTTCCTAGTACGACAAACTTCAGGAGGAGTGTCGCTACCTTATTCTTTGAGATCAGATGAAGGAGTACGTTGCATGTGTCTTTGGTGGGTTAGAGACTTCAGAACCTCTTCTAAATCCCTTTCTGATACCATATTAAGAAACCAATGTGGAACTTGATAAGGGAAAAATTCTCATTAGAGGGATCAATAACAATGATCAAATATATACAAGTATAATTTCTTCCACTCTAAGCTATTGTGAGAATGTTGCATTCTACAGTTTCTTAATTAGCAAGTAATTAACTCAGCTAACATTGAAACTGAATTATAACATAAATCTACAGTTACTTAACAATCTTTTTTTATACGCAACTCTTGAATAAGAAAAGGAGTACTAGGCGTACTCCAACCCTTACAAGAAACATCTATGGATCAAAATACACATTCAGTTAAAAAATCACAAGCATAGAGTAGGGTTTTTAAACCACTCAATAAAATTACACAAGATTCTATCCTTGGAACCTATAGCTAGCCACCACCAAGAAAACCACAAAGTCTTAAAAAATATTTCATCAATGTAGAATTCTGCACTGTTAACGACTATGTTATTTCTCTAATTCCAAATACACTATCAAGGTGTCAACCACACGACTCTGGACCTATTAATTGACATCTTAAGCCCCAATTTTTCCATACTTTTTATCAAGTGACTTCTACAATTATCAAAATTTGGAATTTTTATATCCAACCAACCTAGGATCTTCTGCCACAGGAACTTCAATTTGGAATAATGCAGCATAAGATGAGTGATATCCTCGACAAACTGGTTGTATAAAACACATTTTGCACCCTGTGGTTGTGTAATAATCCCTCTTCGTAATAGTTGTTTCCTCGTAGGGAGTCTATCTACAACGAGTCTTCACCCAAAAATCTTAATTTTTGACGGACATCGAGAACCCCAGATTAATTTGAGAGCTCATTTTTGCCTATCCTCGATATTAGCCTCGCATTGCTCTTGCATGAAAATACTATAACAAGACTTCACAGTAAATAATCTTGAATTGTCAAAAGGCCAAACCATAGTGTCAATCATGTACAGATCAGGCTATATGCTAGTCAACACCTCTTCTAACTCACGACACTCTCTCGACGCCTCCAACCCCAACACTTCTTCCCTTTGGGTAATGTTCCAAGACCACATGTTATTATTCCAATTTCCCATGTTACTAACAATTTCTAGTTTATTTGAGATTTCATGCTATAAAGCTGGAAAATGTTCTGCTAAAAATCCATTCCCCAACCAATTAAACTTCCAAAAAGGCACCTTCCTACCATCCCCCAACTTTACTGATATTTTCTTCAAAACTCCTAAAGGGATATCGAACAACATCATAATATCTCTCCACCAATTGGAATATTTGGGTTTGTAACCAACTTCATCATGTTACCATATTCTCTTCTTTATATCTTCATATCTCTCCTGCATTAAACCTTCCCAAATGGTTCCTTTTTCATTCAAGAATCTCCATATCCACTTTGAGAGAAGAGCTAAATTAAATTTGTCGACGTCTTTTACACTCAAATCACCCTCATATCTAGATTTGCATATTGTATCCCAACTTATCCAAGCCACCCCCTTTTTGTCTGCCACTCCCTGCCACAGAAATTTCCTTTGGATGGCCATGATTTCATGGAAAATCTTGACAGGAATTTTATGAAAAGAGAGTTGATAAGTAGGTATATTTGACAAAATCATATTTACTAATGTAATTCTTCCTCTTATTGACAAGAATCGCCCCTTCCATGATGAACGTTTAGATTTCAACGAGTTAGTAATTGGCTTCCAAAAACCCAGGTTCCTGTGATTGCCCCCAACAGTTAAGCCTAGAAATTTGAAGGGAATTTGGTCCACTTGACATGCCAAAAAATGAGGGGTCGCTTCCAAAAATCTTGAATTCATGCCAATTCCATATATCATACTTTTGGACATATTAATCCTCAAGCCAGAAACCATCTCAAAACCTTTGGGCATAGCTTTTATAGCCCAGAGATTTGACCAAGAGCCGTCTCCTATCAAAATTATGCCGTCTGCAAACTGAAGTAGATTAAAATTTACCTCATTTGAAATTTTAAAACCAGAAAACAAGCCTCTACTAACAGCCTGCCACACAATGCCCGATAGACCTTCGGCCACAATAGTAAACAAGAAAGGAGATAGTGGATCGCCCTGATGTAAACCTCTACTAACTTTGAATTCTTCGATTGGAATCCTATTAACCATAGAACTAGTAAAGACAGTTGCTTCAGACCACCGCATCCATCTATCGCCAAAACCCATATTCATAAGCATGTATCTCAAAAAATCCCAATCAACACAGTCATACACTTGTGCAAAATCGAATTTACATAACATAAAATTTATCTTGTTTCTCCTTGCAAAATCTATTATTTCATTGGTAACCAAAACACCATCCAAGATTTGTCTTCCAAGAATAAATGCAGAATGATTGGAAGAAATCAAATTTCCAACAACACATCTGAGTCTAGCAGCAAGAAGCTTAGATATAATCTTAAGCAGACTACTAATCAAACATATAGGCCTATAGTCATCAAGCCTAAATATATTCTCACACTTTGGAATTAAAGCCAAGAAAGAAGATGTTACGACTTTTGGGAGCTTACAAGATTTGTGGAAATCTTGAATGAATCTAATAATCTCACCTTCAACTATACTCCAGCACTTCTTCAAAAAATCCAAATTAAAGTTGTCTGGACCCGGGCTTTTGTCAACATCACCTTCAAACACAACTCTCTTGATTTCTTCTTCCGAAAACACTTCCTCAAGTCTATCACTATCTATAATAGATAAGCTTTTAAAACTAATGTTTTGAAGCCTTGATCTCGGCATAGAACACTTCTGGAACCTAGCTTCAAAGTGATTTTTTATAGCCTCTTTCACTCCACACACATCCTCGACAAGAGCATTTGAAGTTTTAACCAAAACAATAGAATTTATTCTAGCTCTAAAGTTCACCACATAATGGAAAATTTTTGTATTGTTATCACCCTTCTTAATCCACTTCTATCTTGATTGTTGCTTTAATATGCTCTATTTTTAGTGCAGATTTTTCCATATTAAATCTTGTTTAGCACCTCCTTAGATTCCTGGTTTTGGAACAACAGTAATTGGTCCTCTAAATTATTTAGGGCCGCCACATCCTCTTCAATCTTTAAGTCAATCCACCCGAAAACTTGCAAGTTCCACCTTCTTAAACTTTCTCTAAGCAACTTAAATTTCTCTTTTAGAACAAACGATTTTATTCCTTTAAGAAGGAAAGAAGTCCATTCCTTTTTCATAAACCCCAAAAACTCCTTATGTTCGAACCAGCATTTGTTGACTCTGAAGGCTTTGGGTCCCCAATTCATGAAACTAGATTTCATCCACACTGATTTATTATCCGAAATGTCCCTTCTTCCCACAACCTGAGCCACAACACCCCATTTGGAAACCAATGCCTCAAATAGCAAAATACAGTCTAATCTACTACAAGTCTTTCCGTCAAGTTTGATCCAAGTGAAAAGGTTTCCCCCGGACACTGGTACATCCACCAACTCCATAGTATCAATAAAACTTCGGAATTCCTCCATTTCCAAACTTCTATTATTTCCTGCCAAACCCTTTCATTCTTCTTTATTCTTAATCGAATTAAAGTCACCGCCCAACACCCAATCTCCCTTTCCTAACTTGTTCTTCTAACCCATAATTTCTTACCAGAGAACTCTTTTTTCAACCAAACTACACGGTGAATAGATATTGATAATGTATAAAGATGTACCATTCCAGAAGGCCTTTAACCCTAAGTACCTTTTACCTCTGGAACTGAATTCTGAAACAATAGAATTTCTCTTCCATAAAGTTAGCAACCCTATAGATCAACCCTCTGCATCTTTTATCGACCATTCACAATTGCTAGATCCACACAGACTTGAAACCATAACCTCTTACGTCTTTACAACCTTTGTTTCTTGTAAGAACATCAAATCAACATTCCCCTTCTTTATAATTTGACTAATTCTTCTTCGTTTGGCAGAATTGTCACTCCCTCTGAGGTTGAAAGTACCAATAATCATGGAACCATTGTATTGTTCCCCTCGCTTCTTCCCTGTTATTCTGCTCCCTAGTTTCCATACCGCGTATTATACCCTCGAAAACTTCATCATCTTCATCTCCATCGACACCCAACTCCTTGATTGTATTCCACACCCTTGTTGGTACACTATCTATCGCCCTCACAACTCTACGACTTCCTTTGTTAATGTTAGTGTCGCTGATTGACTCACAAACAAAAGACGAGCCTTTTTCATTACTTGAGCGAGTCGCAATCTGGGGTTCCTCATCAGCCACCAACGTAGAATTTGTTCTTAAAATGACTTTTAGATTAGCTTGGGATTGTAAAAGAGTAGAGAAATAAGAGGGCGCGTAGGGGATTTTCAAACAATCATAAATATCCACCAAAGGCGTTTTTTTGCTGGACCGGTTTAGTATCAAAGGTTCTCCAAGACCCACTTATGAATCAAATATAGGATTCGAAGGCCCAGAGTTCTGACCCATCAAATTTAACTTTAGGTCGGGTATTACCCCCAGTGGGAACTAACAATATCCACCCTTGTTAACAAAAGCTGCCTATTTGGCTCATCTCCATCAGCATTTAATGTTGACCTCTCACATACGTTAACCATTCCTCCTTTTACTGATCCCTCTTTGTTGGAACTCTTACTATCTCCAATATTTTCTATATTATAAAAGGTATCAACCCCCTCTATGTCACCTCTACGATGTTTTAAATTATTACCCTCAACATGATGAGATCTATGGCTATCCCTCAAGCTATTCGCATCATCAACTTCTACATTGAAAGTTTCGTTCAATATCAAAGAATATTTTGTTCTTATCAAAAATCTTGCGACGTCCATTTTTGTATGGTCCTGAGTTTCATCATCTGAACACACATAAGTTCCCACACAACTAGACAGAAACTCAAAGGACTCGGGACACCATACATGGCATGGTAAACATTTCATCCATGTCAGTCTCTAATTATCCACATCTTCAGGTGACCATGGATGTATATCTGAAAGCCATTGTCCAATCCAATCTCTAGCTTCTTTCACTAACGCCATAATCTCACCTTCTTGCTTTTCCAACAAGCACAGATTGGCCCCTAAGGGGGTAACTTTTATTCTAAAATATCCTTTGGAATGAAATGCCTCTTGGATATTGTATATCGTGCCAGCCGTTTCAACCACCCCGAACAAAGGCCTTTTCAAACCTTTCCAGCTCTGGCCCCTGGACATCAAACTTCAAATGTGCATACTTAAGTTTTTGTTCTCTATCACTCCAACCCAAAGTTTTTCTCCTCCTGTTTGTCACCTCATTCTTGGTCGTCTCTGCTATCGGGTTCTCTCTCCAGTCCTTCACCTTCTCATTAACCACTTGAGCATATGTTCTAGAACCCCTGGCGTCGTGATTTCTAGACACATAATTTCTTTTGTTGTTCTGTTGATTTCTATGGTCAAACAGATCCTTCGCTGCTCCCTTTGGAAGTTCTTTTTGTCTTCCTCTTTGGAATATTATTCTTTTACATGCTTAGATAGATCCATTGACATTGTGAAGAAGTTTTGTTTCCATGCCTATATAAGATTTCGTTGTATCAATTGTTCAAGCACAATCCCTGGTTACCCTGGTATTGTAGTTCTGCTTACACCTTATCTCACTTTCAAGATCATATCCCATCTTCTCTATTTTCTAGACTTCAAACAGCAGCTATACATGGAGGTAAGATAAACTTAATTTAAGATAAAACTTTATGCAGATGCATAGCTCATGAGAGTTATGACAAATATCATAGTGTAATGCAAATAACCCTTTAAACAAGCAAGAATATGTCAATCACATTACATGAATTGAATGTTATAAACGTTGTCAATTGCTAATTGCAAATGTTTAATAGCCCGTCGCAGAACAATATTGATTTGTTTAAATCCTGCTAAAACTAAAACTAATGAAACACAAGCAGATTTTCTTGTGTCCACACTACTTGACCTCGAAAATCGGTGAGCAATACCTATCTTTCGCATCTCTCTTGTCGCGGTGCACTGCATTTTCTTTCTGTAAGTACCAAAATGTCTTGGAATTCTTGTAAAGATTGACCCTAGGATGAGGGTTAGTTTGGTATATATAGTTTGATGGATTATAAATAGGACTTTCTTTCTTTGATACTGACTTTGTCCTCAGACAATTCTCTATCACCTTAGCCTCTTCCTTCAATCTTTCTCTCATGTCCAAAATATTTCTTCTAACTTTACTAGATACTGATTTGCTGGTAATGTTCCATGCCTTGAAACTTGAAGGATTGGAATTGGTAGGGAGAATATTGGGTTTATAGGGGATTCTGTTGCACTCTATGCAGAAGCTTCTGTGTCTTTCTAAGTTGAATGATTTTCTTTTTGCGGCATCAGATAGACATGTATATGCCTGGAAGAAAGAAGAAAGAAGAAAGAAGAAAAAAAGGGCATATTAGTGTTGAAGATGCTGATACCAATATTGTTATTCACAAGTATCACAACATCTATACCGACCGAAATTACGAAAGTATTTTATGATTGAAACAAACCTGAAAGACAAGTTTGAATGCAGTTTCAGCTTTGGGATGATTATTCTTATCTGGATGAAGTTGCAAAGCTGAAGCAACAAACAAATTCATAATCAAAATGAAACAAAACCAATGCAAATAGCATAAAATCATAAACAAAAAGATTTTTAAGAAAAAAACATTACCAAGTTTATGATATTTCTTACGAATGGTATTTACTCCAGCATTTTCTTCAACCTATGATATATTTGGATTGAATCGCATTCATATTCATATGATATAAAGTTAATTAATTAACAAGGAAAGTGGTAATTCAAAAAAACTTACACCAAGAATGCAATACCAATCAATGAAAGATGCATTAGAGGAGAAAAGTGTATGAACACAATGAATTGAATGGTTTGAAATGGAACATATATCTAATACTAATTTGGATTTGTAATCAGATTTTTCTTGTTCCATTTTTCTTATTATTTCAAATTCTAACTGAAAGGGTTTTATAAAATAAAATACTACATGACTGTTTTTGGGAAGTATTGAAAGTAACGGAAGTTGAACGGCTTTATTCATTTATTTTAGAATTGGAATAATTAAGTGAAAAGTATTTTGGGAATTGATTAGATAGATATTTTGAAATGGTTTATTATTATTATTACTATTAATTAATTATTAATACTACTTGATAAAATTATTAAATATTATTAGTTTAACTATTTATGTATAATTTAAATTAAAAATTTATTTGTTAAATTAAAAGTTAAATAATTAAACTATTTAGTTAATAAGAATAATGTCATTTAGAAAAGTATTTGAAAAATACGAAATAAACTTTTGTGAAAAAACTTAAATTAAAAACAAAAAGTTTAATGTATTTATTTATAGAAATCAAATACTTATTTAACCATTTTTAAGTTTTAATGTAATTTCTCCAAATGGCACACTTTGGAAGCTTAAAGGACCTCTTTTGTGTGTGTGTGGATAGGACAAAGACCATTTGGTCTGGCCTGGCCGTAACGTTTTTTAGTGTTTAAATATTTTCAATTTTTAATTTAAAATGAGATCTTGTCTCTCTTTTGGCAATGTCAATTTATACTTTATGGTTTATACTTTACAAACACATAACTAAAAGGAAGATTTATTTGCTGACAATTACTTTCTCACGATTTTATAGTTTATTGACTTTTTTTATATATTTGACGATTAATATAATCTACATACATTAACAGTCAAATATATTAAAAAAATAAATTTATTTATAATTCATTACGGAGAGATTATAGTCTTATAGTGGATATTATGATTGTCTGATTGGAAAATTATCAAAGGATGAGGGTGGTCGAGTCTATTACAATCGTAGTAGACATTACAATTAGGTCATATCCCTTTAAAAGTGTATAAGCACCATAAAATCTTATCCATGATTGTTATTAATACCTTAAGTTTTTAGGACAATTTTAGACATATATATTATTAGGAATTGGTTGAGAATCTAAGCCTGCATATGATTGATAATTGGTGGGATCAAGTGTGCAAACATGTTTAGGATTCAAGCGAGGATTTTCTAAGATTCAGGTGGACTGAGTGTATTTAGGATTAGACTAAGTAATAAGAGATCGATCATAGGTCATAAGTTTTGGAATTGAACTAAGTGTTGGGGAGTGGAATGAACATGTTGTGTAAGGCTTTAAAAATACTTAGGCTAATTTGGAGATGAGATTCATGGATAATGAATGAAAAGAAATCTTAATTATTGATGCAGTATTGAGCTTAGCTTTGACTAAAAATTTATGAATAGCATTGTGCGAGATGTAATTTCCTAAATTGGCTAGTATCATATGTAGTGTGACATAATCACAAAAGATTATGGCTACGTGATGTTAGGAGTATTGCAGAGAAAACATGGACTTGTTATATTTAATGTGGGATTATGAATATTTGACACTCTTATAACATTTAGATCCACAAAAAGTGTTGGTGGCTGGAAGGAACATGGGGTGGCGGTTCATGGATACATTCCAAGGGACTAAGTGGTATGCATGTAGAAGATGGGTGGGCTTCAATGCATAATTTTGATTGTAGGTTTGGTTGCATAACTAGAGTCTCATAGAGCGATATTGGGATGTTGATGATCCAAATATTATGCGCGACTGTAAGGATTCTGGCTTGTTCATGGCCTTCGGTCTTCGAGTCATATAAGAGTTATGTGGTTGCCACAACATATATGGGTGATGACTTTTCTTTAGATTCTATAGAGGATGGATGAGTGGGTCACAATGCACAATGTCAGATGATTTAGTTAGATGGCATGGACTCGGGGTCTGACCCTGTGTGAGTAGATAAGGATTGTGTAGTGCCATAACATCACTATAGGCCTTAGGATAAGGATTCAACCAGGTAGTCAGTTTGGGAAACTATGATGAAATAAGTATATTATTTTGGTAAGGGAATTTGCAGTGAGAAACTAAATAGATTATCCTCGGTGAGACAATTTTGAGGTAATTAGTCGGTAGTTAGGCTATGGCGAATGTATGTGAGTTACTGGACTATACAATTGTACCTTAACCTCAGGTACAAGGGTGGATGTATGTGAGTTATCTTAATAGATTATACAATTGTACCTTAACCTCAGGTACAAGGGTAGTGAGAGACTTAATGGTTTAGTTTGGAAACTCGCTAAAGATTATTATCACATTCCATGCTCTTTTATTCTATTAATATAAGCAGGTGCACATATGTGCTTATTGTTGAAGACCCGTTGATAAGAATTTTATTGTTTGAATATTTAGTTAGTTTTCTTACTACTTAAATTTCTAATGTTTTCGGTATCAAAAAATGTAATGCCACGAGTTATCATTCTACCTATGAAGCACAGATACTCCATTTTATGTAAAGTAATGGTACTGGGTATGTATCGGGTGCCGGCACGCACCCAGTACGCACCAAAATCGTATCAATTTTTTTTATTTTTTTAAAAAAAAAATTAGTACACCAACGGGTACACATTTGGTACCACGTACCTAACTTTTTCCTAATTTTTTTTAATATTAAAATTTGAGTTTTTTTATTAGGTAAAAATAACCCTTGTCTTCTCTACCTCTATTGTCGCCATATTATTCTCTTCGCACTGGTCTCTCCAAAGAGTAAGATTTATAATGAAGGAGCAACAAAAATGTGGGATATTGATGGAAATGAATGAGATTTATTTGATGAAACTAATATTTTTAAAGTTATTAGTCTTTCTCTCGATGAACCTGAACTAAAAGCCACTCTTTATAATGATATTCGGTAATAAAATATAAATATTCAACTAAGATTTCATGATTTATTGATACTTTTTTAAGTGTAATGTATTTATGTTATTGCAAGAATATTAACTTTTTCTTAGATAAATTGTTTCTTAATTTTAATGTTTTGTTGTTATTTAAATAATATAATTCATTTATTATTTTTATAATTATATTTTTTTTAAAATTATACTAACTTACCTGTACTTTAATTTTTCTAAAAATGTCATACTTCGTACCGATACCAGCATCGGATACTGGGTACGTACCCGTACCTATGCAACACAGCACTCTACGCATATAACTATGAGGTAGTATAGTTGGTATGAGATAAAAAAAAATCAAAATGTTCCACGAGTTAAAGAGGAATTATTTGTGGTCTACCTAATTAGAGACTACCTCAAGGAGAACTCGGGTATACCACGAATTGTACTGTGAAGCAGTGGCATGCAATATGACTAGCGCTTAACACGAGACCGATTTCCATGATCTGGGTGAGAAAGCAAATTATGCTAATCCATGATATGCGAGCAAGATGCATTAGAATCAGCAGAACAAAAGGTACTGGTTGATTAGAGGAAAATTGTGACTCTGAAGATGAGTTGAAAAAAGTAATAACAGTTAGAGTGCAAACATGAAAATCAATTAGTTCCAACCCAATACCTAACCAAATAAGGTGCATGTGTTTACTAAACCTATAGCGAGATAAGAGAAATCCTGAGGCCATTAAGGTATAGGACTATATGGTTGACAGGAGGTTGTAAAGATGGACTCCAATACCCTACTTCAACGGATGTATTGTTTGTTCGGTAACAACATAGGAAAACGCTATAATATGAACACTTGACTTGAGGACTTTGGAATTACGCACTACAGGGGAAGAATCGTTTTAAGGTCAGTCGAGAATACTTAAAGGGCGTATGAGGGGATAATATAACCTAGGTTTTGATTACTTTATCGGACAAGAAGGCATAGTCATGCTAAATCGATTGAATTTTTTAGGGAAGTTTAGAAGTCAGTTGAATAGGCCTAATCAATCACTGACAGGTCCAAGTTAGAACAAATGGGTAAGGGATTAACGGGATGTTGGACTCTACCACGGCATCAGAGGAGAGCTTAATGTGCCGACTGTGGGAATAACTTAGGAGACTCTACCACGGCATCGGAGGAGAGCTTAATGTGCTGACTGTGGGAATAACTTAGGAGACATTATATCAAAGACTCAGAATACACCCATAATGTATAACAGTGTCATGAAAGGTGGGGAGTGATCAATTGCTAAGACATAATCAAATATAAGAGAACCCTGAGAAGTGATATGACCAGTTAAAATAAGATTAGCGCAGTGGAAGAATAAAGTATACATTTTAAGATAAAGGTAACGGTAGGCTTGAAGTCGGCGAAGTATGTGAGTAAGTGGTGCGAGCGAAGTGAGAATCTCATACAAATCCATGACATTCTTTATTTAGTTATTGCAAATAAACTTGATTCATTCACAATTTTCGAGGATGTCTTCCTTTATCTCCTAAATTTACTAACCAAATGGAGTGTCCAGTTTTGAAAATAATACACATCCATACATGACTAAATATCCTCTATTTAGGAATGAATACATGTGCTTCATACATACCTTTGAACACTCCCAGAAAAAGGAGTAGGAAAAAGAAAAACAAGAACAAACAACATGGATATAATGGAAAGTAATCAGGCATATTTTATTGATTTGATTTATTTCCTCTATAAAATGTGAACTGATGGATTTTTACAGTGAACCAGTTACAGATACATTCTCTACAAGACTATGGATTTTAATCTCTCAAGTACTCACTTCTCTCCGACCTCTATCCTTTTGGTTGCTCACTTTAATTTCTCTGTTGTTCTCCAACATCCTCCCCATTCTCTCTCACTCCCAACTTCACCCTTCTCTGCACATCATGATCCCCTATACCCCAATCTCCCAACTCATTTGCAGAATCGTGATAAAAAGAAACTCTGCAAATAATTAATTACAAATCTCCCGTATAAAAAATAAGATGTTGTTTGTGTACTTGACAATGTACTCAATGGAAAACTTGAGCTGCGTAGTATTCGCCTTCATTAAATGCAGGTCTTAGACTTTCTTGAGACATGAACTCCAAGGGAAAAGAAACAAGATGACCCTTTACTAATGCTAATCTCTCCATGGGATGAGTGTTCTTGATATCTCCATCATGATAGGATTCTAGTTTTTCTGGGGCTATTCCTAAATCAATGGTAGTGTGTCCAATTTTTTCTTTCCATAAAGCCATGCTTTGTCTGAAAGCAAGTCTGCGGAAACAAAAGGTTTATGATGTATGTTAGGACAAGCCACAACAGAAAAGACTCACCTAGAGATTAAAAATGTACAATAATTACATCAACATACCTGGTGTGTATCAGATCATTAGGTACACAGGAAAAGACATCCTGATAAATTGCAGTATTTGTCTGTATAAAACGTATCAATGTTAGAAATAGTGTAAAATATCTTTTATATTAATTTAAAGTATCTTAGTATCAGATTGATATTAGTTATTAATGTCGTGATTTGTTCTTGATTTAGAATTGAATCTGTGTATCCATATATAAATAGGAATTACTATTGAGTTATTTTGCATCAAGTCAATAGTCATTACTCATTATCAATAATATTTTGTTCATCCTTTACATACACATAATCGCAAATTCAACGGTAATAGTCAGTATTATAGTTTGAAGTATTGTTTCTTATTCAATTATTCAGAAGCATTAAGATCTAAAGTGCTATTCAGTAAACCGAAAAACATGATAACGTATATGATTTTAATTATATTCTAGCGAGTAAATCTCTCTACGGTTGGGTTTGTTGGTTTTATCCCTATAACTAAGGGATTTAATTATATATTTGATTGTTATCACTTGGTTATAAATAACAAGCTTCAAAGTAATTTCTCTTGAACAATTAAAATTATCTCATAAAATAATTATTACCTTTGCTATTGCCATCCAAATATCCTTGTATGTAGAGTCAACAACGGGGTCCATTATTTGTCTGACCTGAGGAAAATATAATAAAGTAATCATTACTAATCAGGCACACAAAACAACTACAACAAAAATGGTAAATTACTAACCTCTCCTGCCGGGAGACCTAAGTGTTCAGACCATAAAGATAATCGGAGACTCAAAGAAAACTTCCCTGCTTTCCAAGGCTTTCCATCCATATATGAATCAATCAACTCTTTGTCTTCTATAACTACACCAATCTGAAATCCATATGCGGGACAGTTAAAAGGACAGAAGGTTATATACAAGTACAACACATGAATTCATATATAATTTAAAAGGTCAAATTAAATACTTTCAAATGTAAAAATATAATAGCAAGTAACAGCACTTATCGGAGAAAAGGGAAGTTGGCTATAATGATTACTAGTTAGTTGAAATTATTCTTTCACTAGTTACATTTTGAAAAAAGAATATGATCCAAAAAGAATTTTAGAGTGATACTACGCATCTTACAAGTCAGTTTTGTAAGAATTACTTAGGTCCAACATGAAAAGCTAAAATAGTATCAGATTCTATCCATTCGAACCACCCATGCTTTACAAACTGATTTTGTACGAATGAGTTAGGCCCGAGTAAAAAACTATTACTAATTAAGTGTTGTTTAAGGGTTTTTCACAAATATTTAAGAAAAACAATAATTTACCTAATGAGTGGAATAAGTTTACTGAATTATCATTAGGGTTAAATAAGTTTTTGATCCCTATAAATATTGCAGTTTTCATTTTTAGTCTCTCCCTGCCTTTTAGGCAACGGTTTTTACAAAAAACCCATTGCCAAAGCCAGCTAAAACCGTTGCCAAAACCCAGAAGGGACTAAAAATGAAACTGCAATATTTATAGGGAACAAAAACTTATTTAACCCTTATCATTATTATTGGTTATATCTTTAGTCAGTGTTATAAATGCTTAGTGCAATGGAAGGAGTAATATTGTGAAAGTAATTCAAAGTTATAAATGAACATAAATACTTAAATTTGCAGAAAAGAGAAAAAGCTAACTAGATACTAACTATGTTGCTTCTATGATATAAGAACTACCATTAATAAAAAAATTGTTACAACCAGGGCGCACAAAATAAGAGATATCTTGAGAGTTAATCAGAAATAAAACCGAAAAAATCCAACCAAACTTTTAGAGTATGTTTAAGGAAAAAGGCTCGGAACTGTACCTCAGAGTCCCGGGAGCCGAGTAAGCTCCTATCATTAATATTAGCAGATCCAATCAAACTTATACAGTCATCAATAATCATGATTTTACTGTGGACATACACCTGCAAAAAAAGTGTCCGTCTTTAAGCTGACCAGAGCTACTCAGGCAAAAGACCATAGATGCAAAAAATTACCTGGCTGGTTGCCACGTGACCACTATCAGATAGTTTACCATAATTCCTCAGGCCGTAAAAAGAGATGTAGTCATGTAATTTGGAACCAAGAAGCTGATAAAGATTATGTATGATAGAATTCTGCCCTCTGCAAATGGTTCGGTACTGCCAATGCATTATAGCTCTCACTGATGCTGCACCAGCATCATCAAGCCCCCCCTAGATAACAGAAAAGTAAGTCCAAAATTCATGCCAAAGCAATATTTTTTCTTGTTGAAAAAATAAAAAGAAATTAATTAGAACCTGGAATCCAGGAAGGAGTGGTATGACGACTATAACCCTGAAAGTTTTTTTGTCATTATAAGCTCGCATAATCCGCCGATATAAAGCTTCTGACACACGATTACGTATCATATCATCTCCAGAAAGACCTGAGATAAAAAACTGATTCTGGAACAAGTTCCCAAAGGTAAAATAGATAGGTCAGAAAACGTCCAAAATAGATTTAGGAAGAGATAACAAATTACATCCCTATAAGCTTGAAAAACTTTTTATCATATAAGTTTGAAATTTTTTCACACCAGCTTGAAAATTTAGATGCATAAAAATTTAAAGGGGG
This sequence comes from Vicia sativa, assembly GCA_021764765.1. NCBI lineage: Eukaryota > Viridiplantae > Streptophyta > Magnoliopsida > Fabales > Fabaceae > Vicia > Vicia sativa. The sequence goes on from CM038792.1 coordinate 44,332,795, forward strand.
TAAAATATCTATTACCATGTCCATGAAACGCAGCACACAATGTATTTTACAAGTTGTAGTAAGAATGCAATCATTATTATTGAAAAAACAAATCTGATCATCTATATCAACTTTATTAAAACTAAGGCATTGCACAGAAAAGGTCCAATTATAAACTTAAATTTGAAAAAACCAATTATCGCAAAACTCACAAAGACTACTATAGCGCATAGTAAGATGATAAACATAGCAGAGTTAAGATTAAGAGATATCAAACCCTTTCTGTAATCAACATAACTTTAAAGATTATATAGCGGGTATATTGAATCAAAACCAGTAAAGCCAGTACTGATACCTAAGAAAGATTAAGTTCTTTCTATGAATAATGTCAAAAAGTGAGCTGCAGAAGCAAGCAAGTAAAGTAGCATAACAAATGCCACTTCATTTAAGCATGAAATGTAATATTATCATCTTGAACAAGATCATCTAAAAATACTGGAGCCAAAGCCTAAGAACGGGGATATCATGCAGAAACTCACAAGATTTTCAAATTGCTTAAATGAATGGTATTTTAGTTCAAAACGAAATACTTGTACTTATTTCAAGTAATAAATGCCCAGCTCTTTCGTACTTATTTTCAAGCCAAATTGCCACCTTCCATATGTTTTATTGTTATAATGATATATGTAGTTATAATAATAGCAAAGCAAAACCACTTTTGGTATGATCATTTGAAACAACCATCAGTCTTCAAAAACTGTAACACATTGAAGGCAGAAGTTTAGTCAATACCTCAATGTAGATGAAGTGTTCAGATTTCTCAATGAGAGAGCAATAAGCATTGTGGATGCTCTCTTCAGTTTGGCTTGTTCCAGCTGACCACTGACTTACGCTCCTAATAACCTATCAATTAAAGTCTTATTTCAATGGTAGAAAATACAACCGCCAGTGTAAAAGAAAAATAACAGGACACAAATAACAAGAAAATAACAAAAGAAATTAGATGATAATAATTTTTTTCCCTTAAAGTCAACTTTCCAGCAATATATGAAATATCACTTCCTGTGGATTCTAGTATGTTGCAAAAAGTATCATCAAAAGGAAGAGCTTCAATAAAACATTTGATTTCAAATCCATAAAAAATTTTAATTACAAAAACAGCATTTGTTACACTTTAAAGAACCTCTTGATGAGATGATCATATAAAAGGTGTGTCACTGATAAAAAAATGCATAAGTCATTGGAACTAGAGGTGTTCATGGTTCATGAACTAAATTGAATTGAACCACATTAATAGTTCAATCCAGTTACTAAAAACCATTTCAATAAAAAGTGGGTAATCTTTTAAACCAGTTACAATTAAGTTTATAACAAGTTCAAATCAATTTATAGTTTCAAACTAATTTAATATATTATAACTAGTTTCAAACTAGTTTTATTAAAAAAACTAATTTTTTTAATTGAATTTCAAAGATTCGTTTTTTTCTTTCTTAAATATTAATTTTTCAGTTTTTCTATAAATTCTTTTTATTTTCAAAAAAAATGTACATTTTTCTTGAAAAAATATTTATATTTTCAGAAAAAAAAAATATTTTTTTCAGTTATTTTTTGAAATTTATTTTATTTTCCGGAACTTTTTTTTTGTTTTTTTTTAAATTTTTTGGAAAAATATATATATATATATATATTTTTAAAAAAAATCCAGGGTTTTCTTTTTTTGGAAAATTTTTTGTTTCAGTTTTTTTTTTATTTTTTTCAGAAATTATTTGTTTAGTTTTATTTTTTTTTTTAAATTTCTCCAACTTTTATTTATTTTTCAAAAACAAAACTTTTTTAGTTTTTCTTTACTGAAAAAAAAATTTTCCTGTTTTTTTATTTGTTTTGTAAAAAAGTTTTTCCCAGCTTTTTAATTTTCAATTTTCTTTGTCCAAAAAAAAGTTTTTTTTCGGAAATAAAAACTTTTTTTTTCAGTTTTCTTTTTAAAATTTTCTCCCTGTTATTTTTTTCGGAAAAAAAAAATTTCAGTTTTTATTTATTTTTGAAAAAAAATTCATTTTTTAAAAAAATAATATGTTTTTTTCGAAATTGAAATTTTTTTTCATTTTTTTATTAAATACTAATTTATATAATGAAACCAATTTATAATAAAAACTGGTTTAAAACTGAATTTAAATTGTTTTAATTAAATAGTTCAGTTTGATAACCATTTAAATGATTTAGTTTTTTTATGGTTCAATCCAATTCAATTCAAACATACAATTCAGTTAACCATATTTTAAACACCCCTCCTTGAAACAGTTATAATTAAGTAGTTCACTGAAACTTCAGCACTATGAAAATGGAAAACAGTGTACCTGGCAACGGCAGGAAGCACGAGGACCAATTTGTCCGGATTCATCTGCTAAACCTCCCTGGTCACCCCGCTCTTGTGTTTCCCACCATTCAAGATCTGTATTCTGTGAATCAACATGAGCCACTCTATCATGAGCAGTTTTCTCGTGATAATGCACAGAGTCAAGATCATCCACAAAGCCCTTCATTGGTGTATCCGGACCAACTGCTGCAACTTTGGCTCTTCTGAATGAGAAAGGAAGGCCACTGCTCATCCTTCTAGGCTTGTCAAGGTGATGTAGAAAGGAGATTAGCCCATTGGGTTTAGGGTCTCCTTCAGGATCATCCAACCCACCTGGCTCTTGAGGCAGGAGTAGAGGAATATCTTGGTCTTGGGAAGACGAGGAAAATGAATCTTCTCTCTTGAGGGCTCTATCATTGACAGTGTTCTTAATTTCAACCGGTGTTTCACTGCTTCCCAAGTAATGGGGAATAACCATATGATGTTGAGGCATGAGTAGAGGTATTGTTTGCTCATATGGAGCTTTGTTCCTCTGATGTAAAAAATAAATTAATTATTTCTTATCGGAAACATAGGAAAAGAATCAGAATGCCTCAAGATTTCAATGCAATTGTAAATCAGGAAAAGAATCAGAATGCCTCAAGATTTCAATGCAATTGTAAATCAGTCTAACCTTAGCGTAATTCCATCGCTGAACAAAGTGCCTGGCAATGTCACGACAAGGTGGTCCCCAAAGGGCACAATGAACATCATGCCAAGGCATACGAGGATATTTTTCACGTTCCAATTCATCTTTCATGGTGTCTTCCCATGAATTTGGCTCAGATTCTCTATGAAAATTGAAAATGAAATGAATATATGAATTATGTTCAGAAAGTGTTGATCTATGACAAAGTAATGATGAGCAACACATCCTTAATAGAAGCAACAATTTCTTTTCTTTAACAGCAGATAGTTTGCTTCTAGCCTTCTAGTGTCACGTATAAAATTTATATTATTTCTCCAAACACTTCAAAATAGTATTAGAAGTGCTTTTTTTTTTTCTAAAATTTAAATGAAGCTTTTAGCAATTTCAGGCATGGCCAAATGGACTCTTTGCATAAAGCTTTTAGGTGATTTTATTTTCTATTAAAATTTTTTACCTTGGGTTGTAGTAGTCCTTTCCAGGCCAAATTAGTGGAGGGACATCTCCCACTTTATGTTCAGGTGAGTCGTATCGACCAAAGCATAAATCCAGTCCTCCAATGAAGCAAATATGATTATCAACAATGACAAGTTTTTCATGGTGTGACCTGTGTATAAGCACAAATAAGAAACGAAAAAGTGTAGCATAATTGATATATGCTGACAAATAACACACCTAACTATCACACACACACACATACAGAAACTAACACACATATACCAACATACCCACAGAGACTAACACACACATAAACATACATTTGTATGTTGGTGAGAATGTGTATTGAAGTTATAAGATTTTAAACAGGGAAGAAAGGAGAGAAGAAAGAAAGGAAAGGAGAATGACTTTGAATGGTGATTATGGTTTTTGATGATACAAGAGACTATGCACTAACCCAAATTCATACAAATTCTAAATAAAGTAGAGGTTTAAATATGTGGTTAATTACAACAAAATCACGACCATTCATTTTTAGTTCATGTACAAATGCTTAATGCCTATACAATACCACAGTCCCAGCAAAGGAACTAAAACAAGTAGCTTTTGTTAAATATAAAGACTAAAAACAAATCATGAAATGTAAAGACATACATAATACAGCCAATCCTAAGACAATCTAAGATTTTCTAACCCTACAATTCAGAAATTATGAGATATTTGTTCCATGTTCTAACAAAAAATTCCTCATCAAGCTAAAGCTTAATAAGCTTTGGGCTTGTTGCAAATAAACCCTTGGAAAGAAAGATACAGGGCCCGTTTGTTTCACTTTTTTATAAAATGATTGTTATAGTATCACATATTTTAAACCTATGTCAAATAGCCTTTCAGAAAAATCATTTTTGAGATACAATTTTTTGAAAAATTGTGATTTCGACTATGTTTTTATCTTCAATGATGTATGTTTACGTTATAGGACGTCAAAATTTGTCTTTCAAAATTTTGAAAACGTATATACCTCATTTTTCATAATACAAAGAAAAAATCTACTTTTATAAAGCAAAAACAAACAGGCGGATAATATAGGCTTCACAAATCATTTTAAGAGTTGATTTGAATGTTGCATAACCAAGAAAGAAGAAACTCCACAGAATGAGCACTAGTGAACATTTTCTATAAAGCAATTATAAATGACAAGAACTAAGACTTCTCCAAATATCCCAAAAAAAATATTTTTAAGCATTGTGATTCACAACGTGGGGCTGATATGAATCACAGCTTATTCATAAATATTCTAGAATAGCATATGCCGAACTAATTCTATGACAGTGGGCTCAAACTTCATTTGGGATTGCCAAGGTCAAATTTCTTCTAAGATAGCCAGAAGCTGCTGAAAGGATAAAGTGATGAGAGAACTTTGGAGAGAAAGGATGGCCCAAATTTGTTCCCCACTGAAGAAAAGAATCATGGGGATAATAAAATTAGATATTTGCTAGCAACACACACTCTCGTATTAGTTGAAATTCATATGGGTCTCACTTAAGTTTATGTGGAACCTACATGATTTAGTTGAATCCATTTAAATTTCAACCAATAGTGTTAGAGAGTGTGTTGCTAGTACTCATAAAATTATTATAGTTTATTTCTAGACTTTAGAGAACTCATTAGCTAGTAGTATAGTGCATGATAGGTCATGGAGGATGATACGGGCTCTGATATCAAACATAAAGTATGGTAATAAACTTTAGGAGAAAACACGAGATATTTAAAAACAAATGTCAAGAAACAACCCAAATATTATGCAATATTTTTCATATTCTAACAACATGCTCTCATTCATAAAACCAAAGACAAATAAAGTTTTTGGTGATTTCATACCACAGGTAAACACCAGTAGAAAAGTGGTCAGGATAGCGTAATACCCTCACATTCTCATGAATGCTAAGAAGCTTTCTCTTGCTATAGACACTGTTAATTTTCAAAGCAAGAGCTACCTCTTTGTAGAGAAGAATGTAAATCTGTAAACAAATAAAAACGAGCATTCATGAAAATCTCGACTTCCGTGGAAATAAAGCAATTCGGTATATTTCATCCAGGTAGAACACAAGGAACTTAGAACCTTCATTAAAACTGATCTTCCGGTAACTGGACAGGTGAACTGTTAAGTAATTAAACAATTAAATTTATTTACCTTTTGGCTTCTCTCCAGTGAAACCATAAACATGTATAGAAAACTAAATTAATTAGTTATGTGTATACCTTCAACCAGCGTTACTCATACATAAGATAACTCAATAAAAAAACAAAATATTAAAGAGCCACCTATTCTACCAAGAGAGGGGAGTTTAGTAACAGAATTTGTTAAGTGTCCATGTTTCATACCTATAACAATGACTCAAATATTTTTTGGGTTTAATATGTTCTTAGTCCCTATAAATATGCAACCCTGTAATTTTGGTCCCTCTAAAATTTTCCTTCAAATAATAGTCTTCGCAAAATTATTATGCACGTAGATTTAGTCTCAGATGTTAAACCGATGTATATTTTTGAATGATGATTTTACAGACGTGTGTAGAACGTTATAAAAAGTTTCTCGAAAAAAAAAAAGAACTCAAAATTTGATTTCTAAATCGATATTTTCATTGCTTTTATCAATATCTTTTAAAATTTTAAAAATTCTTATTTAATTCTTCTTATTTTAAAAAATTTTAAAATTTAGTAAATAAATATTGTATAGTATTATGAATATATATGAAAAAAAGTTTATTCAAAAATTTAAAAATTTAAGGATAATTATACCGTTTTAAAAAATTTCAGAAAATAACAAGGACTAAAACTGCAAGAAAAAACGTTTGCAAGGACCATTATTCGAAGGAAAATTTAGAGGGACCAAAATTGCAGGGTCGCATATTTATAGGGACTAAAAACATATTAAACCCGAAGAAAAATTGTTTTAATAAGGTGGGCAACAGTAAAGAAAGAGAAGAAAAATAGGCAAAAAAGCCTTGTTTGACAGCAACAACAACAACCAAGCCTTGTCCCACTAAGTGGGGTCGGCTACATTGTTTTACATTGTTTTATAAGCATCAATACATACATATCTTACATAGCCTCAGACCTTTTTTTTGAAGTGTCCTTGTATACCCATAACAATGACTCATATTTTTGACAGAAATATTCTTCAAAAAGAAATAAAGAGTAGAAAAATAGACAAAAAGTTTAACTTGGCTATACCTACATCAAAGTATAGGATAATAGGACAATGTCCAAAGTAATACAAATCCCCCACAATCAATGAATATTACAAAGGGATGTATTCAATGTTCAAATCCTCTTGCCATACACACAAAATCAGACATAACTATAGGTCCATATTGACTTAGTCTGTCTGCTTCAGCCAGCCACACCATTGGCTTCATGTTATATCATATTTGGACCAAAACCCAAAATTAAATAAAAGACGCTTCATTACAGAAAATAAATTTAGGAATAATAGAAGGGAAAAAGTAGCCATTATTATCTCTGAAGAATATAAAATATGCCATTATTACAGCAGAAAACAGAGGAAAATAAGATAACCGAGGGAAAACAAAATAATATCATACTAAAACTCTTTGGGATGGCCATAATCATCTCTCACAGTTTAAATTTTCAACTAGATAATGAGAAAGTTAATTCAGTAAGTTGGTGTCTAGGATAAAATTGACAAGACATTGTAAAAAGAGTTCCGATTAAAGGTACCTGAACACCTTCCTTAGCTTTTGCTTCCAACAGATTATCAAGCCTTGATGAAGCATGAGTTTGGAAAGGTCGCCGTAGATACAGTTCTGGGCACAGCCACCACCCACAGATAAATATCTGCATGAATCTTTGGACCATTAAACAGCAACTTGAAAACAGACACTATTTTATCTGTTATGATAAAATAAAGTATCATGAAAGTGGTCTTGAATGTTATGGCACTGAGAAAACAAACCTCGGATTTGGCATCTTCGATTGAAGAAGCAATGACCTCAAATGCTGATTTCCCGTCTACAAACCACTGGGCTTGACTGTCATCTTCATTTAAGCTTCTTGGAGGAGCAAAAGAACCATAGCGATGAGGATGACACCAGCCTTCAGGAGGTCTAAGTCCAGCATCATTAATTGCAGCGACCCAGTCTTTAACTTTACTACTACTTTTACTTCTAACTCTAATACTTCGGATTCCACAAGTCACCTAAAAGTATTCAATTACGTGTTAAGTATCTTTCTCTGTATATCATTACCATATATCAGATAACATCCACAACATCCACAAGTCCGCTAATGACTAGTAAAAATATTAGAACAACCCTCATTTTAGTCCTCAAAACATTTTTGGAATAACAATGTTGTCTTCAAAAGATCAACAGATCTGTTTTGTCCTCAAAATGGAAGTTCTTTACATTAAAAGTCCCAAATGTTCGCTCACTACCCAGTTTACCACTTTGAGGGCCACTTTGATGTTCGCTAATCTTTAAAATGTTGCATGTTGAAACAGAGGATCAAATTAAAATGATATTCTAAAAATATTTCTAGGACCAGATTGGAGACTTGCTCAAGATTTTGATATTGGAAACAAACAATAAAATTGGCATTAAATCCTTTTAAGCACAAGCTCAAGATTATGAAGAAACAATAAACACCTTGAACGAATGCCGTAAAGGATTCCGTTCCTTCATTTCAATCGCTAATGATAAACGGCCATCTCCGTTGGCATCTGAGCCAGGCAGTACATCAAAAACAATAATGTCCAAGGGCTGTTTATCAATAGGATGTGCCAGCAATGCCAAGAATCCAGGTTTCAGTACGGCCCACACCTATACACAAACAGGAAAGTGATAACTCTGAAGTTAATCCAACATAATAAAAGCTACTCAGTTAGAATTAAATGATACCACTAAATTTCCAGGTCATAAAATAATTCATTACCTTTTGCCAATTGTCATTACAACAATTAAAACAGTCAGACAAACAACACTTTCGGGAGTCTTCATCCTTTTTAATTTTAGGCAGATGCTTCACCATCACATATTCCTCCTTCAGCTTAGGGCCATATTCCGGTGAAAAAGATAACATTGACACCTCCAAAAACTTGCAAACCTAAAGCGTACAATTGTATATTGTAAACAAATTGTCTAGAGGCCATAACTACACACAAATTCAACAAACATAGAACAAAGAGCTAATAACAGAACATAAAAGTCATGGATTTTGACTGGACAAATGGTCAAGTTCCAAGGTCCATACGATATAACGTATCACATTTTGTTGCATATAGTAGCCAAAAAGTGCCAGCAATTCATTAAATTTCAAGCCCAATGGAGGCACTAGGCAGCCCAGTACACAAGACTCCAATTCCAACCACTGGGGTCTGAGAAGGATCTATTATAAGCAACCATAGCCCTATGAGTGGAAAGGTTATTTCATGACCAGATCCAGAATCACGACAGAGTTATGTGAAAGTCAAAACAGATTCATGAAGCTGGCTACCCTACTAAATCCAATAATCGGAAGCATAGACTTCAGCTTATAGTAACCTAGTGTAAATGGAAAAGCGTTCAGCTTATAGTGGGGTATAAAAGTATCCATCTGACCATCCCCGACACACACTCACTGGTGGGATCCTCATTAATCTGGCCTTTTATAATGAAACTAATATCCAAAACCAACTTATAGCGATACCAGAGTAGTATTGAAATTTGAAACACATAGTTCTACTTTTCCTTTTAAAATTTTCCTTTATAAGGCTAAATGTCGGCCAATATGTATGCTTTTTATGATAAATGGTTTGTATATCCAGTATATTCATTAATTTAATTAGACCAACATTTGCAAACCTTGACATCAAGGATCCAGTGCATACAACACAATTTGCATCATCAACGCTAAATTGATGCAAATTGCATTCATTTCATATGTTAATTAATTGAACAAAATATTGAATTGTCCCTGCTTAATATCAAATCATATTAGTTACTGTATATCAGAAATTTAGCACACAGTTGAACCCGCGTTCAAAATCCAACATGGATCAGGCAGTTCAACTGACCTGGCCATAAATCAGTCATACGAATGGTCTGAACTCTGAATCACTAACCAGAAGAAAAATACACGAGACTAGTGAAAAGAGGACTCCGGCCAATTTTGTGCAAAAATAGGCTAATTGTCCTTTTTCCATTTTTAATTTTTATCTTATCTTTTGAATGTTTTCACTATCTTGGTAGGTAAAGTGAGATAACAGATATATAAAATTAGAAATGTTCAATGTGTGATTTTGTGTGTCTACACTCGCCTCTATTTACAATAGCATATAGAATAAATAAAATAAATACAAATTGATATGATTTGCTAATTCTAAACTTAGTAATAAACTCTAATTCTAATAAATATTGGGATTTGATTCAAGATACCTTTGGAGCTAATGCTTGCTAATCGTTAAGCTTGTTACAACGGGTGGATGTATTGTGGAGTAAATAGAAACATCACGCGGCAGAAAGTTGTAGAGCGGTTGAACGTGACTGTAGCAAAGACAGTTGTGCTTGTTGGGGGATTCTGAAGGTAGCTATGGTGGTTTTTGGGAATGAGTCCCAACGGAGACGGCACAACTGGTTGAATCACAATTGGGTGCATACCAATTGAAAAGAGAATAATTGGATGAAGCACAGTGAACCTGCACAACAAGATGGAGATGTTGACCGGCTGAGAGTGAATGATGGCAGAAGAAATTTAGACCACTGGAATGATGACAAGAATTTGAAGATATGCCGATAGGATGAGACAGTGGTGGAGAACTAGATGACATGTGGCTGATCCAATGACAGTGCAGTTCAAGCGGCTGGACTGGAGACAAAAGTATGATCACAGTGGTGCTTACAATGACAGATACAAGCAGGAGAAAAGATGTGTCGTTGGAAAATGAAAAGCCAGAAAAGGGTCTTCGAAAAGAAATAATAAATTACTTAGGAGGCTCACGAAAAAAGAGATGCAGAAGCACTGGAAAAGTATAAAATCTTGCCGGCAGCTTCTGCACTAAGACTGTTATTTGTGATTTCATATCTAAATCAGGCTATACTCGCCCCTATTTATAATAGAATATAGAAATAATACAATAAATACTAATTGATATGCTAATTCTAATCCTAATAATAAATATTGGTTTGATTCTAAAAAGACAAGAAAAACTTGTATATGATCCTTAATTTTGTTAAGCAGTTACTCTCTTAAAAAAGACACATTATTCATTATTAAAAAGAAAGGCCAGTTGCTATAAATGACATGATATTCTAGATTAGAACCATGAAGTTAAAAATTGTGAATGTATATTAAAGTATGATCTATTTTTTGCTGGAATCTTTTAATTGGGAATTGTATAGGTTATAAATAACTTTACAACAATTCAACTAGTGACTCGCTAGTCCAACAATGATCGCAGTTTTGATCAAGCCAATTAAAAAATGAACCGCAATAGTACTCAACAGTTGTATAAAAAGAATAATCTCTATATATAAGCTAATAGATAGCTATTTTGAAAAACTCAAGCACAAAGCATACCTCAGGAGAGTTAACAATACTAATATTTCCCAAAAAGTTATTCAGATACCCTTGCATTGCACTTCTTGCCCTGTCTGCAATAGAATGCTGTCTTCCTAAAGCTGGCCGTATAATTGGAAGAGCGGCACTAGATGGAACGTCTCTGTACCAAAATCCAAGTTATAGAAATTATGACCACCACAGATTAACACATTTCAATTGGAAGAGCGCTATAATAAAAGCTGGGTGCCGGGTATCACCTGTTTTTAGCACTTTCATCAGTTTGTAAAGGCACTGTTTCGTCGTTACCTTCATCGTCATCTTGTTCCATAGTAGTGTGTTCTCCAATTCCTAGATTGTGAAGCCATTCTTTAACCTTTAATATGAGGTTTCAGTGATCATTATATTAAAATCCAAACTTTGCTAGATATGCATGATATCATCAAATAATACAAAAACCATTTAAACATGAGCAATCAAATGAAAATCAGTATAAACAACATTGCATACCTGCTCTTGCTTCTCATGAATTTCCTCAATAAAGACACGCTTCTTTAACGCAAAATGCAAAATAAACACTTGATGAGCTTTCTTCACTAGCTCCCACTTGAACTGAAACGAAAATGGGAGATGTGAATATACTCCAGGATGAAGGAAGACTGAATGAAATAGACAAGGACACTACATGTATAAAAACCTTATTCCTCCCCACTTTTAGATTTCATGACAATAAACCATCTTACTCCTTTCATTCTATTCTTTTTTTTATTTAATTAGAGAATATTTACTAGAAAGACATGCTCTTTCCCTTTAAAACCCTCTCTTTCGAACAGAAAAATCCAAAGCTGAAACTAAGTAAAATAGCAACAATTGCATCATGTAAATTTACCTTATAGACACATACATAAATGCATACACATATATACAAATACATACACACTATACACATCCTTGTAGCACCGAGTAACACCAAGACATCCGGAAAAAATGTGTTTGTGTCTCTCCGAAACCAACATCGACACTTTTGATTATGTTTAATTTAGTAATGTTTTCAAATTATTACAATGTCAACGTGTCAGTGTCGTGTCTCTGGTGTCCTGTGTTTCATAGACTATGTAGCACCGACACCTCTATAAACAGGCGAGTCCTTTTCCTATCAAACACCTGCACCGACACTTGTAATCACCTTTAAATTATTCATTTTCTCAAATTATTACCGGTGTCGCCGTGTCAGTGTCGGGGCCGTATTTGATACACAGACACTATCTAGGACTGACACTTCCGATTGAAGGCATGTTTCCTTTGTCCTACACTTGTACATGTGATTATACTCCACCACTTCCATTTTGTAAGATTTTTACTGATGTGTGAGTACAGTATCTTGTATTCATATCTTCATACTAGAGTACATATACATATACAAAGTGTGTAAGGGTGAAATCAGGTTCAAATTAGGTTCAAATATAGAATTCAAAATTCCTTATGAATCTCCTAGCTTTCAGTTCACGCTCAGAGTTTGCGATCAGAGATTCTTCGTCCTCATTTCTAAATAATTCTACAAAATCACGAAAACCGAAAAAGAGAAACAGAAACCGCACCTGTTTATACTCAACCTCAATAGTATAAGAGAGCTGCATAGGACTGATATCACTAGGATCAGGACGAGAGACAGATACGATAGTTGCTTTCGGCAATTCATCGAAAATCCGATACATATCGCCGGCGGCACTGTGACGAAACGACAGACTAGACAAATTCTCGGGCGGCGGAGGAGACGGTGGCGGAGACGATTTCATCTGAACGTAGCGCGGGCCAGCGGCGGTCATTAACTTCTCCGTGGCCATCGGAAGTGGATTCGCCAGTTGTAGAGAAGGATTGGGTGAAGGAGCTGTTGATCGATTCGGATCGAAATCGAAAATCAGAGGAAAAGAGAGAGAAATTGATTGATACAAAAGAATAGCGCTAGTTTTCGTGAGAATAGGGAGGTTAAGGTGTAAGAGTTGAAACTCTCTGTGTATCAATAACGTCAAACCAGTGCGCAACTTTGATTTCTTCACTCGCTATCTTACCTTTTTTATTTTTATTTTTTATTTTATTTTTTCTAACAGATTTGAATTTTTAATGTAATTGATAAGTTTTAATATATTTTTAATTTTATCAAAAGAATTTTTTTTTACTGTTTTCAATTAAATTAATTGAATTGGAAGTTGTACAGAAATGGAAAATGTAAATTCAAATCTTAAATAAAAATATATAAGTTTTACTTAATAACACATTTTTTTGAGCTTAATTTATAAATATATGATAATAAAAAAATATGTTGATAATGATTTTGTCATCATTAATTTAAAATTTATTTTATTGATTTATATTTTATTTTTTAGACACTATTTCAAATATTATTTTAGTTTGTAGATTATTTTTTTTTTGTTTTTCTTTTTTGTCTTTTTATTTTAAATAAAATTTATTATTATATTTATAATTTATTTTAATTTAAAATAAAATAATAATATATTAAATATCTTTTATATTAATTTTATTATTAATTAATTAAAATATTAATTTTATCAAATAATTTAATTAATTTATCAACTTAAAATTATTAATTATTAATTATAAATAATAAATTATCAATCATCAATGATCATTTTATACAATTTGTTACTAGTTTATTATTCAACTAATATTCTTATCTAATAAAGTTTTATTCATTTTTCAAATGGTAAATTTTCAATCACTAAAATATTTGGAAAAAAATGTTGGTTTACGTAATTATTATTAAAAAAATTAAAATAACAATGTAAAAGTTAATAATGTCGACATGGAATAAGATATAAGGATATGACAAAATAATTTAACTATGAATATAGTGACCTTCATTTAATTATTTTTGTGGTTAAACTTATCGTGCAATCTAAGAGTTGTTTGGGAAATAAATGCATAGAAAATTAAGATTTACTTTTGTTTTGTTTTTTATGTTTAATTAAGAGTGATTAACTTGTTTTTTATTGATTTTAATGGCTAATGAGTGGTTCGAAGACATTTAAATTGACTTGTATAAGAAATATATGCGTTAAAATAAAGGAAATGAATGTATGGTTCATATTGGACCACTTGCGTTTCCGAAGGCGCGTTAATTTGATGATTGTACGTTATTTCTTTTGATTTGTCGTCGACTGCTTGAATTTTAAGCCGAAGACAAATTATTCTTTTAATTAAATAAATGCATTTAAAGTTAAATGCAATACATCAACCACTTTCCTTTTATGTTCTTAATCAACCCTTTTCTTTTTCTTTCTTTTTCTTGATAGTAAACATTTTCTTATAAATAAACTAACTAATTTTACTTCTTTAACTAATTAATTTAGTGGTATTTTAAGAAAAGGGTTATTAATAGAAAAATGGTTTAAATGATGTATATCTAAGAGCAATCATTCGTGTTATAAACTCTAACTCTAAAAAAAAAAAGCACTGTGGAATTTGAAAGAAATCAGAAAAAAAATCATTGATATAACTATTCATGTTTTTAAAAACTCTGTAGAAATTTGAGGTCCAAAAGCTAGTCCTAGTTCTAAAGTTCATCAAGAGAAAGAAGTTTTTGGAGAAACTCGTGAAGATTCATTTGAAAACTTTCAAGTACTAGTCTTCACATTCTGAAAAGCTGAATCAATTTCAAAATGAATGATATTCGGGGATTGGTACCTAAACCTCTTGAGAATAACATCATATGAGTAAAATGGGTGTTCAATAACAAGCCAAATAAAGAAGGTGTTGTGGAAAGAAACTTCAGCTAAAAGATTGCAAGATAATGGCTACTATACAGCCGGAGCAAAAAAGAAAGTAACACCAAAATAGATTTGAAGCTTTATAGAGGTATGATTAGTTGTTTACTTTATTGAACAACTTTTATACTTGTTCTTGCAGGAAAAACTTTAGTGATTGTATTTAGGGATTTGGAGACTCAAGTATGTTATCTTGAACTCCAAGCTTAAGATTGTCTTGCTTATCCCGCTGGCGGGAGTCCTATATATACGAATGACTTCATGAGTCTCCTTTTCTCCTATCAGTAATGACTTCATGACTGTATCAGGAATGTGAAGCGTCGGCCGTTTCAGGCAATGATAGCCTCTTAATGTATCGTACGCCGCTGGGATCAATATATCAGTTACCCCAACCCATTCATAACGTCTGAACTCTGGCCGAGTTGAATCCCAGGACGCATGGTTGGGACATATACCCGGTCCATATTCAGTCTCTCCCCTCTCCACCCGGGAACCTTCTCTGACTCTGACTACATACCCTCCATCCGAGCTGATTCTCGGACCCATTCAAATCCCTTCCGACTTCATATCTCGGCTCAGATTTTATGCATGATCATAAGCCGCTCGAACATATGATTTCATGTCTTGAAGTCCTATGGTCGATAAAAATTGAAAACCATAAATTAAAGTCGAGATATACGTCGACTGAGCCGATCTCCAGGAGCGTGAACCACACTTTCCAATTCCACTGAACAGTCACCCACATAGGCGCAATGATTACCACTTAGTGGGTTTTAACTTCCTACATGTTTCCTCCTCATTCTCACCCTTTATAACGCGTCATTCCCTTTCAAACCCTACTTCCTTATTCGTCCTTCTCTGCAAACATTGTCACCGCTTTACTCACTTCAAATCCTCCCAAGCCTTTCGATCTCACACTCAGGTATTCCCCTATTTATTCTTCCTCTTTATTTTACACATAGGATGGTGATCATTAGAGAGTGTGACAAACTAGGGCGTAGAAAACACTTAAGTAGTGAGGAGCGTAGAATCTTGTGGGAGGAATGCATGCAAGAGATGAGAGATGCTCTAGGGGTAGAGGAACTAGATAGGGTTATGAACAAGATTGACTCTGAAGTTCTAACCTCTGATAGTGATTCTGACCCTAACTTTTCGTGAGCTCTTAAAGGAAAGGGAACTCAAAGGAGAAGCCCTAGGCTTCAAACAAAGCCTAATTAAAGACATGGAAATCGCAACCCTGCGATCTCTCTGGAATATTTCCTCTACGGGGAATGAAGACGACGTAATCTTGGAGCCCTGAGAGACTGGGGAAAACGTCTGTATGTCCCGCCCCAAAGGGGTAAACCCTGAATGGTTTTACTTCTATGATGGAGTCGTAGAGGAGTTGAATATTCAATTCCCTTTCACCGACTTCGAAACTGACATATTACGAACAATGAATGTGGCCCCCTCCCAACTTCATCCCAATAGTTGGGGATTTATAAGAGCATTTGAACTAATTTGTAGAGCTCTAATGATAACCCCCACGATAGGATTGTTTTTCTCCTTCTTTGAAATAAAGAGCGCGGACTCTGGAAGTTGGGTTGCCATCAGCGGTATCCCAAAGAGAAGCTTCCTTCAAGCCTACACATCCAACTTTAAGGGCTATAAGGAACGTTTCTTCCGGGTCAGATGTGGTCCCCGATGTCCACAAATTATCTACGATGCTGACGGGCACCACAAATTTCCTTTATACTGGACAAGTAACCCACTACCCATCTCTGACTTTGACTATGACAGCTTGAGCGAATCCGAGACCCTATCTTTGGGGGTTTTAGATTCCTTCCGGCCAATCAAAGTTAAGAATTTATTAACATTACCCCAAAATGAAATTCCCGACTTCCTAGGTAAGCCTCCTTTTACAAAGCGCTTTTCATTAGGTTTTACCTTATTTAACTGATTTCTTCCTTTACTCATTTGATTGCAGACAAAATGACTGACATGTCTGTGAAAGAGCAGAAGAAATTGATGGCAGCGGCTCGTGCTGCTCGGATAAATATTGGCGGTCCTTCTAAGACCAAGTCCAACCTGGCCGACCTTGAAATCTAGGTACCAAAAAAGAAGAAAAGCACAACATCTAAAGCGGGTGCGCTGGAAACCGTAGTGGTATCAGCCACTTCAGTCAAACGTCCTTTCGACACCGAGCCAGCTGGTGAAAAAGGCCCAAAAAAGCTAAAAACCATAGTGGAGAATGAAGCAAATCAATCAGACTGGGAAGTTTCCACTTTGTTGAAAGAACCTGGCAATAGTTCAAACCAACCCTCATCCGAAAACAAGTTCGGTCTTTGAAGATTTTGTATGATCATCTTAATGTCTTGGAGGATGTGAACAAATTGAAAAGTTTAGGCCCCTAAAAGATCACACAACACTTAAGCTCATATTTGATGAGATGTGTCATGTGACGAGGCCTCTTGGTGATGATGCGAAAAGAAATTGGAGCAAGAAGTCAAAGATTAATGAGAAGAGGCTAATTCCTACTTTAAGGTAATCTAATGAAAAGATCAAAGTTTAAGCCTTTTGATACAAGGCTTTATAAAAAAAAAAAAAATTAAGGTAGCTTTTAAAGGCTATTATCAAAGTTTTTTAAGCGCTATAGGGTTTTAAAAATTAAAAATTAATAAAGGTTATAAAAAGGGGGTATAAGCTAAAGCTGTTAATAAAGCGGGGCGGTGGGCGGGTTAAAGCTTTATTAGCTTTAATTTTAAATAAAATAATTTTAAATAAATTTAAACAAAACAAACCCATTCTCTGTTCATCTTCTTCTCCACTCGTCTCCTCCCATTCAAGCTCTCTTCATCTTCTTCTCCACTCGTCTCCTCCCATTCAAGCTCTCTTCATCCTCCTCCCATTCAAGCTCTCTTCATCCTCTCTTCACTCCTTCGATTAGACCACTTCATCCTCACGTCCAAACTCCCCCTGTCTCTCTCCATTACTCCCTTTGTTCCGTCATCTCTCAACCGCTTCATCTTCATCGTTACCAACCACCACCGAGAACCTTCACTTCCATCTCACAACTACCTCTCTCGTGTTCCACATTCTTCTCCTTCACTCTTTTTCACACTACTTAACCTTCCACTGGAAACCACCTCTACCTCCTGTCACCTTCCGTTCCTCTTCACGAATCACCAATAAAATCCTTCTCCCTTTCATAACAATCTTCGAACCTTCCCTACTTCACTGTCCACCACCATCAATCGTCAATCGTCTCCATCCATTGTTCATCCCTTCGTCGTCCTCTCATCATTACCCTCCGCCTCGCATCAACGGCACAATCACCAACACCAGCAGCCTCCTCCGTTGTAACTCCAAATGCCTAGCAGCATCACCTTTGAATCTTCGGCCCACGGCTAATTCATTTTTTCAATCCATGTCTTCTCCATGTCTTCAGGAGCCATCCTGATCTGATTATAACCAGAGAAACCGTCCATGAAGGAAAAGACGTTGAACTTAGCAGTGTTATCAATCAGCATGTCAATATGCGGTAATAGGAAATCGTCCTTTGGACTAGCTTTGTTTAAGTCCTGATAGTCAACACACATCCTGGCCTTTCCATCTTTCTTTGGAACAGGCACTATGTTGGCTAACCATTGAGGATATTCGGAGGTGACAAAAAAACCTGCGTTGAGTTGTTTTTGAACCTCGTTTTTGATCTTATCAGCCATGTCTGGGTGAGTCCTCCTCAGTTTCTGCTTAATTGGTGGACATTTAGGCTTTAATGGCAAGTGATGCTCTACGATGTTGGTACCCAACCCTGGCATGTCCTGGTAGGACCAAGCAAACACATCAACATATTCTTTGAGAAGATCTATCAATTTTCTCTTGATATCGTCATCGAGTAGCACTCCAATGCTCACTTATTTTATGTCTTCCTCAGAACCCAAGTTGATTGTTCCCAAAGGCTCTTCGTGAGGCTGAATGGCTCTTTCCTCATGCTTAAGTAGTTGAGAAATCTCATCCAGGATCCCTTCTTCCTCCTCTTCTTCGACTTCAAACACAGGGAATTCAAAGTTGGGAGAGGGCATAGGGTTATTGCCTTCAATGGGTTTATTCATTTTTAATCTGCACATATGATTTATGTTCGTTTTTTTAGAAAAAAGCGAATGCAAAAATGTATGCAGATTATTTGAAAGTGTTGTTTTTATATGTTTTTTAGGATTACCATTTCTAGAAAAAAAGGCAAAAAACGAAAAACAAACACAAAATGTGGGAATCAAAACAACGCTCTATTTTTTATTCACATATGAAACAAAGTCCTAAACACAAACTCTTTTGTCCTGGGAGAGACAAAGAGAAAAACATTTAAAAGCTAGCCTTATAAAACACCTCTCTGCCTTGGGTTAGGAGAGAGTTCAAAATAAAAGCGACATGACTACTTTGAACAGTGAACAACAGTCGGAGCTTCAATAACTTTTCAATAGTGACGAACTCCTTGGTAGACTATGTATTCCTGCAGTTTTCCCTTAGGATCATCTTTTGTGATGACGTTAACCGTTGATCGAGCAGGATTTGAAGGCTTTAGTTTATTAACCTTGTCCTTTGTACTGCTGACGCGATCTTCCTCTGCTTGTTCAACAGGTCGAGGAGGATAAAATGAAGTACATGTGTCTTTAGATGACATGTATTATGGACTTTTAGGATGTAATTCTCAATCTTCTGGATGAAGAGACTCGTTATTAGAGACACTTTCCAAGTCATTTTCGGGACCATCTTCCCAATCGTCTCCAAAAATTTCATTTATTTGGGAATAAATAAATTCAGGTTTAACAACCTTGGAAGGTGTATTGAAGCAAAGATCTTCAGTCGTGATCTCAAATGGATAATGAGATTGAGAGGGCATGTATGCCTCTTCTGGTTGACTGGGATATTCAAGAGGATCTTCCCATCCAGTTGGTTGGATGTCTTCGATTGAAATTCTTTGAACTTTCAGGGGCGGTATATTTACCATGAAGTCAAATTTTCCACTTGGCTGCCCCAAGGTATCCCAAACCTCAGGTGGGATCGGTGGAATTTCTTCTTTATCATCTTGCTGAAATGTGCCTTCAAACTTATTTGAAGGAGGATAGAGCGGTGCATACGGTTCTTCCTGAGATATGTATCGAGAGTCATTGAGATAAGACTTCCATTCTTCAGAACTAGAGAGATTTTATTTAGTGCTTTCATCAATAAGGACAATGACCTCTTAAGGAACAGGGTTAAGGAAACCTCCACTGTGGAACATTTCTTTGATTGGACGAAGATTCTCATCCTTCTCAGTGGCTTTTGAGAGTACTGGAGTAAATCCAAGTTCCGTTTTGGTTTCGTTGTTGATAGGAATCACAACTTGTCCCTAACCGGCGACAATACTGTCTTTCACTATCTATGCTGCTTCTTTATAAGAGGATATAGATGATCTATTTTTCTTGGTAGATTCATCTTCTAACTAGAGACCTTGGAACTACGTTCCTTCTACATCGTCAGCATTGATGAAAGAGAAAGTGGATAAGTGGCTTACCAACAAGGCTTACTCCCTACTTATGGTTACCAACTTTCTGTTTGTTACAAATTTCAATTTTTGATGGAGCGTAGATGTTACTACTCCATCTTCATGTATCCATGGCCGACCTAGCAAACAACTGTAGGCGGCTTGAACGTCCATAACCTAGAAGGTGACTTTAAAAGTATGCAGACCAATTGTCATCGGAAGATTGATTTCTCCAATAACAGATTTTCTTGATCCATCAAAAGCTTTGACTACCACACCACTGAATTTCATAGGTGTTCCTTTGTATGACAAATGAGCGAGGTTTATTTTTGGCATTACATTTAAGGAAGAGCCAATGTCCACTAGCACATTGGAAAAAGAGTCAGATTGATAGTTCATAAAGATATGCAGAGTAAAATTGTGATCCATACCCTCTTCAGGGAGTTCTTCATCACTGAAGCTCAGATTGTTGCAAGCTATTATGTTGGCTACGATTCCACCAAATTGATCGGTAGTTACATCGTGATCTACGAAGGCTTGATCAAAAACTCTCATTAGGGCCTTTCGATAGGCTTCAGAGTTTAAAAGCAAAGAGAGTATTGAGATTTTGGAAGGAGTTTGCATTAGTTGATCCACAACCTTGTACTCACTCTTCTTGATTAGCTTTAGAATTTCATCAAAGTCAGGATTGATACTGGTTCCACCAGACGGACCAATTTTTAAGTCTAGATTACCAACAGAAGTTCCTACAGGATTCACAACGGGTACATCAACAGGACTTTGCCTAGTCATAAGAGCGATAGGTTGTTTTGGTTGCAACGGGGTATGCATACGCCCACTCCTAATTACTCGACTTACTTCAGCGATGTTAAATACATATGAAAGAGTAGGTATGAGGACTTCTT
The DNA here is from genome assembly GCA_021764765.1 of Vicia sativa. Lineage (NCBI taxonomy): Eukaryota > Viridiplantae > Streptophyta > Magnoliopsida > Fabales > Fabaceae > Vicia > Vicia sativa. The sequence continues at coordinate 44,353,991 of CM038792.1, forward strand.
TCCCATTTTCCATCATTGTTGCATTGTATTGGTAGGGAACTGCTTTGTCAGAGTCATAAGGAACAGGTCCATGTAGACAGATGATCAAAGTAGAAACAAGAACCCTTGGATTTTTTTATGTAACTTATATGCGCTCGGGCATGTTAAAATGAGGAATGATGACGTTTACTTTAGGAGTTACCGAGTTGATATCTGAGACTAAATTCTCATGCAGATAACATCCTATCATATTCACCTTATTCACATTCCTATTTATGAGGATTCGAATGTCGCCATTATCCATTAGTCGTTGAAGATCTGTTTTCACAGTAGAACACCCACAAGAATATCTAGAATAAATCCTACAAAATCTGTAGTTGTGTCGAGCAAAACCACCCATTATGCAGAATGTGGCATGCATCTGTACTAGATTTGCTCTTACCAAGTTTATGTCGAAGACTTGATATTGGCTAGGACATCTATACACCATGTTCACAGCGTTCCCTCCATGATTAGGAAGCGGATTAGCTTGTACGCTCGGATTTATATCCTTAAAAGAAAGAAGGTTAGCTCTAACCAATCTTTGGACTTCACCCTTCAAAGCTATGCAATGTTCGAGATCATGGCCAGGTGCCCCTTGGTGAAAAGGACAAGAGACATCAGCTTTGTACCACAAGTGTAACTTATCAGGAACTGGCGGTGGTGCTCTAGTTTGAACAAGATTCCTCTCTATTAAAGTAGGATATAATTCAGTGTAAGACATTAAAATTAGTTCAAACTGTAAAATTCTAGGAGCACAATTCTGATTATTATTAAATGGTTTGTTATCGAGGCTGCTGCTTTTGTTGTTGAAATTGTGGGGTAAATCCTATGTTTGAAGTTGAACAAACAACTGGTGCGATAGAGGCTACCTGTCGTCGTATTAATGTCTCTTCTTGGTCTCCCTTGGGATACCATTCCAACATCTTGTTCCTTCTTCTTTGGTAAACCACTTCCAAATTTCTTGATTCCGCTTGAAGATCTAACTTCTTTGGTTAAGCATCCTGCTCGGACTCCTTCTTCAAATCGCATCCCCATGTTTACCATCTCGGTGAAATCATTTGGAGCACTAACGATCATGCGCTCATAGTAGAAAGGGCCAAGAGTATTCAAGAAGATCTTGGTCATCTCTTTCTCTTCCAATGGTGGATTGATTTGGGAGGCAATTTCCCTTCATCGTTGGGAATACTCTTTGAAAGTCTCTTTTTCCTTTTGAGACATTGCTCTGAGTTGATCTCGGTCTGGAGCCATGTCCAAGTTGTACTTATACTGTCGAACAAAAGCTTTGCCTAGGTCGTTGAAAGTTCGAATGTTAGTACCATTCGATCCCATGTACCACTTTAGAGAGGCGCTAGTAAGACTGTCTTAAAAGTAGTGAATGAGCAATTGATGATTATCATTGTGAGTAGACATCTTCCTAGCGTACATCACGAGATGTCTTTGTGGGCAAGAGTTGCCTCTGTATTTCTCAAAGTCGGGGACTTTGAACTTGGCTGGTATTCTTACACTGGGAACCAGACACAAATCGTGGGCGTTTTTCCCAAACAAATCCTTTCCACATATAGCTTTGGTCTCTAACTGAATCTTATTGAACTGTTCTTGGAGATCTTCTATACGGCCACGAGGATTCATGTTGTCGCCTAGATCATGATAAACTTTGTTGTTCATATAAGGAATAGTGTGAACCATGGGAACTGAATTTGTCACAATTGGTTGAGAAACCGGCATAGTGGCTTGAGGAAAGGTTACTCTGGGTTGTGAAGTGAACGCTGGATTCTGCAAAGTAGGAACCGTAGTTGTGGTTTCCGGTACTTCAAAAGTATTTCGACGAAAACCTACGCCGAAGTTGAAAGGCATTCCTTAAGGGTAACCCTCTAGCATATTGAAAAACAGATTACTAACTGCGATAGCAGAAACTGGAGTACTAGTGATTTTTGAAATCATTGTCGCTTGAATTTGACTGTTAGTTGGTGGTTGTTGATTCTGTGCAGCTACCAACGAGCTCACCAATGCATTGAGTCTTTCCACTTCCTCTTGAAGTGTGGTTACTATACCACAAAGCTCAATATTCTCTTGTTCGAAATCTTCCATTGCTTTCTTTCTATTTGCACGAGTATTGCATCTACGAGCTGATTGTGAACGCAGTCGGGAAACTCTAAGACACAATAGCTTTACGATCTCTAGAGAAAATTCCAAAAGATAAGACTCTATATAACAAACTCGAAATGCAAAATGATGCATGATTATGAATGCAAAAGAAAAGAAACGATTTTTCCAAAGAATTTATTTTTAAAAAAGAGAAATTTCTTGCAAACATTGAACTCTCATTTTATTGATAGATTTGAGAAAAGATTACAACAAGTTTTTTTTAGCATTGTAACACCCTTTTAAAACCTCCGCAGAATATAAATTTTTTTTTCCAGATTAACATGTCAACAAGGATGCTACAACACACTATAATAAATTTTACACATGTCATGCTTATCTGAGGAATATAAACCAATTAAAATAATTTAATAAACATGTTTTAACACAGCGGAATAGTCTTCATAAACTTTTGGATAAATTAAATAATCATCAACATCAACGATAAGGTCACTGCCTTAATTCAACAAAACTATTATCCAAAATAAAACATTAAACCAAAAGAAGAGTTTAATAATAACTCTAAAATAATTATTCGTTCCCCAGTGTTACAAATCAGAGCATGACATCAGACTCGATATAACATAATGGATTAGCTCTACAAGCTATCCTCACCAAAATGCCTAAGCCGCTATCTTTAATCTAAAAATGATAAACAGTAAGGGTGAGACTAAATCACAATTATTATACGTTATAAGCTCATAAACAATTAAAACTTAATAAGCAAATTATTTCACCCTATTCAACATATTCAGATTTATCATTTTATCACCAAAACAATTCATAATCCAACAATCAAAATAACACACAACATCACATTATAACACTATAATTCTTTAAATCATGTTATAACACATACAACTAATGCAATGAGACACACCGACTCTATGCATGTGGTACCAATTGTGAAATCCATTCACTCCACCGCTTCATTCCAACTCGAACACGACTAAAACCCTCTGTTCCATTCCATTCCAATTTCATTCCACAGAAGTTTGATTGATGTCATAACGAATGTCACGACATCTTGTGTGACATTCTGTTCTGCAGAATCTGTTTTTCCTGAGATTTTTCAGGAAGTTTGTTGAGCTGCTTTATTATGTTTTTCTGTTATTAGATTGCATGCTCACGTGGATGTTAGGTTAATCTTAGTTAAACCTAAATTGGTTGTTGAAAAGACCAAGCTTTTAGGATTAATTAAGTGAACCCTAGCTATTATTATGGAAGCCCAAACCAAGTTTCGTGATCGCTTCTATAATAGGAATAAAACCTTACACTGCGCCTCCCGAAGTATTGAAGATTTTAGCAGTTGTATTGTGTAATTCTAGTTACTCTTGTGAGCCGTGCAATTATCAATTGATAAGTGCTTTGGACTAGGATTTGGTTGTAAGGGTTGTTTATCACTCAAAGCTTTGAAGCACGAGTGTTTTGTCTCTTGATTAAAGCTTTGAAGCAAAATCAAGATAGTTTATTGAAGTGTGTCTTCACAATTCAATTAATCAATAGGTTGATATCACTGCTGTGATTGAGGGGGAGTGAGTAGGAACTCAGGTCTAAGTAGGACTTAGATTGAAGTTGCATTGGGTAGGTTTTAAGTAAAGGAGATAAACTGGTTGGTTTATTCCTGAATTAATTCTACTAATAGTGAATTTCCTCCCTGGCTTGGTAGCCCCCAGATGTAGGTGTAGTTACACACCGAACCGGTAAACAATTTATTGTGTTCTTTATCGCTTTTGAATTTATCGTGTGAATTGTTAACGGAGTGTCGACATCGGTCATAACATTCTTTGTGACATCACGATCTGCTGCCGTGAATTTCAATTGGCATCGAGCGGCACCCCACCGTTATTTCGGGTGAGATCTAGGGATAATAGTTTCCGCGAATGGATAAGGAAGGAGGATTTGGAGGTAGACCACCTATACTCGATGAATCTAATTATGATTACTGGAAACCTCGTATGGTTGCCTTTTTGAGGTCACTGGATATTAAAGCTTGGAGAGCTGCTGACAAAGGATGGAAACATCCCACCAAGCTTGAGAAAGATGGGACTACTGTCTTGAAACCCGAGGAAGAATGGAGCAAAGAGGAAGAGGAGCTAGCACTGGGAAACTCTAAAGCATTGAATGCCTTATTCAATGGAATTGACAGAAATATCTTCAGACTAGTTCATCAATGTGAGCTGGCCAAGGATGTTTGGGACACTCTCAAAACTACTCATGAGGGGACATCCAAGGTGAAGATGTCTAGACTTCAGATGCTCACTACAAATTTGAGAATTTGAAGATGAAGGAAGATGAGACCATTCATGAGTTTCACATGAATATCTTGGAGATTGTCAACACCTCAGGAGCTTTAGGAGAAAAGATGTCAGAAGAAAAGTTGGTGAGAAAAATTCTCAGATCCTTGCCTAAAAGATTTGCAATGAAAGTGACTGCAATAGAGGAGGCTCGGACATCGACCTTGAAGGTTGAAGAACTTATTGGATCTCTTATGACTTTTGAGATGGGAATCAGTGAAAATATTGATAAGAAGAATAAAAGCATAGCCCTTGTATCCAATACTGAAGAGGAGTGCAAGAAGGATGATGATGAGAAGATATTTGAAGCCATAGCTATGCTTGGAAGACATTTCAACAAGCTCATCAAGAGGATTGATCCAAAGTCAAGGTCAAATGTCAAGAACATTTCATCTGACATTAGCAGATCTTATGACTCCAGCAGAAGACCCAAGTCAAGAAAAGGAGTCAAGGCGGAATCCAAAGGTCATGGATGTGAAGGATATAGGCATATTAGAGCTGAATGCCCTACCTTTCTTAAGAAACAAAAGAAAGGAATGGTTGTCACTTGGTCTGATGGTGATTCAAGTAGTGACTCTGAAGAGGAATCAGCCAAACTTGTCACTGCACTTTCTGGAATTTTTAATTCTGATAATGACTCTAGTGATGAGGATGTGACCTTTGAAGAACTTGTCGATACTTACAAGAAGTCGTATCGTGGTGAAGTATGTCGCAGAATGAAAAGTAAAAGTCGATTGAGAAGTTGAGGCGTAAAATGTGAAGTCGAAGTCGAGAAGAAGGAAAATACACCACTAAAGTCATCTCAACGTTGAAATTATAGTGTTGAATTCCAAGCTTGATCGATGACTAAATCGTCAAGATGTCGATAACCGGACCGATAAGTTGGAAGAAATCCTTCACTTGGACAAAATGCGTGAAATAAGCATGGTCTAGGATATGTGGTGAAAAGAACTCGTTAGTGGCAAGAAGAAGAAGAGGCATGGGAAACCAATGTCAAAGCGTATGTCACAACATAAAACAGAAATGTGTCCGCCTGTAGGTATGTGGGCAAAGAAATTTGTCGATAACAAGAAGAAGAACAGACCTAATAAGTCAATGTCAAAGCAGATGTCACAACATTGGGGTCAACATCAAGATCGAGAAACATGAATAAAAAGTTTCAAAGATGGAGATGTCACCATTGTGGAAGGTTTGGACACATAAAACCCTTCTGCTATAGACTACATGGATACCCTAATCAGACTCCTTATGTCAGGCCTAAGAACAATAAGGTACCCTACACACAACAGTGGAAGAAGAGGACTGCAACATTGATAACTCACACTTCCCTTAGAGTTTCTGCCAAGGAAGATTGGTACTTTGACAAAGGTCGCTCTAGGCATACGATCGAATCAAGAACCTCCTAAATGAAGTCGACCTCATACTACCAGTTATGTCACTTTTGGAGATGGAGCTAAAGGTGAAATAAAAGGTGTTGGAAACTTGGACTGCCCTGGAGTTCCAAACCTAAACAAGGTACTACTAGTAAAGGGTTTGACTGCCAATCTCATAAGTAAGTCAACTGTGTGATTCTGGATTCAAGGTCAACTTCACCAAGTCTGAATGTATTGTGTCTAATGAAAAACAGGAGGTTGTAATGAGAGAAGTCGATCAAAGGACAATCAAATTTGGAAGCCGAGAACACTAACTGTCCACCGTGTGTTCTACAGCCAAGGATGAAAAAGAGGTAAAACTGTGGCACCAAAAGCTTGGTCATTTGCATCTGAGAGGGATGAAAAAGATCATCTCCATGGAGGGAGGATTCCAAGACGCATATTGATGAAGGGAGAGTATGTGGTGAATGTCGTTGAAAGCAAACCGAATGTCACATCCAATGTCAAGACATCGACCACCTCCAAGGTGCTGGAGTATACATGGATTTGATGGGGCCTATGCAGTTGAGAGTCTTGGTGAAAAAGATATGCTTATGTTGTTGTGGATGATTTCTCCAGATTTACCTGGATAAAATTCATCAAAGAAAAATCTGATGTGTTTGATGTTTTTAAAGAGTTATGCAAAAGACTTCAAAGAGAGAAGGAATGCTGCATTGTCAGAATAAGAAGTGATCATGGAAAGGAATTTGAGAACAACAAGTTTGATGAATTCTGTTCCTCAGAAGGAATCAATCATGAGTTTTCTTCTCCTATAACACCTCAACAAAATGGGGTTGTGGAAAGGAAGAATAGGACCATACAGGAATCTGCCAGAGCAATGATTCATGCTAAGAAACTCCTTATTCATTTGGTCAAGCTATGAATACAATATGTTCACAACAGGTCACCTTAAGAAAGGAACATCCTCCACCGTATGAAATATGGAAGGAAGAAAACCCCGTGAAATATTTCCATGTGTTTGGTAGCAAATGTTATATTCTGACAGATCGTGATCAAAGGAGAAAGATGGACTCTAAGAGTGATGAGGGAATTTTTCTGGGATACTCTACAAACAGCAGAGCATATAAAGTATTCAACTCCAGGACTAAAGTTATGATGGAGTCTATTAATGTCATAGTTGATGATCACCATCAGGAAAACAATGTCCCATGTGATGTTGAGACATGGTTTGAAACATCACCACAAGTGTCTGATAAGGATGATGTACCTGTTCCTACTTCACCAAAGTCTGAATTAGAGGAGGCTAACAAAGATCCTTCCATCAGAATTCAGAAAGATCATCCAAAGGAACTCATCATTGGAGATTCAAACAGAGGTGTCATTACAAGATCCAGAGAAATTGTCTCAAACTCTTGCTTTGTGTCAAAATTGAGCCAAAATGTCAAAGAGGCTCTAATCGATGAATACCGGATTGGAGCAATGCAAGATGAATTGAACCAGCCAAGCAACATGAAGTGTGGGAGTTAGTTCCTAGACCGTAAGGAACAAACATCATTGGCACAAATGGATCTACAAGAACAAGTCTCGATGCGTAGGGGTTGTCACCGTAAATAAAGCAAGACTTGTTGCTCGTGGATACACTCAAGTTGAAGGGATTGATTTTGATGAGACTTTTGCTCCAAAGGGCTAGACTAGAATCAATCGTGCTACTACTAGGGTTGCTTGCATTCAAATTCAAATTGTTTCGTATGGATGTGAAAAGTGCTTTCCTAAATGGCTATTTGAATGAGGAGGTATATGTAGAACAGCCTAAAGGATTTGTGGGTCCAAGTTTTCCTGATCATGTCTACAAGTTGAGGAAAGCCCTATATGGACTGAAGCAAGCTCCTAGGGCCTGGTATGAAAGGTCGACCAAGTTCCTTCGACAAAGGATATAGGAAAGGAGCCTTGATAAAACTCTTTGTCAAGAATGAAGGAGGAAAGATGATGGTGGCTCAAATTTATGTTGATGACATAGTATTTGGAGGAATGTCAGACACAATGGTGAGACATTTTGCCAACCAAATGCAAGCTGAGTTTGAAATGATCCTCATGGGAGAGTTGACTTATTTTCTTGGACTGCAAGTTACACAGATGGAAGACTCAACATTCCTTTCACAGAGCCAGTATGCAAGGAATATTGTCAAGAAGTTTGGAATGGAGAATGCCAGCCATAAAAGGACTCATGCTCCTACACATTTGAAGTTGTCCAAGGACACAAGTGGAAAAAATGTTGATCAAAGCTTGTATAGAAGCATGATAGGAAGCTTGCTATACTTAACAGCCAGCAGACCTAACATTGCATTTGCTGTTGGGGTGTGTGCAAGATACCAAGTTGAACCTAAAGTAAGTCACATCAATCAGGTAAAGAGAATTCAAGTATGTGAGTGGAACTTGCAATTATGGTATACCGTATTCTCATGGATGTGAACCAATTCGTCTGCTATTGATGTCGATTGGTAGTGCCGATGATAGAAAAAGCACTTCGAGGATGTTTCTTCTGGGAAACAATCTTGTTTCTTGGTTCAAGAAGAAGCAAAACCGGTGTCCTTGTCCACCGCCGAATACATAGCACCGGTAGTAGTTGTTCTCAAATGGTCCGGATGAAGCGATGTCGATCGAGTACAATGTCACACAGGATGTCATGACATTGTACTGTGACAACCTAAGTGCTATTAATATTTCAAAGAATCCTATACAACACAGTAGGACTAAGCACATTGACATTAGACATCACTTCATCAGAGACCTTGTGGAAGAGAAGGTGATTAAATTGGAACATGTAGCCACCGAACTTCAATCGCCGAATTTTTACTAAAGCTCTTGATGCTAGTCAATTTGAGAATTTAAGGAGCAAACTGGGTATTTGTCAATATGAGGAATTGTAGCAATTAAAATTGCTTACAACAAGGAATGGAAGAGACCTTTTATTTCAACTAATTATAAGTGGGTCATTTAATTATTCTCCTCTTATTTTTAAAAGATTCAAGAATAGGAAGAGACTCCTTCGTATAATAGTTTCTTCATTTGAAAGTATCATATTCTCTTCATCCAAAAGATACTCTCAAACTCTCTATCATTCTCGTTCTCATTCCCTCAAAATATCTCAGCAAAATATGTCTTCATCCTCTTCATCATCCCAAGATTCTGGCTGTTCATCTTCTACCATGGCTGAGATTAGGCAAGCCAAGCCATGCATATTGAACCGTGAAGGTCACTCCTCACATAATGGCAATCGACCGAGAAATCCAAGAAACTGCACACAAGGAATGCACGAAGGTCACTAGCTTCACCCTCTAGTAAGACCTATGAACCATTCTCATCTGTACCTCCAGAAATAGCAAATAGAGAAGGTTCTAGGTATGTGCAAGAAGCCATTGCTAGGATAGTCACCAGGATCCTAAACGAAAACCATTTTGTACCTGGGGTTTCTGTCCCTCTAAGCCAAAAGTCTGCTAGCCCTAGTTTAGCAGTTGATCCAGATGTCACTGAGAATGTCAAGACATCTGATGGTCATGTCAAGAAAACCCCTGTGAATCCCGACATCAAACTCCGATGATTCCCGTCAAAGGAAAGGTTGGTGACAATATCTCTAAAGTCGAGAAGAAGACCATATCGGACCTCTACAAAGAAGTGTAGAGTAAAAACTGTTGGTGGTGGCTCTAGACCCAAGAGGACACCAATTGATAAGAAGAGGAAGGAACCTGAACCTTCAGAGTCTGATCAAGACTCTGTTTTTGTGATTGAGGATGAAGGATTAGCTGGTATTGATGCTGTTCAGATGACTGAAGCTGAAGAAAGCACTGAAGATGCTTCTTTTCACAGTGCTTCTTCAGGAGAAGAGAGCACTTGATCTGATAGCCTGTTGCTATGGTGTTTCTTGTTTTGTTGTTTTATTATTAACTTTGTTCTGCATTTTCTCTGTTTGTTTTTGTTGATTGTATTAAATTTGACAGAGTTGTAAACTTAATTGTGATGGTACTTTCTCTAATATATGATGACTGTTGGGGTATTTGTACTGGTTCCTTTGGCCCCTTTGAGGCTAAAAAGGGGGAGAAGTATATGTGTGACAATTGGGAAAACTGTATGGAGATTTATATGTGGGCAAATATGGGCAATTGAGAAATTGTATGAAAAATCATGGGTAGAATTTATCTTCTTAAGGTTCTGGTTTTTTAAGCTTAGGATAGCTTAGAACTAGTTTGTTTTTCTTCTGCTGCATAGGTACTCTGATGACTTAAGTTGTTTTAGCCAAAAATGTGCCAAAGGGGGAGTTTGTTAGTGTTTTAAGTTGACATTACTTTTTGGTAAAACTAGACTATAACAATGTCTTGATAAATGTCATGACATTCAGAGATTGAAGATAAATCCTACTTGACAAGGATGTTTAAGTACAACTCAGATCTGGAAGCAAGTATTGTGCTGGAAATTCTGCAGAAGTTTGATTGATGTCATAACGAATGTCATGACATCCTGTGTGACATTCTGTTCTGCAGAATCTGTTTTTCCTGAGATTTTTCAGGAAGTTTGTTGAGCTGCTTTATTATGTTTTTCTGTTATTAGATTGCATGCTCACGTGGATGTTAGGTTAATCTTAGTTAAACCTAAATTGGTTGTTGAAAAGACCAAGCTTTTAGGATTAATTAAGTGAACCCTAACTATTATTATGGAAGCCCAAAACTGAAGTTTCAGGACTGCTTCTATAATAGGAATAGAACCCTTACACTGCTGCTGCGCCTCTGGAACTGTATTGAAGATTTTAGCAGGTTGTATTGTGTAATTCTAGTTACTCTTGTGAGCCAAGCAATTATCAATTGATAAGTGCTTTGGACTAGGATTTGGTTGTAAGGGTTGTTTATCACTCAAAGCTTTGAAGCACGAGTGTTTTGTCTCTTGATTAAAGCTTTGAAGCAAAATCAAGATAGTTTATTGAAGTGTGTCTTCACAATTCAATTAATCAATAGGTTGATATCACTGCTGTGATTGAGGGGGAGTGAGTAGGAACTCAGGTCTAAGTAGGACTTAGACTGAAGTTGCATTGGTAGGTTTTAAGTAAAGGAGATAAACTGGTTGGTTTATTCCTGAATTAATTCTACTAATAGTGAATTTCCTCCCTAGCTTGGTAGCCCCCAGATGTAGGTGTAGTTACACACTGAACTGGGTAAACAATTTATTGTGTTCTTTACTGCTGTTTGAATTTACTGTGTGAATTATTAACGGAGTGTCAGATACTGTGTCATAACATTCTCTATGACATCACGTATCTGCTGCCAGGAATTTCAGGAATCTTGCTAAAAGTAACCCTCTACTGTAAGACCAAGGGGTTTACTCGAGTTTGCATACCCAAGTTGACGTGTTTCCAAGAATGGGTTGTAGTTAATTTCTTCTTGTGTACCACTGAGAGGTACGTTGACAAACTCTCCACAACTTTATATGATTTCTATATCATTGTATGCCAAGGTATACCAATGAATATCGTCATTAGTAAGAGACATGAGTCTTCGAGGCCAATGCCAAATGTCATACCCCAAAGTTTGCCCTCTCATTTCTCATAGGTTGACCAGACAAACCCTCTCCTAAGCAATCCATCCAAACTAGGGTTTTGCCACTCTCAAGTCAAGATGGACTTCTAACACTTCCAGTGTTCATCATGCCCCATCATATGCTTCAAAGAATCTCCATGTCAAGTTTCAACCCTTACAAGTCAAGTTTCCTCAAACAATTGCTTAGATGGTTGAA
>CM038792.1:45024005-45235580 GCA_021764765.1 Vicia sativa
TCACATCACATACAATCAAATATCTCTTTTCAAACACTTTTCAAATTAAAACATCTCTTAATCAAGTAACGCTTGTACACTGCAAAACACCCAATGCTTACAATTAAAAGATTCAATCATTTTTCAAATATCTTTTCTTAAACTCGTAGTGGGTAACGCTTGTACACTCAAGCAAACACCTATAACTTAATATGAAAGATTAAATCAATCCTTTTCAAAATGTATGTGATGAAATAGATTAGATACATTTTTCATTAGATGACATTCGTCTTTGTCTCTTTAACATCCCGCTGCTTCCACTAGCATAAGTGGGGTTCACGAATGCTCTGACTTTCTCAACATCCCTTTGAGAATACGAGGCACAAGGTCTCATCCTTGGCGAGCAAAACTTCTTTTCTCCCTCAAACCAAATGCACCATAGACCTTTAGATCCGAGCTACAAATGCTCGATTCCCATTAAGGGATATGTATGTAGAAGATCCCAATGATTCTGTGAGCACAATAATAACAAAACCTAGGATCCCACATAATCTACCTTTCTTAAAATCCAAAGGAGAAACTTTCCCCACAATAGAAATAGCAATTTAAAACACACAAACATATCAAACTATTCATATATAAAGCTATAGATAACTATATATATTTAGGGTGCCACATCTATTCCCTTTATGTAACAAACCCCCTTGCCCGGAATCTCCCCAATGCATTGCGTCTAGTTCGCACTAGTCGTAATGCATATCATATCAATTGAGGGTATTGCAGCTTTCCCTTTTCATAATCTTCTTGTGTTGAAAATAATAAAGCTTGATGCTCGAGGCATCTTTATAAACAAATCAAAAGAGTAAATCGTTTCGAGCTAGAGAATTCGAATTCAGATTCGATTCCCTCGTGCGTCACTTTTTAACGCGAACAAATATACACATCAATTCACGTTGTTTTCTATTTAATTATCTATACATCTTTACCACCTAATTAATTAACTCGGTTATTTTTCCATTAACCGTTCTTGTTACCAAAATACATATTGCTATTAATTATCTCCAATTCAAATTCCTAAAGTAATTTAGTAATAATATTAAGTTATTATTATTTTTATTATATATTTATTATTGTTAATGTTATTATTTTATATATATATATATATATATATATGAACATAGAAAAAGTAATGTATTACACGTATTTAGACATAGAGATCCGGTAACGAGGCACTATAAGGTTGCAGCCGAAATCTAAATATCAAAACTCAGTTTCTAAACATATATATAATATGGTGCCACTATGTTTGTTCCAAACAATGCTATGTAATACTAATTACTAGCCAAACAGGTCAAGCAAAACAAATCCATACGTAGCACTTCAATTTACATATCTCACGCGCTACAGTGAAAAGAAGTGTATATGTGCCTAAGAGTACCAGTAAAATAAATATGGTCCTACATGAAGGCAAGGGGACGGTCGTCCCATCCTTACCCCACCACATAAGGGCGCCCATCCTTCATCCATTCCCACCATGAGGCGCCTGCCTCCACCCCATGTGGCCTTCGCCTCCAAAATTTTGTTTTCTTTCTTCATCGTATCTGCATCGATCAGTTTTCCAAGGTATTCTTTTGCACATCAACGACAATCACACCATTTTAAATAATTCAACCCAACACTTTATTCCCGTAATCACTTCATTCACAATATTCAATTAAATCAACAAAACCCAATTTAAGAATTCCTAATTCACATCACAAATTCAATCGGTTACAAAACAACAACAAATCATGGTGAGAATTTATATAACCTTAATCCCACATACGATTCATCATGTATCCCATTATATAGTCAGAACCCCATCCTTACCTGGATTTAAAGCAGTTTAACTCCCTGATGCATCCTATTTTCCGGTCGAGTGCAAATCTTTGCCTCTTTCCAACAATTCACCGATCGACTCATTTTTCTCCGTCAAAATCCTCGTTCCTCTTTTGTTTGCAGCCTTGTTTTTCGATCAGCTTCCCAAAACCCAAAACCTTATTTTCTAGAAACCTAATTCCTCTTCTTTTACTATTTTAATCCAATAAATAAAATAATAATAATATAATTACTATTATTTTCTTAATGGGCCTAATATATATATTCACACCTCCACTTTGCTATTCGCCACTCGCAATTTAAATTAATCTAATTAAATACAATTATTCAAAATAAATAAATAATATTATTCTTAATATTATTCCTCCAATTTAACTGATTAAATCCAACTTTAATTTTTTAATAATCCAAACACGCCTCTTACAATAATACCGATAAATCCAATTACTCCGATAAATTCTCAAACTTCGTCTAAATCCAATAATTAAATTCTTATATAATTTAATTAAATAATTAATTAAATTCGGGCGTTACAACTCTCCCCCACTTAGAATATTTTCGTCCTCGAAAATCTATCAGACACAACCATCCTTATCACTGCATTCGCATCCAATCCTTCAATTCAACAATTCAATCACAGTTTAAATCCAATACTTATGCTTCAATCTTCCAATTACTCTTGCGACATAATCGTCACCATTCTCCAACCATTCTAGCAATACCTTGAAACATCATCTTTCAAAATAGTAACAACTACAACTCGCTTAATTTCTTGTACAACATGGTATCCTCACCTTAACAGCATTCTCGTCGTAGCATCCACTACTTACTTACCATTAAGATAGCAAAACAATTTTATATCATCCAACATGATCCCGTATACTATCAACAAGAGATTAAGGGTGATCAGTTCCTCAATTTGTCAATAGATAGCCGACAACCATAATAGAGATTAAACCGTCATTACTAACATTAATAGTATTATTTTCCCAACTTGCACCCACGGTTCAAAGATCTCAACAACTCCAACAACTTCTACAACTTTTAAAATCAATCCCAATAATTCTACAGCACGGCCTATTTAAACAACAACTTACTAAATTCTATCTCATAGCAACCATTCTTTTCCAAGACTTTCCAACTTATTAAACAACCAAAACCTTAAATCCGTATTACCTTCAAATTCGAGAAACAACAAAGCTCCTACAACATTTGCACTGTATCCGTCAGTAGCATACTAATCTGATATCTCTCAACCGAACACGTTCGAGAAGCGAAGCTTCTCCCCCACTTAGATTCAACTTAATTCCTGCAAACAGTCAACCTAAAAGCAACAAGTACTGACAGTGTTTCACACACTTGTCGTATACAAAGAAAATAAACAACATTAGACAACATTGGCCGGACAGACCGACCTGCTCTGATACCACTATTGTAACACCCCAAATCTACCCAACGAATATTATTTAAATCAGAGTGCGGAAAAGATAATCATACAAGGGATGTCACAATTTCTTCCCAAAACAACATGCATTTAGTCACAACTGTACAGATACATAACACTTAGATCAAGGATGAACTTATAACAATACTTTCAATTAAATCAACTAATCAACTAACGACAGAATCATAATTCTCCAATAGTAACAACAATACATCTTTTATTCAACCTCAAAACATTTCACAATATTATTAATATTATTTAACTTCACTTAGCATAATTATTCAACTAAACCAACTTCAATTAATCCATATGATCAAGTATTCACATTATTCATAAACTTCAATAATTTAATCAAATACAACAAATTAAGCAACGTTCATCCCCCCGAATGTTACGTATCAGAGCAATGACACCAATTCGAACTAACAGCAACTAACAACTTCATAATGTTACTTCGAACTTCCACGGCTATCCTTGAGTACCTGCCCATTTCCCATGGTAGGGGAAATATCAGCAGAAGGGGTGAGATATCAAACAATATAATTGAGTCCATGATAAATAATATGCTAGAATATAAATCATATAAATCACGACTTCGCATATTCCACACAACAGTTATAACAACAATCAACAAAACAATTAGCAACTTATGACAATTATAATAACAATTATAATTATTATTTTCGCAACTTCTCAACAGTGCCTGTCACATTACAACGTTATCATAAACTCACATTAAGTCCCCAACAACATATTCATAATTCACATAGTCAACGTCATACTTCACTTATCACTACAGAAGCCTCAACAACATATTACAACAAAATCATCATCAACATAATACAACACTTATTACAACGAAAACATCAAAAGAGATTAATTTATAATGTGACTCTTAACAATGCACATGCATGTGGTACCAGTGGAGTAAACTCCCAACATAAACAATTGTCAGGTTATCGAGGCACAAGGCATAAGCCTTCTTCACAAATCATGTTGCCAATACAGGTGTCATACCCCAATTTTTGACCTAATATACCACCTCACATTTTCATTATTTCATCTTTAACAGTTCAGAACAGAATTAATCGGGTGTGGATTTCACAGGTCAAAATTAGGGTTTCATCAAATTTTCATCTGATTCAAGAGGCAAGCAATTAGGGTTTGAGTCTTACTCACTTCATTTGATCTATCTTGATCAAATCATCAACCTCTGATCTTCAGATATCAAAATTTTTCTCATGATCTATCAAGGATCGACCAATTAGGGTTTTCATCGAGCATGAGCAATCTCTGATTTTCTGATCAATGAATGACTTTTTTGAGTAGAGATTGATCTTCATATCTTAAATACAACATGTTGAACTAATTTCTGGATTCAAAACATCACAGAAGTTCACAGGATTCATTAGTCAATTTCTGAAACATCTGATGAAATTTCATCTGCACAGAAAAGTCAAACTTTGACTTTTGGTCAACTTTTTCAAGACAAAACTTTTTCAATCATCAAAATACTTCAAATGATCCATCATGATCATAAAAAATCAAGAAATTTGGAAAAGTCAACAAAAAGTCAAACTTTTCAACACTTAGAAAATTTTTCAAGTGTTAAAATTTCTTACTTTTTCCAAACTTCATGACATTTTTTCACATAGTTCCACTTTGAATTGGGAAAACATCAAAACATGAAAGTTGTAGCCCTTGAAACAAGCTTTCCAAAATGACCAAGAACTCCCAAATCCATGGAGTCTAGCTATACTTTTGATTTTGAAACTTAGAGCTCCAAAATCCTTGAATTTCAAGTACAAACTTTCAAAATTATAGGTCATTTTGAGTTTTTCTTTCTTTCTAGAAGCATGCCACCTTTCCAAGTGAGATAGGACTGATAAATATCAGAGGAAGAGTAATTACATTGAGATAGGATCAAGGTAAGATTTAACCATGGTTAAAAGGAAGCTTCCTTTTGCATTTAATGCAAAAATGACTTCCTTGCCCTCTTAAGGCAAGTTGTAAATACCAAAGCCAAACTTTCTCACCTATCTTTCAGAACTTGTGACCTATAAATAGAGGTCTTTTTTGCAATTTCAAACCACACCAAAGCCATGCAAGAACATGCTTTCTCTCTTCTTTCTTAAAAATCAAGAAACATAGCGTTATTTGAGAAAACTTGCATTTTTGCAAACTTGTGAAAAATCTTGAGTAATTTGGTGTCTAACATGTTTTAATATCAATATGGAACTTGTTTGAAACCTAAAATCAACACAAACAAAGCTCAAAATCAGATTTTACACTACATGTTCATAAACTTATCCAAACTGCCATAACTATCGAATTTGAACATTGGCTTGAACAAGTTGTGATTTCTTCATCTGAATATCATCAACACACTTCATATAGATGATGCAGATCACTAGCTTCCATCTGTAACAGCTCTAACCATGATTTCCAGTTTCACTTTGAGCTATATGCAGGTCGACTTGGTCAGAGCATTCCAAGCCATTTCAGAGCAAGCAGACCATTCATACATGATCCTTGAAGGCCGATGGTGCTCTAAGAATCATAAAAACTCAACTGGAAACACTCTAAAGCAGAATTCGATCTCAGCTTCAACAGGTAAGAACACGAACTTCAAACTCTGTGATTTCTTGATTCAAATCAAAAAAAACTCTTGGCCATTTTGTTTCTGCACCATCCACGATCAATAACCCTCAATCAATTGATAAAATCATCCACCATACACGATTTCAATTAGATTTTTCAGTTTTAGGGTTCTTCGTGTTCTTGAGAAATTCAATCATGTTAGGCTTAAAATAAATGAAATTAAAGAACACCATCATGTTCCTGGGCTTGAAACGAGCAAGTTTGATGTTTATATCTTTTGATTTCATCAAGAAACGAAGATTTTAGGATTGATTGAAGGATTGGAGGATGAAGAACAAGCTACGCGCGTTTTTTGAATTCAAATATCCAGTTTAAAATATAATTTCATTGTTTGATCACAATACACGGATGTATTGCCGCCCCAGCGGTTGCCAGCTCACTCTTAAGTCATTTATACCTTGCCTTGCCTACAGGTCCCGGGTACGAGTAGCCTTGGGACCATTTTTTTACCAAACTTTGTAATTTTTTCATTTCTTTTTACAAACTTTGACTTTTTCAAAACCCAATCAAAACTCCTCATTTTAAGGTGATTTTTTTCACACTTGTCAATTAATGTATCTATTTTGAGATAGTGTCAAAAATTTTCACAAAAACTTTCATCCGATTATGTTTTTATCGAGCCGAAAACGGTACTTTTGAGTACTTTTCAAAGCACCTTTAAAGGTGATTTTTTCAAACTTTCGAAGCCCGATTCTTTTCAAAACTTTTCACAAGTAAATTTCATCTTTCAAAAACACTTTCAAAATCATTCTTCAAAACCTTTTCATCAAACTTACATCTTTTTCCATGATCGATCCGATTAAACGATAAAACCGAATTCGTTTTCTCTTGAATTTTTTAACCAATGGGCCTCCCTTACGGTGTAAGTCCCAACATTCTTTATGTACATACATATTTTCCTTGTACATATCCAATTCTTTTTATGAATATACCAATTTTACCTGTACATAATACAGATACTTTTTATACTCAAGTACAGACAAACTTCGATCGTTTGTTTTCACTTCACTTGTGTATACACTGAATACCATTGGTATTAAAAGGAGCATTATTCCCGGTGAAACTGCTTTTAAACCAATGGGTCTCCCTTATGGTGTAAGTACCAACCCTCCTATGTACATCCACATCTCCTTGTACATAAATATCGGTTCGTGTACATATTTACTTCCTTGTACACACATCAAACTTGTAAATAATCAAGTTACGCTCGTTTTAAACGCACGCTTTACACACTTGTTTATATTTACTTCATAAACTCTTGTAAATAAACATCATGCATCTGTTTATATTTCCTTCATAAACTCCTGTGAATAAACTTCATACGCTTGTTTATACAACTGTCTAGTTATAACATAACAACTAGTCTAACCAATAAGTTCCCCACAATTAGCCTCCTCTTGGGCTTTGTACAAGGTAACTCATTTCATCTGAGTTCAGCCTCCTCTTAGGCTTCATATAAGAAAACTCATTCATCTGAGTTTAGCCTCCGCTTAGGCTTCATATAAGATAGCACTCCCCTGATGAGTCAGCCTCCTCTTGGGCTTCGTTCAAAAGAACTCCTTATTGAGTTTAGCCTTCTCTTGGGCATCATACAAAGAAAGAGACCAGGAAATCTCTTAAAAAGCCTCCTATTGGGCTTCCAATACAAAGAATCACCCGCGTTAGGATAGAACCCCGAGAGTATAATTTCCCGGTGAAATTGCTCTTAATCCTAAAAGGATGGTTTCCCGGTGAAATCCCTATTAAAACCAAAGCCAGCCATACCCTATAGCTTCATACAAGGACCCTCGATGACCCTCGGAATGCCTCCTCTTGGGCTTACAATACAAGCACCCACAGGCTTCTTAAAAGCATCCCTCTAATCCAATCAATTTCTCCTCGAGATTTAGACGTCTATCATCTCTATGGAAGAAGTATCTCATCTATCACATCACATACAGTTAAAAACTTTTCAAACTTTTTTAAACAAAAACATCTCTTAATCGTAAGTGGTAACGCTTGTAAACTCAAGCAAAACACCCAATTCTTACAATTAAAAGATTTCAATCATTTTTCAAACATCTTTCTTAAACATGTAAGTGGTAACGCTTGTACACTCAAGCAAAACACCTATAACTTACGACGAAAGATTCAATCAAACAAACTTTTCAAAATGTATGTGATGAAATAGATTAGATACATTTTTCCTTAAGATGACATTTGTCTGTCTCTTAATAACATCACGTTGCTTCCACTAGCATAAGTGGGAACTACGATTGCTCTGACTTTCTCAACATCCTTTTGAGAATACGTAGGCACAAGGTCTCATCCTTGCCGAGCAAATTTCTTTCTTCCTCAAACCAAACAAACCATAGATCCCTTTAGATCCGAGCTACAAATGCTCTGATTCCCATTAAGGGATATGTATGCAGAAGATCCAAAGATCTTTGTGAGCACAATAATAACAAACCTAGGATCCCACATCATCTATCCTTCTTAAAATCCCAAAGGAGAAACTTTCCCAATCATAGAAATAGCAATTAAAACACACAAACATATCAAACGTATTCATATATAAAGCTATGGATAACCATATATATTTAGGGTGCTCCATCTATTCCCTTTATATAACAAACCCCTTACTGGAATCTCCCATGCGCTATGCCTAGTTTGCGCTAGTCGTTACGCATATCAAATCAATTGAGGGTATTAACAGCTTTCCCCTTTTTCATAATCATTAAATCATAATTTCTTGTGTTGAAAATAATAAAGCTTGATGCTCGCGACATCTTTATAAACAAATCAAAAGAGTAAATTGTTTCGGGCCAGAGAATCTGAATTCATATTCGATTCCCTAGCGCGTCACTTTTTAACACGAACAACAGGCCGTCACAAATCCGCCAATACAGGCCTTCACAAATGCAAATGTATATGATGCTAACAACATAAAACAACTTCATAAATTCACTTCACGAGGCATATGTCTATATCACTATTATTACCAATAATTAGAGGTAATTATCGTCACTAAAAACATCCTGCAACTTTGCATAAACAACAACATACAACAACATATTCCTTGCCAATAAATCACAAACAAAATAAAAATACAACGTACTCAACATAATTCATAAAACAAACCAATCACAATTACCTTCGTCGTTAATACCAAGTTATTCCAGTTATTATCAACCACACTATTACTAGAATATACGCACCAATTTTTCACATTGTTTTCTATTTAATCATCTATACATCATTACCACCTAACTAATTAACTCGGCTATTTTTCCATTAACCGTTCTTGTTACCAAAATACATATTGCTATTAATTATCTCCAATATTTAGACATAGAGATCCGGTAACGAGACACTATAAGGTTGCATCCGAAATTTAAATATCAAAACTCAGTTTCTAAACATATATATAATATGGTGCCACTATGTTTGTTCCAAACAATGCTATGTAATACTAATTACTAGCCAAACAGGTCGTTGCAGTAAAACAAATCCATACGTAGCACTTCAATTTACATATCTCACGCGCTACAGTGAAAAGAAGTGTCTATGTGCCTAAGAGTACCAGTAAAATAAATATGGTCCTACATGAAGGCAAGGGGACGGTCGTCCCATCCTTACCCCACCACGTAAGGGCGCTCTCCCTTCATCCATTCCCACCATGAGGCGCCCGCCTCCACCCCATGTGGCCCTCACCTCCAAAATTTTCTTTTCTTCCTTCATCGTATCTGCATCGATCAGTTTTCCAGGGTATTATTTTGCACATCAACGACAATCACACCATTTTAAATAATTCAACCCAACACTTTATTCCCGTAATCACTTCATTCACAATATTCAATTAAATCAACAAAACCCAATTTAAGAATTCCTAATTCACATCACAAATTCAATCGGTTACAAAACAACAACAAATCATGGTGAGAATTTATATAACCTTAATCCCACATACGATTCATCATGTATCCCATTATATAGTCAGAACCCCATCCTTACCTGGATTTAAAGCAGTTTAACTCCCTGATGCATCCTATTTTCCGGTCGAGTGCAAATCTTTGCCTCTTTCCAACAATTCACCGATCGACTCATTTTTCTCCGTCAAAATCCTCGTTCCTCTTTTGTCTGCAGCCTTGTTTTACGATCAGCTTCCCAAAAGCCAAAACCTTATTTTCTAGAAACCTAATTCCACTTCTTTTACTCTTTTAATTCAATAAATAAAATAATAATAATATAATTACTATTATTTTCTTAATGGACCAAATATATATATATTCACACCTCCACTTCGCTATTCGTCACTCACAATCCAAATTAATCTAATTAAATAAAATTATTCAAAATAAATAAATAATATTATTCTTAATGTTATTCCTCCGATTTAACTGATTAAATCCAACTTTAACTTTTTAATAATCCAAACACGCCTCTTACAATAATACCTAAAATCCAATTACTCTGATAAATTCTCAAACTTCATCTAAATCGAATAATTAAATTCTTATATAATTTAATTAAATAATTAATTAAATTCGGACGTTACAATGACCACGTAAAGTATGTGTGTCGAACATAGCTTGAACATAGTAATAATAGAGCTAGCATATTGATTGTACAGAATTATAAAACAAGAATGCCAAAGAAATGGTATTTCATAAAATTGATAAGAATTCATATTACAAAAGATATGAGGAATCACAAAACAAATACATCCAAACGGTCACATTAATCAGATGTTGCTGAATTTTCTTTGGAAGCTGCCCAAATCACTTTCGAGGCGACGGTACTACTTAGCCCATCAATTCTTATCCTAAGAGTGTGCAATTCCTCTTCGACTCGGGATATGGAAGTACTGACGATAAGGGCATCTTTAGTCAATTGGAGCATTTCGTTTTGATCAGGAATGTTAGCCTGGTCAAGTTCTTTATCTTGTTTTACAACAAGCTCCAATTCTGCGTTTAAAGCTTCCAGTTCCTTCGTCAACTCGGCAATTCAACTGCATATTTCAGCAGCTCTTTTCCTTTTAGGACCTTGCTCTTGTTGTCTCTGATTAATGCGAGCTTTCAGCCCTTCGACCACCGTCTTGGTTTTCTTCACCATTTCCACATTCCTCTTCACCGTCGCTTGTTTGGTGTCGACCAACTACTCAACCTCCTTCATTTGAGTGATATTTGTCAGTAGGGGAGAGAGGATGTCTTCAAATGCTGCTATCATAAGCTTTGAGAATTCAAAAATCTCAAGACCCTTTAACTGAACGATAGCATCTAGAAGCTCTAGTCCAAGGGTTGAATCCTCATGCATCAAATGAGGCAAGTCAGGATTAAAAGCGTAGGTACGAATGATGTCGGTCAGTTTCTTGACTTTAGTTGCTTCAGGTCCCAGCTTGTCACCATAGACCTATGAGCGGTCAGAATCTGAAGACGAAACATATCGATTTACAAATTGATCCAATCTTTCCAAATCGGCATCGACATCCATGTCGGCCAAAACATCATTCGCTCTGAAAGGGCCAGCTGAATTATCCCTCTCAGGAGGACTCTGAATCTGGGGTGGCACGGTGACAGTTTGAGGAGTCTCTAATTTCAGGGAATCTGAAAGACTAGAGTCAAAGCTATTTGAACAATAACCTTCATGCCTGGCAGGACTAGTGACTGAATAAGAGTCACTAAGCGAAGCCCAAGTAGCGAGTTCAACAAACTCACCAGTGGCCACGTTGGGAGCCTGTTGGTGATGAGGTGAAGAAGCTTCTAAAAGCGGAGTATAGTTTGGCACGCTGTGGTGTTGTTCAGAAGTTTCGACCTAAGAAAAGAGTACAAACATCAGACAGGTATAAATCAGTAGTCAAAAAACATTAGAGAATACGATGAATACCTGTGGTGGTGGTGAGGGGATTCTTGTTTCGGTTCCTCCAATGGAAGCATTAGCAGCGTCCTCTTTTATTTCTTTATTAACTTCAGACACGGGCGTAGGGTCGGGGGTGACAATGGTTGTATGTATTATGATATCACTATCAACATGTGAAAGTAAGGCAGCGTCGTGATAAGTAGTCAGGAGCACTTTACCTCGCCGCCTAGTGATGAGTGGTTGGTCGTCGACCATTATCGGTTCCACCATTATCGACCTTTACTCCAAGGTCTTCGGCCGTGGGGGCTTTATTTTTCTTCTTTATTGCCTTTTCCTCAAGCGAGGACGCGTGTTTCCTTTTGTGGTCTTTGGATTTTCGAGAGTGGGGAGATTGAGCATCAGGTGATGACTGTAGAAACAAAGAATATATCAGAAGAGAAATCATAACCCTTTTTTCAAAGCAGTCTAAAGTGATAAGATGGTTACCTCAGTCCTCCCACCGTGGTGAGACTTTTTGTCCTTCTTGGACCTTTTAGATATGTCGGAGGGAGCAGCCAAATCCGCTGAGCGTTTTTGACTCTGCTACATGAGAAATAGAAACGTTAGTGGTTGGTAAAATACAAGATGTCGAAGCATAGACATTCACACTTACAGAAGAATCAGCCTTCTTGATAGAAGTAGAAATGGGTTCGTCATCAGAGAGGGTGTGAAATGCAAGGCATCAGATATAAGTGAGGTGTCGAATATAAGACATATGAACACAGGTGTGAGTGAAACATACCTTTGACTGAGAGGGGCCTCCTTTAGCGCTGGTTTTGACAGGTTCGATCGACGACCCTCCTTGGCTTTCAATAGCAGCTGGTTGTCGCCTAGGGGTAACTACCTATGGCAGAGGTACAGATAGAAAAGAAGCTAAGTCAAATAAAGATGTGAGTTAAATTATGAAGGGAAACGAAACTTTCCAAAAGTGGTTACCCTTGGGTACTACGGCAAGCTCTCTCACATATTCAAGGTCGATATGCAGAAAGCCTGGGTAGTCATGCAACCAATTCTTCGTCGGAACCACCCGGTCGGCTTTCTTTTTGTGAGCATTTTGAATGTTCGACCAAGAGCTATACCACCAATCTGGGATAGGCGTTCGAAAAGCCAAGGCCAAAGGGCTAGTCGGCAAAGGAGGAAATTTGATTTTTCCAAAGTGAAGTGCATAAATATATTTGTCGTTTGCGTAACTAGGGATCTTGAGGTGAGGAATCCTCTTAGTTACCTTCTCCTTTAGCTCTTGGGTCGCGTCATGGATGGTTCGATGAAGATTGCTTGGCAAGTACACCACACTGAAAATTTTTTGGAAAGCTTGAGTTTCTCTGATGTGGACTTGTTCACAGTGATTTCTGGTGAAACAACCGCTAGTCCTCCAAACTATCAAACAAGCGTTATGATTGTTGTTTAATCCCTTTGGTAACTTGCAGGATCGACTAGATTGATCCTATGGGGTATTGGTCATTTGCATAGACTTAAAATGATGGTTAACGTTCAAGACTTGTTTAGGATGTTTTATATATGTTTTAAATGTATTTCGATTATGATGTTCAAGGACTTAACAACATGATCATGTGAAGCAGTATAAAACTAATTTGAACAAGTAAACGCATAAAGATTTCGAATTGTAGAAAAAAGTATAAATGCAGGAATGCTTAAATGACTTTAAATGTAGAAACTTTCAAAGTAAAGCATGAAATGTAAAAGACTTGAATGTAAGAGCAAGTATGTAAAAGTTTTCTGGAAAATAAGAGCATGAATGTAAAGATTTCAGAAAAGTAAAGGACTTCGAAATGAAAGAAAAATGTTTAAATGCATGAAAAGTTAAATGACTCTGAATGTAAAAGATTTAAAGGCATTGAAGCAAGATAAAGATAAACTGGAAAGATAAAGATACATTATTGCATAATAAAGAGTTTGGTGCAATCATACGTACATCATTCGTGCATTCGTTTCCCTAGCCATGTGGTATTTTGAATGTTACTGAATTTTAGTACAATAGATATGACACACGAAATCCTAACACTAAGACTTCTATTTATACTATTTTGACCATAACGGTCTGACTTATAAGATCTTGCCACGTTTCGGGCATGCAGAATACTATGCTTCTCTAGCCTCCACGTCTTCGAACCGTTTTCCAGCGCGCATATTCGAACTTCCATTTATCCCGCCGCTCACGTTTGAATTTCAAATATCTGAACTACCTTCTGATTCGAACTCGCTTCTCAAACACCACGCTACTACCACTTCAAAGCTCCTTCTACATGTATCATCATAATTGCTACTCGAAGCTCCAAATGTCAATATATTTATTCGAAGAACTCATTCTTTCACTCCAAATCATGACATTTCCTTCGTTCCAATGAACACTGATATTGTTTCGCTTCGAGCTCAGTGATCCTTATTCGAATCATAGATATCAAAATCTTCAGCCAACAGGACTGCCTTACATTTTGTTGTCTTCCCCTGAAAAGTATTGAAAGCCACAGTCAGTTCATTCATCTTGCCAGCAGCATCATTCATAAAAGTAACGAGATACGACTACCACCAAGTTCTAAACTCTTGGGTGCAGAAGAATGCTGGTTTGAACAGAGTGAATGTAAGTTTGGCTCGTCGAGCCCAAATGTTGTCAATGTTTTCCTTGACTACCTCCCAACTTCGGTCATCTAAAACATCAATGAGTATTCATGAGATGGATAGAATGACTTAGGCACAATCTGACAGAGCCCAAACTATCTAGCCACCAAGTTGGGTTGGTAGGCCGTTAAGCATGGACTCATGTGAGTAATGGCGAAAGTGAGAAACTGGGGGGGTCAAAAAACGCCTCCAAAAGACCAAAGATCTTTGTCGATTTCTTGCTTCGACGGGTGGAAAAGACTCGGTAAGCAACAATGGCCCACTCTAGCCATCAGTGAATGGAGCCATTGAAGGTTTGAAATCTTCCCGCGTCAGCATGATGTCGAAAAGCATCTTGAAGACTTCGTCATTTGGAGAAGTCTTGCCTATGGGAGTCAAAGGCAAATAACATGGCCACATGGCCCCACTTCTGTCTTGAGAAGTTGAAACCTTCTTCTGTCGAAAAGGCTTCACGTCTTCAGAAAAAGTGGCATTTATCCACAGTTGTAAGAGCCAGAAGGGACCATGGACCAGTACATTTTTCTTCTTTGGATTATTAGGGTCGAAACTCTTTATTTGATTGACCACGTCGGTCATAGAGGCGTATAAGGAGGCCAAAATTAATTGGTCTAAGGCAACATTTTCACCCCCTATGCAACGGAGTGGCCAAATGAGCGAATTGTTTGGCTATCTGCATCGATCTCGAACAAAACACGAAGCGAGACAGCCAAAGAGTCAAAAAAGCGACATGCTCTTCATCAGAGATGTCCTCAGAGTCACTATGATGGTGGTTGATGAAGTTGGTGTAGGTTGGATGTTTGGAGTCGCCAACGTCGAATTTGATGTAAATTGGCTCGTGGTCGGTATGGTTGAAAATGGTTCCAGCAGGCTTTATGCCTGTTAAAGAAGCCACATCCAACAATGTGGGGGTCATCATGCCACACTTTTTATGGAAAGTATTGGTGGATCCTTCCCAAAAGTATAAGGCAGCCAACAGCATGCGGCCAGAGTAAAGTGTGTCGGCACGAGAGAGTGAGCTTAGCGCGGTCTGCGATATCAGAAAAAGGACAGTGACCCATGCCTCCAGCTTTTGCTCACCAACTCTCTGATTTCACCCACTTTTCTGTGCTAGAAAACCAGAACTACACTTTGTTGCACCCCAAAATTCACCCTCTTCATTTTATTAATAAATAATTGGCTTACATTTAATCAATAGGTGCATCACATACATATCATTCATGCATTGATCATGGGTTCGGGATTTTCTAAATCGTATGAATCTGTACAATTCTGAGGAAGAGGTTTGGTTCTGGAAGTTGAATATTTGGGGTTATATTGTTTTCAGTGTCATCTCAGTGTACAAGATATGCATGTCCAAAAGCTTCTGAATATCTCGTGAGTTGAGGTTTTGGTGTTTCGATCGCCTATCAAGTGGATATTGATTACAGTTTCGAGCTACAATGTGTCGTGGTCGAATATCTGAGTCCGAATTGATTATATGGCCTTCTGTGAGTTTTGAAGTATCAGTATACGACTTATCGATCCACGCGATTCATCGGAAAATCAAGAACGGACAGATAAAATGATATTTGAGTGCATGTATCAAAAAGTCAACAAAAGTCAAAGTTTGACCGGGCGGAATTTCTGGTCAAAATTATGGTCAAAAGTCGACGTTTGAGAAAATGCGATCATTTGTTGAGAAAAATCGGAAGAATCGGGTGAAAATGAGGTTTCTTGCATTTTAAGTAATCTAGGACTTAGAAAAATTTCTAAGTTTTAAGCACTTTGTGTTCACAGAGCCATGTTGCCGCATCCGTATCTTTCCCGTCTGTGGTCAGAAGTTTGTGAACTGATAGTCGTTAGAAAGAGCGCATTTCGTACTCCGACTTTGTCCTTGTGAAGATTTTTCCAGAAATGCTCAGATTTCGAGTAATTAAGCTCCGAAGTTTGAAGTTCATAACTTTTGAAGTTTACACTAGTAAAATTTTAAGTGTTTTTAATGGGTTCAAGTGTTCGACTTCGGGGATATTTTACACGTGTTTCGAGGCGTCGATTCGAGTCAAGTTCAAAATCAAAATTGTTTATTTAGCGGCAATCTACAACTTTGCTGAAGAAATCGAATCCATTCGGGAAACGGATCAAAAATTACGGAGCTCGGAAGTTACGGTTTATCATTTCTCAAAATTCAACACTTAGAAATATTTTGAAGTGTTTGTTTCTATGCTCAAGCCGACAGCTTCAGGGTCGATTTTATCATAATTCGTGGCTCCGAATCAAAAATATTCAACTGGAAAGTTGTTCATCTCACGACAATCTAAAACTTTGTTGAAGGAGTCGAATTCATTTGGGACTCGAATCGGATGTTATAAAGCTCGGAAAATAAGAACTCATTATGTTTGTAAGGTTCGAGTAGTTTTTGTGCACATGTTCAGGGCTGCTTTCGCCATTGATTCGGTCGCTGCACAGAAAAATTCCGAACACAAAAGTTTGAGTTCGTAATTCCATCTACAAGTTCCGTTTAGAAACTTTTTCGTTTCGGATGTCGGAGCTGGAAAATACGGAGCGCCGCAAGTGATGGTTTGAAACTGCCCAAATGTAAGACAGCATACACATTTTTGCCATGGTTATGAGACGCATTTCATCGAACAGTTTTTGTGCGTATGTTCGGGGCTGTTTTCTCGTCGATTCGGTCGCCGCACGAAGAAACTCTGAACATGAAAGTTGGAGTTTGCCGCATATTCTACAAGTTTCTTTTAGAACTTTTTTTCGTTTCGGACGTCGGAGCGGAAAATACGGAGCGCCGTAATTAATGATTCGAAGTTGGAAAACTGTTGGATGTCATGTACAAACTTGCCCAGCTTGACCAAGCATTTTATCGAACACTTGCGAGGCATAATTCATGACGATTTTTCTCTATGATTTAAGCGTCATTTGAATTCGTGTTTAAAAGTAAAGTTATTCTTCCGCATGTCATCTTTCCAACGGCGTGGAGTTTGTGTTATTCGGTTGAGTATCAGAAAAGTTACGGATCCGTAAATTGGTGTACATGGATTGAGTGTTAAACTTGACACTTAGAAAAATTTCAAGTATTCAAAACAGCTTATGCCGTCGTAACTTCGAAGCTAATTACGGCGAGCTTGTGATCATTTTTTCGTCGGGCATTCAACATCAATATTGCTCTATCAAGTGCGTTCTTCGATTCGACGCTCTCGTTGTATCGATTGAACTATTATAGGCCGAGATAGGAGCATTAAAAGTGGAGGACGCGTTTTGTTCCTTTCCTCATTTCTCACGCCGTGGCTATATTACTGCGTCACAAACAGCAGTGACGAGGATTTTTCATTTTTCCTTTTCTTTAACTTTAAAAAACAACTCATAACAGAAGGATTTTTTTTGACTCTTCACCATAACACTCATTCTCTCACAAACCCACTTCCTTCTCTCATCTTCTTCTACCCTTCACTAAAAACAAACAGAATAAGTTATAACCAAAAAACTCACATCTTGATCACAGTTCCCTTTTCTTCTCTCCGCCGTCACGAACTTTCAAAACCACCGCAAAAACTCACACTTAATTATAATGAACTCGCCGCTTCCTTCTTCAACCTCCTTCATCTTTCATTCTTCCACAACAACCTCCATAACAACCTGGCATTCTCTCACTAACAACCGTAACGAATTTACGGCGACGACCACCGTAACTAACAAACTTCAACAGAATTATCCTCACGCTTCTTTCTCTCATCCACCACGCCATCCTTCATTTTTTTCTTATCGTCCAAAATCACAGCAAGAAAGGCTTGAACAAGAAAGACGCATTCGTTCATCTCTATCATCATCGTTTCTCAAACGTCAACACCATGCTGCAGCCTTTCACCACTCTCCCTTTCTTGACTCGCTCACTGCCATTCTTCACGACAACAACACTTTTCTACACCACTCCATAAACAACCTTCACAGATTCGCGGCAAGCACATCTGGAAAGCTCAGCGAGATTTCCGGTTATGGAGTGTTGCGCGTTATCGTCGAGGATTCCTTTCATGGATTGAAGCAACTTCAGCTCTACTTAAGCGTCGACTTCGTCTTCAAGATCTGAATATATTTCTGAGTTTATTTCTCAAGCTACAGATCCGAAATCGAGGGTACCGCGCCAGAGAAGACGGTTGAGCCGCTGTTGGGTCTTTTTTAAGTCAGAGGATATCGGATTCGTAGAGTTTTACCATCGTTCGAATTTCCGGTGATATTTTGTTCTGATCGCCGCCGCAATGGCTTCTCATTTGTCGGGATTCATTAAGTTTGAGTGAGCTTTAAAGGAATCTGAGGTCGGATTCGGAATATACGCAAGAATCTGAGTTGAACGAGCTCTCTGAACGTGTTTTCCATGGCTGTTCGCAAGTTCCGGTAACGGAGACTACCGGAAGAGACGACCGGCTCCGGCGAAATTTCCAGCCGTCCTTGCAAGCCCTCGGTGTGTCACATCACATGTTCACTGGTACATGCCTTTCTCCCATTAGCCAGTAGTAATACGACACGTGTCATTCTTTTTTTTATTATTTATAAAAAATCTGAATTAATTTAATTATATATGACCAATTGATTAATATTATGCTACATACTTAGAAAATGTAAAGCGTGACATATTTATTTAAGTAATCAGAATAATGGATGCTAAATCATGATTGGCTGAGAGGATTTTGGCATGTGGTTACTAAAATTATATTGACCAGTTGATTAATACTAGCCTATTAAATAAAATGTGACACATAATAAAATCTGACCAAAAAATAATGAAAATAGTAATAATGCTGTTTGTACAAAAATAGAATAGAATTGGACTTAGTAAAAAAAGGGAAATACTGGACTCAAACAAAAAAACGAATACAGGCTTAGTAAAATTGGAATTGGGCTTAACGTTTTGCTATCTTACACCCCCAGTTTTTGAACCCAAGCGTGGCAATAACTAGTTCTAGTTCATTTGCAGATTCAGTTTTACACCCCCCTGTTTCTACATTTCACATATTGACATATAGTTTAATTTTATCCCCGATTTCGATCGTTTCGACTTATAAAAATACATAGGAAATATATTCTGATATTTTAGGATATTATAATATTTTTGACATTTTTTCATTTTATTTCCTTTAATTATTAATTCACTTTTAATAATACATTTAGATGTTTTTTTTTCTTTTTTAGTTGACTTAGGAGTATAATGCCATTTTTATTCTTTGAAACTCTAAGATATTTTTATACCGTTCAATTATAGTTGAAAGCAGTGTTTTAAAAACCGGACCGGACCGGCCGGTTGGACCGGTTGAACCGGGAACCGACCAGGTAACCGGTCTGGTTCAATAGTTGGATCGGAAATGTCGTTGAACCGGCAAGAACCGGTGAAAACCGGGAAAACCGGAAAAACCTTGCAAGCAAAGCAACCAAGAGAATGAGTAGCTAAGCTCTTTTTGTGTCAAGATTAGAGGTAGTTGACCTAAATTTTATGTATTTCTTTTAATCTCGTGGTGTATGAACTTGGTTGATGAAATATATATGTTGAATATCTTTGTTATACTATCTTTTGATGCTTTGAACCATGATTGAAAAAGTATGTTTCAAAGTTGACCTAGGATATTCTTTCACTAATGAACAAATGCTATAAATAGATTTGTGAGTTAGTGTTTACTTGTATTGAACTTCATTAGTATCATGTCAATAGTTGTAGTGAGAAATCATTAAAATATTTACATGATTAAACTCACAATCTTGGTGTGAAATCAACAAGATTGAGACGATACGTAATTATATCGTTCATCAACTAGTTCATCCACTTGGTTAATTGAATTTATATGAAATTAGGTTAATGAAACTAATCTTGACATGCTTTTATCATTTGAAAACAACTCAAAACTCTCTTGAATCCAAACATATCTCTCTTTGAAAAAGGAAACTAAAGTTGCTTGAGTGAAATTTATGATACTTGTAGTTAGAAAATAAAACCCTTGTGTTACTTAATCTTAAAATACGATTTACTATTGAAAGACGACAATATCACATCAATCCCCGTGGATACGATAATTGAAAATACTTGATTCATCAAATATACTAACAACAAAATGGCGACGTTGTCGGGGATTGGCGTTTGATATTGCAAGTATTGCAATAGTTTATGTGTTTTAAGATAATTTTTCTACTAATCTCTCTTTGTTTCTTTTTGTGTGGCTAGAATTTTTCAGGATATAGTTTATGCGAGGAAGTGTTTCGGCCGATCAACTCCTATTCGATCCAGAAATTGAAAGGACGGCAAGAAGACTTAATAGCAGTGCTAAACGAAGGAAAAGGCTAGCAAGGCAAAGACAAGCAAGAGGAGAATCATCTACTTCTTCTACACCACCCGTGATCACGGAAATGTGCAAGTAAAAACGGGAGCTCTTGAAATTGGTTCTAGTCATGAAGCACTTGTGGCGCAAAACAAATTATTTGCAAAGCAAGTTGAAGAATTGACCATGCAAATGGCAAGGCTTCCACAACAAATCATGGAGATGCAAGGTTCATCTAGCAAACAAACACAACAAATTGCTAGTTGTGAATTATGCAAGGGTGATCACAAGACCGGTTTTTGTCCTCCGGAAAATGAAGAAGCAAATTATATGGCAAACCAAGGGCAAGGATACCAACCAAGACCTCCTTATCAAAATCAAGGCCAAGGTTACCAACAAAGAGGTAACCAAGGTTATCAAGGTGGATGGAGATAAGACAACAACAATCAAGCTAGAAAAAATCCTTACCAAAGTGGAAATCAAAATCAAGCTCAAGCTCAACCTCAAAATCAACCTCAAAATCAAGCGAGAACTTCAAACATTCAAGATACACTTTCTCAATTCATTCAAGCTTCAATGGCAAACCAAAAGAGCACGGAAGCATCGATCAAGAATTTAGAAACTCAAATAGGGCAATTAGCAAAGCAAATTTCCGATCAAAGTGCTTCGACCTCATTTTCTCCAACTACTCAAGCAAATCCAAGGGAGCATTGTAAAGCAATTACAACTAGGAGTGGTAGAGTTGTTGAAGAGAAAAATAAAGAAGTGGAGGGAAAAGACCAAGTGGTGAATGATGAAGAAATTGAGGAAGAAATAGTTGTGGAGGAAGTTTTAGTTGAAAAAAATGATGAGAATGTTGTTGTGGGAGATGTTGAAGTTGAAAATAATGTTGTAGTCGAAAATGAAAATGTTGATAATGGTGTAGTTGAAAAAGAAAAGGTGGAAGAAAAGAAGAAGAAATTTAGAAGGGGAAATGAGAAGGAAGTCACTCTACCATTACGAAACTTACCTTACCCTCATGCTCCGTCTAAAAAGGATGATGCTCGGCATTATGCTCGGTTTATGGATATTTTTAAGCAATTACAAATTAATATTCCATTCACCGGGGCATTGGAGCAAATGCCAAAATATGTCAAATTCATGAAGGACATATTGACAAAGAAGAAAAGGTACACGGATCAAGAGACTATTTTGGTCGATGCAAGTTGTAGTGCGATAATTCAACGTACTATACCCAAAAAAGAAAGTGATCCGGGGCGTGTAACTTTGCCCGTTACCATTGGAGACGTCTATGTTGGTAAAGGATTGATTGATTTGGGATCAAGCATCAACTTGATTCCATTATCTATTGTAAAGAGGTTGGGGGATATCGAATTAAAATCTACGAAGATGACGTTGCAATTGGCGGACAAGTCTATTACTCGCCCACATGGTGTAGCTTTAGATTTGTTGGTCAAAGTGGATAAATTCTTTTTTCCCGTTGACTTTGTTGTAATAGAGATGGAAGAAGACTTGGATGCACCTTTAATTCTAGGTCGGCCATACATGAAGACCGCAAGAATGATGATTGACATTGATGATAGTTTGATGAAGGTGCGGGTGCAAGACGAAGAGATTTGTTTCAATCTTTTTGAAGCAATGAAACATCCAAATGATAAAAAAGATTGTTTCAAGATAGATGCTATTGAGGAAGCAATAGAAGAAGTCACTAACCAAGTTCATCTTACAAATCCGCTTGAAAGAACCTTGACCGAAGCCTTTAATGTGCTTGATGATGGTGATAGGCAGGAACTTGAAGAGTGTTTAGAGGGGTTAGAGATTTCTAAAGAAATGCATCCATGGGAGGAGGAAAAAAGAGATTTTAAATAATGATCCCAAAGAAGAAGAGCCAAAAATTGAGTTGAAAGCACTACCTTCTCATTTGAAGTATGTGTTTCTTGAGGACGGAGGTAACAAACCCGTCATTATTAGAAACACTTTATCCGAGAAGGAGGAGGGTAGTTTAATTCATGTTTTGAAGTCCAACAAAAATGCAATTGGTTGGGTTTTATCTGATTTAAAAGGAATAAGCCCCGCTTATTGTATGCATAATATAATGATGGAAGAAAAACTCAAACCGGTGGCCCAACCTCAAAGGCGCTTGAATCTGGTGATGAAGGAAGTGGTTAGAAAAGAAGTGGTCAATATGTTGGAAGCCGGGATGATTTATTCGATCTCGGATAGCACTTGGGTGAGTCCAGTTCATGTGGTTCCAAAAAAAGGAGGTTTGGCGGTTGTATCAAATGATAAGAATGAATTAGTACCAACACGAAAAGTAACAGGGTGGAGAATGTGTATCGACTATAGGAGGCTAAACAAAGCCGGTAGAAAATATCACTTTCCTCTTCCGTTCATGGATCAAATGTTGGAAAGACTCTCGGGGCAACAATTTTATTGTTTCTTGGATGGTTACTCGGGGTACAATCAAATTTCGGTGAATCTGGAGGATCATGAAAAGACGGCTTTCACTTGTCCGTTTGGAATTTTTGCGTATAGACGTATGCCCTTTGGCTTCTGTAATGCACCGGCAACTTTTCAACGATGCATGCAAGCCATCTTCGCCGATTTGATTGAGAAAACGATTGAAGTATTCATGGATGATTTTTCCGTTTTTGGAGCATCATTCGATTTGTGCTTGGAGAATTTGGACACCGTCTTGAAGAGGTGTGTTGATACGAATTTGGTGTTGAATTGGGAGAAGTGCAATTTTAGGGTGACCGAGGGCATTGTTCTCGGGCACAAAATATCTTCAAAAGGGATCGAGGTTGACAAAGCCAAGATCAATGTGATTGAGACGCTTCCCCCGCCAATAAATGATAAAGGCATTCGGAGCTTTCTAGGCCATGCAGGTTTTTATCGAAGATTCATCAAAGACTTCTCAAAGATAGCAAAGCCATTGAGAAATTTGCTCAACAAAGATAAGTCTTTCATTTTTGATAGAGATTATTTAGTTGCCTTTGAAAAATTGAAAGAAAATTTGATCAATGCACCAATAATCACCGCACCTAATTGGAAACTAGATTTTGAATTGATGTGTGATGCGAGTGATTATGCGGTGGGAGCCGTGCTTGGTCAAAGAAAGAACAAAATTTTCCATGCTATACACTATGCGAGCAAAGTTTTGAATGATGCTCAAATAAACTACGCAACAACTGAAAAAGAGTTGCTTGCTATAGTGTATGCATTGGAAAAATTTTGTCCTTATCTTATCGGCTCAAAAGTGGTGATTTTTACGGACCATTCGGCAATTAAATATTTGCTCACCAAGCCGGACTCTAAACAACGATTAATCCGATGGATTCTTTTGTTGCAAGAATTTGATTTGGAGGTCCGAGACAAAAAAGGTTCGGAAAATTTGGTGGCGGATCATTTATCCCGCTTGGTGAATGTGGAAATTACTGACAAAGAGAAGGAGGTTAGGGAGGAGTTCCCAGATGAAAAATTGTATGCTATCCAAGAGCGGCCGTGGTTTGCCGACATGGCCAATTACAAGGCCGCGGGATTGATTCCGGAGGATCTAACATGGAATGAAAAAAGAAAATTCTTGGCCGATGCCAAGTACTATGTTTGGGATGAACCTTATCTATTTAGGTTGAGTAATTATAGTTTGTTAAGGAGATGTGTGTCTAATGAAGAAGCGAAGGACATACTTTGGCATTGTCATAACTCCCCTTGTGGGGGACATTACAACGGATTGCGAACGGCCACTAAAGTCCTTCAATCGGGATTTTATTGACCTTCATTGTTTAAAGATGCTTATGTACATGCAAAGACTTGTGACAAATGCCAAAGAAGTGGCGGAATAGGGAAGAGAGATGAGATGCCTCTCAATAATATGTTGGAAGTGGAAGTTTTTGACTGTTGGGGAATTGATTTGTTGGTCCATTTCCTCGTCTTTTTCAAACGAGTACATCTTAGTCGCTGTTGATTATGTGTCTAAGTGGGTGGAGGTCATTGCTTCACCTAAGGGCGATGCTAAGACCGTGATAAATTTTTTGAAGAAAAACATATTTTCACGGTTTGGTGTGCCTAGGGTGTTGATAAGTGATGGAGGTTCTCACTTTTGCAATACACTATTACAGAAAAGTTTGAAGCAATATGGTGTAAGGCATAAGGTGAAAACTCCCTACCATCCACAAGCAAACGGTCAAGCTGAGGTGTCGAATAGGGAGATTAAAAAAATTCTTGAAAAAACTGTCTCTTGTTCAAGGAAGGATTGGTCACTAAAACTTGATGAAGCTTTATGGGCGTATCGAACCGCCTATAAAGATCCTATTGGACTAATCCCCTTTCAGGTTGTGTACGGGAAGACTTGTCACCTTCCAGTTGAGATGGAACATAGAGCTCTACGGGCTCTTAGATTCTTGAATTTTGATTCTTCTCTTGCTGGTGAAAAGAGGAAAGAGCAACTCGTGGAGTTGGATGAATTGAGAGACGGAGCATACCATTCAAATAAAAAATACAAGGCAATGGTTAAAGTGTTTCATGACAAGAAGATCAAACATAAAGACTTTCAACCGGGCCAAAGCGTCCTTTTGTTCAATTCTCGGATGAGACTTTTTCCAAGCAAACTAAAGACGAAGTGGTCCGGCCCTTTTGTAGTCAAGGATGTGAAAGATTATGGAGCAGTTGTTTTGCAAGATCCTGAAGGTAAAAATGAATGGACGGTAAATGGACAACGGTTGAAGAGGTATGTTGGCGGCGAGGTGAGCTGAGAGATTGTCGCGTTGTATTTTGATGTTCCATGATCATCATGAACCGTCGAGCTCGAAACGACGTTAAACAAAGCACTGGTTGGGAGGCACCCCAACATTGTGAGTATTTAATGTTGTAGTCATTTTGTATGTGTCCTAATCAGTTTTCTGGTTTTTCAAGCTTTTTCTGAAATTCTGCAGATCGGGCTTAGCGCGGTCTGAGCGCGCTTAGCGTGATTTCTACCCCATCAAACAGAACATTTCATGCCTAGCGCGATGGGGGCCGCGCTTAGCGCGGTCTGTAGTAAAAAAAAATTCAAATCAGTTTACCCAGGCCCAACTTTTGGCCTGGTTCGTTTTTTAAATGAAATAGGGTTTGCATCTTTTTCTTTTTCCCTTTCTCACCAAGAAAATCATTCCTCTCTTCCTCTCAAGAAAACAACAAAACCCCACACTCACAAAATCAAAATTCGTGCATTCTTCTTGTGTTTTCTAACCATTCAAGCACCAAGGTTTGTTCTTCTTCCACTTTCCCTCTTTAATTTCGTGTTTTCTGCCTTTGCATGTTAGGATTTAGGAGTTTAGGGTTAGAAATTTAGGGTTTTACTCTTAGAATTAGGATGTTGTGATTGTATATGATGTTTAGGATAGGATTTTCGTTCTGAATAGGGTTAGATTCCTGGGAAATTTTTGCTTTTTGCAAAAAAGAAAATTCCGGTATCGCAGACCGCGTTTAGCGCGGTGAGCGGGCTTGGCGCGATCTGTAGCATGCTGAAAAAATTTTCTGCTGTGTTCTTTTGTTATTTTGTTAATTCTTGATGCTTGGTTTGGTTATTTTCCACTGCTGTTTGCATGATTCAATTCTAACGGGCATTTTGGTGTCACATTTTGTTGATTTTGGTGTTGTTTCAGATGCCTCCCAAGAGACAAAGAGTCGTGTCTGCCGGAGCTGGGTCCTCAAGACCTAATCCTTTTGATGGCGCACAATTTCTAGGGCCTGAACAGGAGGCCAGGTACAAGGAGCTTGAGGAGAGAAATATTTGGTCTGAGAGAATTATTTGCCTGAATGAGCGTGGGCACTACTCTAGTTGTGATGCTATTC
Organism: Vicia sativa; assembly: GCA_021764765.1. Classification (NCBI taxonomy): domain Eukaryota; kingdom Viridiplantae; phylum Streptophyta; class Magnoliopsida; order Fabales; family Fabaceae; genus Vicia; species Vicia sativa. Next base: position 45,050,607 of record CM038792.1, read on the forward strand.
TGGATAATTACGGATTGGGAGTTCTTTGTGAGCCCCAATCTAAGGTCAATGTAGAGCTAGTTCGTGAATTTTATGCGAATGCTCTACCACAGGATGGGAGCCCTTTCCAGTTTACCACCATGGTTCGAGGCAAGGTTGTTTCTTTCTCTCGCTCCTCCATTAACAACTTTTTGGGCATTAACTGGACAACCCCTGAGGAAGAATTGGATATCTACCATGAGCACCTGGCTCGTGGTAATTGGGACTTTGAGATGTTGAGGAATAAAATCTGCTTGACCGGGCATTCTTATGAATTGAATAGAGCTGGCCAACCTTTGAAGTTCAATAGGTCAAGTTTAAAGACAAGAGCCCGGATACTTATGTGTGTGGCCTTGTATAACTTGCGGCCCAGAAGCCACACCTCCTCAATACCCATGGAAACAGTCGACCTTATTGCCTACATGCTTGATAAAGCCCAGATTGACTTTGGCCGGTTGATTGCAAACGAGTTGAAAAGGGTTGCATTAAGTTATACCTCCAAGGGGAAGCGAATTAAATGTGCCCTTACTTATTCTGGGTTGATTATGGGACTCTGTAGGCGTGCTAGGGTTGTTTTTCCTGCTGTAGGACACCTGACAATAGACGGTGTCATTGATGATAGCTATTGTTACCGTTATTGTAGGGCCTCTGATACTAACCCTACAGCCTAGGCTGTCCCTGTTGTTGTTGCCCTTCCTCATGCCGGTCCAGGGGAAGAATGAAACTGGCAGATGCATTTTGCCCATCAGCGAGCATTTATGTTTATGCATGAGAGCATGGAGCAGTTGGCACTGCAGATTCGAGAGCCGGCAGTGGATCATTTCACTCGCACGAGCCAGCAGCTGAGAGCCTATGCCAATTAGCCCGGGGTCGGGCCAAGTGCTGAGGAGGAGGTAGGAGATGCTGATGCTGATGAGGATGAGGATGATGCTGATGATGGTTCTAGTTCGGATACTCCGGGAGATTCCATTTTGGAGGCTTCTGACTGATTTCTTTTGTTTCCTTTGTTTTTATTTTTAGTACTTTTGATTTTAGTTTATGTTTTTGTTTTAGTTTCTTAAGACTTAGTTGTATTTTGTTGGTTGCCATCCTTTTTAGGATGTTTTTTGTAATTCCAAATTTTACATTTTAAGGCAATTTTCCTAAGTACTTTTTATTTTGAAACACCATTTTGGGGTGTCTTTTTATTTATTTTGCCTTATTTTTTTAAGTTATACCTTGTTTATTTTAAATTGTATTTTCTTTTAGTTTGTCCTGATTTTTCAATGGTGATCGAAAGCAAGTAAGTGTGTTTCACCAAAAAGTGATGGTGATGATATTATTCTCAACTTGATCCACAATTAAGGTACATTTTTAATCGTTTTGTAGAATATTAACATGTCTATGAAATTTGTGCTTTATGCAAAATATCTTGGCATGTACATAAAAAATTTGTGTTCATGTTTGAATCATTAGGACTTAAACCACAAAGGTGAGAAGCTTTCCACCTTATACCAAAAATTGAGAGTTCTAGTAGTTCTGTTAACTCGTTTGATTCATGTTTAATCTTAATTTGTTTTTGACATTTTGGAAACTTAGAAAGGATCAAGGCTATTTTTTGTGCACTATGAGAAAAACCATCAATTCCAAAAGGGCTTCAATTAACCGTGAGTGAGTGAATCTTAGTGAACCCTTTTGAGCTTAAATATCGAATTTGTGGAATGAATCTATCAAATCAACTAATTGTTAAGTAGGCCACTTAATAGTTGTTGATAATCTATGAAAATTCAATGATGATTCATTCTATAAATTATTCTTGTTTGTAAACACCAACCCTAATGTTGATTAACCCTTTGAAGAGCATGTTCTGAAATAAAAAGGATTGATGAATCGAAAGTTGGGGAGGTTGATCAAAAAGAACCTTGAATTGATGACACAATGATCCTAAAGAAAAGAAAGGAAAAAAAGAGAGATTGAATAGAAAAGAAAAAAAAAGTTTATGAAAAGATCTTGAAAAAGAAAAGAAAAGGAGGATCATTGTGTGAGAAATAGAAAGAAGTGGTTGTGATAAATAAGAAGGAAGTGGGAATGATGTTGTGAAATTATCTTCATTATCTCTACCCAATTTTGTTTCAATGGCTTTGTACATAAATATCCTTTGTTTTTAACCCAAGCCAAGTTACAACCCTTGAAAGTCCTTAGTGATCTTTGTTTCTAATTTGCTCATTTAACTTATTTTGATGAATGCATGAATTATTCCGGATGTGCATGATTACTAGTGAGAGTGTTTAGTCCTATATAAATATTGCATTTTTTTCTTCAAGGTATATTGAAGAAATCTTTAGGTGATTCAAGTGTGAACATGTCTTTTGTTTTGTCTACATGTGTCGATATATTGTGTTTAGAACTTAATTCATATCCATGTTGTGTTTCGAAGAAGCAATTAATTTGTATCTATGTCGGGTATGTTGAGTTTGAACCATCCTTCTTGTGTTGATTTGCATGCTTAAATTTTGTTATTTTGTTTGCTTTTTGAGTTTTTGACTTTTGTTTGAGGATAAACAAAGAAGTAAGTTGGGGAGAGTTATTAAGGACCAAAATATGGATATTTTGTAGATCATTTTGTGGTCCTTTACAATGTCTTTTGATTAATTACTAGTATTTAACATAGTATTTTGGTCTAATTGTGTTTTTATTTAGTTTTTAGTTATAATATATTATTTAACTTAGTTTACATTTTAATTGTAGGTTTTTGATATTGATTCCCTCAAGCTTGGATTCAAGGAAACTTGAAGAGCTCTTGGGACTTTTTGAAGAAATTTTTGGAAGAAGAAGCAGGCTACAGGTTGCGCTCAGCGCGGTTGCAGCATGAGCGCGCTTAGCGCGGAAGAGCGGGCTTAGCGCGGTCTGCGATATCAGAAAAAGGACAGTGACCCATGCCTCCAGCTTTTGCTCACCAACTCTCTGATTTCACCCACTTTTCTGTGCTAGAAAACCAGAACTACACTTTGTTGCACCCCAAAATTCACCCTCTTCATTTTATTAATAAATAATTGGCTTACATTTAATCAATAGGTGCATCACATACATATCATTCATGCATTGATCATGGGTTCGGGATTTTCTAAATCGTATGAATCTGTACAATTCTGAGGAAGAGGTTTGGTTCTGGAAGTTGAATATTTGGGGTTATATTGTTTTCAGTGTCATCTCAGTGTACAAGATATGCATGTCCAAAAGCTTCTGAATATCTCGTGAGTTGAGGTTTTGGTGTTTCGATCGCCTATCAAGTGGATATTGATTACAGTTTCGAGCTACAATGTGTCGTGGTCGAATATCTGAGTCCGAATTGATTATATGGCCTTCTGTGAGTTTTGAAGTATCAGTATACGACTTATCGATCCACGCGATTCATCGGAAAATCAAGAACGGACAGATAAAATGATATTTGAGTGCATGTATCAAAAAGTCAACAAAAGTCAAAGTTTGACCGGGCGGAATTTCTGGTCAAAATTATGGTCAAAAGTCGACGTTTGAGAAAATGCGATCATTTGTTGAGAAAAATCGGAAGAATCGGGTGAAAATGAGGTTTCTTGCATTTTAAGTAATCTAGGACTTAGAAAAATTTCTAAGTTTTAAGCACTTTGTGTTCACAGAGCCATGTTGCCGCATCCGTATCTTTCCCGTCTGTGGTCAGAAGTTTGTGAACTGATAGTCGTTAGAAAGAGCGCATTTCGTACTCCGACTTTGTCCTTGTGAAGATTTTTCCAGAAATGCTCAGATTTCGAGTAATTAAGCTCCGAAGTTTGAAGTTCATAACTTTTGAAGTTTACACTAGTAAAATTTTAAGTGTTTTTAATGGGTTCAAGTGTTCGACTTCGGGGATATTTTACACGTGTTTCGAGGCGTCGATTCGAGTCAAGTTCAAAATCAAAATTGTTTATTTAGCGGCAATCTACAACTTTGCTGAAGAAATCGAATCCATTCGGGAAACGGATCAAAAATTACGGAGCTCGGAAGTTACGGTTTATCATTTCTCAAAATTCAACACTTAGAAATATTTTGAAGTGTTTGTTTCTATGCTCAAGCCGACAGCTTCAGGGTCGATTTTATCATAATTCGTGGCTCCGAATCAAAAATATTCAACTGGAAAGTTGTTCATCTCACGACAATCTAAAACTTTGTTGAAGGAGTCGAATTCATTTGGGACTCGAATCGGATGTTATAAAGCTCGGAAAATAAGAACTCATTATGTTTGTAAGGTTCGAGTAGTTTTTGTGCACATGTTCAGGGCTGCTTTCGCCATTGATTCGGTCGCTGCACAGAAAAATATTCCGAACACAAAAGTTTGAGTTCGTAATTCCATCTACAAGTTCCGTTTAGAAACTTTTTCGTTTCGGATGTCGGAGCTGGAAAATACGGAGCGCCGCAAGTGATGGTTTGAAACTGCCCAAATGTAAGACAGCATACACATTTTTGCCATGGTTATGAGACGCATTTCATCGAACAGTTTTTGTGCGTATGTTCGGGGCTGTTTTCTCGTCGATTCGGTCGCCGCACGAAGAAACTCTGAACATGAAAGTTGGAGTTTGCCGCATATTCTACAAGTTTCTTTTAGAACTTTTTTTCGTTTCGGACGTCGGAGCGGAAAATACGGAGCGCCGTAATTAATGATTCGAAGTTGGAAAACTGTTGGATGTCATGTACAAACTTGCCCAGCTTGACCAAGCATTTTATCGAACACTTGCGAGGCATAATTCATGACGATTTTTCTCTATGATTTAAGCGTCATTTGAATTCGTGTTTAAAAGTAAAGTTATTCTTCCGCATGTCATCTTTCCAACGGCGTGGAGTTTGTGTTATTCGGTTGAGTATCAGAAAAGTTACGGATCCGTAAATTGGTGTACATGGATTGAGTGTTAAACTTGACACTTAGAAAAATTTCAAGTATTCAAAACAGCTTATGCCGTCGTAACTTCGAAGCTAATTACGGCGAGCTTGTGATCATTTTTTCGTCGGGCATTCAACATCAATATTGCTCTATCAAGTGCGTTCTTCGATTCGACGCTCTCGTTGTATCGATTGAACTATTATAGGCCGAGATAGGAGCATTAAAAGTGGAGGACGCGTTTTGTTCCTTTCCTCATTTCTCACGCCGTGGCTATATTACTGCGTCACAAACAGCAGTGACGAGGATTTTTCATTTTTCCTTTTCTTTAACTTTAAAAAACAACTCATAACAGAAGGATTTTTTTTGACTCTTCACCATAACACTCATTCTCTCACAAACCCACTTCCTTCTCTCATCTTCTTCTACCCTTCACTAAAAACAAACAGAATAAGTTATAACCAAAAAACTCACATCTTGATCACAGTTCCCTTTTCTTCTCTCCGCCGTCACGAACTTTCAAAACCACCGCAAAAACTCACACTTAATTATAATGAACTCGCCGCTTCCTTCTTCAACCTCCTTCATCTTTCATTCTTCCACAACAACCTCCATAACAACCTGGCATTCTCTCACTAACAACCGTAACGAATTTACGGCGACGACCACCGTAACTAACAAACTTCAACAGAATTATCCTCACGCTTCTTTCTCTCATCCACCACGCCATCCTTCATTTTTTTCTTATCGTCCAAAATCACAGCAAGAAAGGCTTGAACAAGAAAGACGCATTCGTTCATCTCTATCATCATCGTTTCTCAAACGTCAACACCATGCTGCAGCCTTTCACCACTCTCCCTTTCTTGACTCGCTCACTGCCATTCTTCACGACAACAACACTTTTCTACACCACTCCATAAACAACCTTCACAGATTCGCGGCAAGCACATCTGGAAAGCTCAGCGAGATTTCCGGTTATGGAGTGTTGCGCGTTATCGTCGAGGATTCCTTTCATGGATTGAAGCAACTTCAGCTCTACTTAAGCGTCGACTTCGTCTTCAAGATCTGAATATATTTCTGAGTTTATTTCTCAAGCTACAGATCCGAAATCGAGGGTACCGCGCCAGAGAAGACGGTTGAGCCGCTGTTGGGTCTTTTTTAAGTCAGAGGATATCGGATTCGTAGAGTTTTACCATCGTTCGAATTTCCGGTGATATTTTGTTCTGATCGCCGCCGCAATGGCTTCTCATTTGTCGGGATTCATTAAGTTTGAGTGAGCTTTAAAGGAATCTGAGGTCGGATTCGGAATATACGCAAGAATCTGAGTTGAACGAGCTCTCTGAACGTGTTTTCCATGGCTGTTCGCAAGTTCCGGTAACGGAGACTACCGGAAGAGACGACCGGCTCCGGCGAAATTTCCAGCCGTCCTTGCAAGCCCTCGGTGTGTCACATCACATGTTCACTGGTACATGCCTTTCTCCCATTAGCCAGTAGTAATACGACACGTGTCATTCTTTTTTTTATTATTTATAAAAAATCTGAATTAATTTAATTATATATGACCAATTGATTAATATTATGCTACATACTTAGAAAATGTAAAGCGTGACATATTTATTTAAGTAATCAGAATAATGGATGCTAAATCATGATTGGCTGAGAGGATTTTGGCATGTGGTTACTAAAATTATATTGACCAGTTGATTAATACTAGCCTATTAAATAAAATGTGACACATAATAAAATCTGACCAAAAAATAATGAAAATAGTAATAATGCTGTTTGTACAAAAATAGAATAGAATTGGACTTAGTAAAAAAAGGGAAATACTGGACTCAAACAAAAAAACGAATACAGGCTTAGTAAAATTGGAATTGGGCTTAACGTTTTGCTATCTTACACCCCCAGTTTTTGAACCCAAGCGTGGCAATAACTAGTTCTAGTTCATTTGCAGATTCAGTTTTACACCCCCCTGTTTCTACATTTCACATATTGACATATAGTTTAATTTTATCCCCGATTTCGATCGTTTCGACTTATAAAAATACATAGGAAATATATTCTGATATTTTAGGATATTATAATATTTTTGACATTTTTTCATTTTATTTCCTTTAATTATTAATTCACTTTTAATAATACATTTAGATGTTTTTTTTTCCTTTTTAGTTGACTTAGGAGTATAATGCCATTTTTATTCTTTGAAACTCTAAGATATTTTTATACCGTTCAATTATAGTTGAAAGCAGTGTTTTAAAAACCGGACCGGACCGGCCGGTTGGACCGGTTGAACCGGGAACCGACCAGGTAACCGGTCTGGTTCAATAGTTGGATCGGAAATGTCGTTGAACCGGCAAGAACCGGTGAAAACCGGGAAAACCGGAAAAACCTTGCAAGCAAAGCAACCAAGAGAATGAGTAGCTAAGCTCTTTTTGTGTCAAGATTAGAGGTAGTTGACCTAAATTTTATGTATTTCTTTTAATCTCGTGGTGTATGAACTTGGTTGATGAAATATATATGTTGAATATCTTTGTTATACTATCTTTTGATGCTTTGAACCATGATTGAAAAAGTATGTTTCAAAGTTGACCTAGGATATTCTTCCACTAATGAACAAATGCTATAAATAGATTTGTGAGTTAGTGTTTACTTGTATTGAACTTCATTAGTATCATGTCAATAGTTGTAGTGAGAAATCATTAAAATATTTACATGATTAAACTCACAATCTTGGTGTGAAATCAACAAGATTGAGACGATACGTAATTATATCGTTCATCAACTAGTTCATCCACTTGGTTAATTGAATTTATATGAAATTAGGTTAATGAAACTAATCTTGACATGCTTTTATCATTTGAAAACAACTCAAAACTCTCTTGAATCCAAACATATCTCTCTTTGAAAAAGGAAACTAAAGTTGCTTGAGTGAAATTTATGATACTTGTAGTTAGAAAACAAAACCCTTGTGTTACTTAATCTTAAAATATGCTTTACTATTGAAAGACGGCAATATCACATCAATCCCTGTGGATACGATAATTGAAAATACTTGATTCATCAAATATACTAACAACAAAATGGCGACGTTGTCGGGGATTGGCGTTTGATATTGCAAGTATTGCAATAGTTTATGTGTTTTAAGATAATTTTTCTACTAATCTCTCTTTGTTTCTTTTTGTGTGGCTAGAATTTTTCAGGATATAGTTTATGCGAGGAAGTGTTTCGGCCGATCAACTCCTATTCGATCCAGAAATTGAAAGGACGGCAAGAAGACTTAATAGCAGTGCTAAACGAAGGAAAAGGCTAGCAAGGCAAAGACAAGCAAGAGGAGAATCATCTACTTCTTCTACACCACCCGTGATCACGGAAATGTGCAAGTAAAAACGGGAGCTCTTGAAATTGGTTCTAGTCATGAAGCACTTGTGGCGCAAAACAAATTATTTGCAAAGCAAGTTGAAGAATTGACCATGCAAATGGCAAGGCTTCCACAACAAATCATGGAGATGCAAGGTTCATCTAGCAAACAAACACAACAAATTGCTAGTTGTGAATTATGCAAGGGTGATCACAAGACCGGTTTTTGTCCTCCGGAAAATGAAGAAGCAAATTATATGGCAAACCAAGGGCAAGGATACCAACCAAGACCTCCTTATCAAAATCAAGGCCAAGGTTACCAACAAAGAGGTAACCAAGGTTATCAAGGTGGATGGAGATAAGACAACAACAATCAAGCTAGAAAAAATCCTTACCAAAGTGGAAATCAAAATCAAGCTCAAGCTCAACCTCAAAATCAACCTCAAAATCAAGCGAGAACTTCAAACATTCAAGATACACTTTCTCAATTCATTCAAGCTTCAATGGCAAACCAAAAGAGCACGGAAGCATCGATCAAGAATTTAGAAACTCAAATAGGGCAATTAGCAAAGCAAATTTCCGATCAAAGTGCTTCGACCTCATTTTCTCCAACTACTCAAGCAAATCCAAGGGAGCATTGTAAAGCAATTACAACTAGGAGTGGTAGAGTTGTTGAAGAGAAAAATAAAGAAGTGGAGGGAAAAGACCAAGTGGTGAATGATGAAGAAATTGAGGAAGAAATAGTTGTGGAGGAAGTTTTAGTTGAAAAAAATGATGAGAATGTTGTTGTGGGAGATGTTGAAGTTGAAAATAATGTTGTAGTCGAAAATGAAAATGTTGATAATGGTGTAGTTGAAAAAGAAAAGGTGGAAGAAAAGAAGAAGAAATTTAGAAGGGGAAATGAGAAGGAAGTCACTCTACCATTACGAAACTTACCTTACCCTCATGCTCCGTCTAAAAAGGATGATGCTCGGCATTATGCTCGGTTTATGGATATTTTTAAGCAATTACAAATTAATATTCCATTCACCGGGGCATTGGAGCAAATGCCAAAATATGTCAAATTCATGAAGGACATATTGACAAAGAAGAAAAGGTACACGGATCAAGAGACTATTTTGGTCGATGCAAGTTGTAGTGCGATAATTCAACGTACTATACCCAAAAAAGAAAGTGATCCGGGGCGTGTAACTTTGCCCGTTACCATTGGAGACGTCTATGTTGGTAAAGGATTGATTGATTTGGGATCAAGCATCAACTTGATTCCATTATCTATTGTAAAGAGGTTGGGGGATATCGAATTAAAATCTACGAAGATGACGTTGCAATTGGCGGACAAGTCTATTACTCGCCCACATGGTGTAGCTTTAGATTTGTTGGTCAAAGTGGATAAATTCTTTTTTCCCGTTGACTTTGTTGTAATAGAGATGGAAGAAGACTTGGATGCACCTTTAATTCTAGGTCGGCCATACATGAAGACCGCAAGAATGATGATTGACATTGATGATAGTTTGATGAAGGTGCGGGTGCAAGACGAAGAGATTTGTTTCAATCTTTTTGAAGCAATGAAACATCCAAATGATAAAAAAGATTGTTTCAAGATAGATGCTATTGAGGAAGCAATAGAAGAAGTCACTAACCAAGTTCATCTTACAAATCCGCTTGAAAGAACCTTGACCGAAGCCTTTAATGTGCTTGATGATGGTGATAGGCAGGAACTTGAAGAGTGTTTAGAGGGGTTAGAGATTTCTAAAGAAATGCATCCATGGGAGGAGGAAAAAAGAGATTTTAAATAATGATCCCAAAGAAGAAGAGCCAAAAATTGAGTTGAAAGCACTACCTTCTCATTTGAAGTATGTGTTTCTTGAGGACGGAGGTAACAAACCCGTCATTATTAGAAACACTTTATCCGAGAAGGAGGAGGGTAGTTTAATTCATGTTTTGAAGTCCAACAAAAATGCAATTGGTTGGGTTTTATCTGATTTAAAAGGAATAAGCCCCGCTTATTGTATGCATAATATAATGATGGAAGAAAAACTCAAACCGGTGGCCCAACCTCAAAGGCGCTTGAATCTGGTGATGAAGGAAGTGGTTAGAAAAGAAGTGGTCAATATGTTGGAAGCCGGGATGATTTATTCGATCTCGGATAGCACTTGGGTGAGTCCAGTTCATGTGGTTCCAAAAAAAGGAGGTTTGGCGGTTGTATCAAATGATAAGAATGAATTAGTACCAACACGAAAAGTAACTGGGTGGAGAATGTGTATCGACTATAGGAGGCTAAACAAAGCCGGTAGAAAATATCACTTTCCTCTTCCGTTCATGGATCAAATGTTGGAAAGACTCTCGGGGCAACAATTTTATTGTTTCTTGGATGGTTACTCGGGGTACAATCAAATTTCGGTGAATCTGGAGGATCATGAAAAGACGGCTTTCACTTGTCCGTTTGGAATTTTTGCGTATAGACGTATGCCCTTTGGCTTCTGTAATGCACCGGCAACTTTTCAACGATGCATGCAAGCCATCTTCGCCGATTTGATTGAGAAAACGATTGAAGTATTCATGGATGATTTTTCCGTTTTTGGAGCATCATTCGATTTGTGCTTGGAGAATTTGGACACCGTCTTGAAGAGGTGTGTTGATACGAATTTGGTGTTGAATTGGGAGAAGTGCAATTTTAGGGTGACCGAGGGCATTGTTCTCGGGCACAAAATATCTTCAAAAGGGATCGAGGTTGACAAAGCCAAGATCAATGTGATTGAGACGCTTCCCCCGCCAATAAATGATAAAGGCATTCGGAGCTTTCTAGGCCATGCAGGTTTTTATCGAAGATTCATCAAAGACTTCTCAAAGATAGCAAAGCCATTGAGAAATTTGCTCAACAAAGATAAGTCTTTCATTTTTGATAGAGATTATTTAGTTGCCTTTGAAAAATTGAAAGAAAATTTGATCAATGCACCAATAATCACCGCACCTAATTGGAAACTAGATTTTGAATTGATGTGTGATGCGAGTGATTATGCGGTGGGAGCCGTGCTTGGTCAAAGAAAGAACAAAATTTTCCATGCTATACACTATGCGAGCAAAGTTTTGAATGATGCTCAAATAAACTACGCAACAACTGAAAAAGAGTTGCTTGCTATAGTGTATGCATTGGAAAAATTTTGTCCTTATCTTATCGGCTCAAAAGTGGTGATTTTTACGGACCATTCGGCAATTAAATATTTGCTCACCAAGCCGGACTCTAAACAACGATTAATCCGATGGATTCTTTTGTTGCAAGAATTTGATTTGGAGGTCCGAGACAAAAAAGGTTCGGAAAATTTGGTGGCGGATCATTTATCCCGCTTGGTGAATGTGGAAATTACTGACAAAGAGAAGGAGGTTAGGGAGGAGTTCCCAGATGAAAAATTGTATGCTATCCAAGAGCGGCCGTGGTTTGCCGACATGGCCAATTACAAGGCCGCGGGATTGATTCCGGAGGATCTAACATGGAATGAAAAAAGAAAATTCTTGGCCGATGCCAAGTACTATGTTTGGGATGAACCTTATCTATTTAGGTTGAGTAATTATAGTTTGTTAAGGAGATGTGTGTCTAATGAAGAAGCGAAGGACATACTTTGGCATTGTCATAACTCCCCTTTTGGGGGACATTACAACGGATTGCGAACGGCCACTAAAGTCCTTCAATCGGGATTTTATTGACCTTCATTGTTTAAAGATGCTTATGTACATGCAAAGACTTGTGACAAATGCCAAAGAAGTGGCGGAATAGGGAAGAGAGATGAGATGCCTCTCAATAATATGTTGGAAGTGGAAGTTTTTGACTGTTGGGGAATTGATTTGTTGGTCCATTTCCTCGTCTTTTTCAAACGAGTACATCTTAGTCGCTGTTGATTATGTGTCTAAGTGGGTGGAGGTCATTGCTTCACCTAAGGGCGATGCTAAGACCGTGATAAATTTTTTGAAGAAAAACATATTTTCACGGTTTGGTGTGCCTAGGGTGTTGATAAGTGATGGAGGTTCTCACTTTTGCAATACACTATTACAGAAAAGTTTGAAGCAATATGGTGTAAGGCATAAGGTGAAAACTCCCTACCATCCACAAGCAAACGGTCAAGCTGAGGTGTCGAATAGGGAGATTAAAAAAATTCTTGAAAAAACTGTCTCTTGTTCAAGGAAGGATTGGTCACTAAAACTTGATGAAGCTTTATGGGCGTATCGAACCGCCTATACAGATCCTATTGGACTAATCCCCTTTCAGGTTGTGTACCGGAAGACTTGTCACCTTCCAGTTGAGATGGAACATAGAGCTCTACGGGCTCTTAGATTCTTGAATTTTGATTCTTCTCTTGCTGGTGAAAAGAGGAAAGAGCAACTCGTGGAGTTGGATGAATTGAGAGACGGAGCATACCATTCAAATAAAAAATACAAGGCAATGGTTAAAGTGTTTCATGACAAGAAGATCAAACATAAAGACTTTCAACCGGGCCAAAGCGTCCTTTTGTTCAATTCTCGGATGAGACTTTTTCCAAGCAAACTAAAGACGAAGTGGTCCGGCCCTTTTGTAGTCAAGGATGTGAAAGATTATGGAGCAGTTGTTTTGCAAGATCCTGAAGGTAAAAATGAATGGACGGTAAATGGACAACGGTTGAAGAGGTATGTTGGCGGCGAGGTGAGCTGAGAGATTGTCGCGTTGTATTTTGATGTTCCATGATCATCATGAACCGTCGAGCTCGAAACGACGTTAAACAAAGCACTGGTTGGGAGGCACCCCAACATTGTGAGTATTTAATGTTGTAGTCATTTTGTATGTGTCCTAATCAGTTTTCTGGTTTTTCAAGCTTTTTCTGAAATTCTGCAGATCGGGCTTAGCGCGGTCTGAGCGCGCTTAGCGTGATTTCTACCCCATCAAACAGAACATTTCATGCCTAGCGCGATGGGGGCCGCGCTTAGCGCGGTCTGTAGTAAAAAAAAATTCAAATCAGTTTACCCAGGCCCAACTTTTGGCCTGGTTCGTTTTTTAAATGAAATAGGGTTTGCATCTTTTTCTTTTTCCCTTTCTCACCAAGAAAATCATTCCTCTCTTCCTCTCAAGAAAACAACAAAACCCCACACTCACAAAATCAAAATTCGTGCATTCTTCTTGTGTTTTCTAACCATTCAAGCACCAAGGTTTGTTCTTCTTCCACTTTCCCTCTTTAATTTCGTGTTTTCTGCCTTTGCATGTTAGGATTTAGGAGTTTAGGGTTAGAAATTTAGGGTTTTACTCTTAGAATTAGGATGTTGTGATTGTATATGATGTTTAGGATAGGATTTTCGTTCTGAATAGGGTTAGATTCCTGGGAAATTTTTGCTTTTTGCAAAAAAGAAAATTCCGGTATCGCAGACCGCGTTTAGCGCGGTGAGCGGGCTTGGCGCGATCTGTAGCATGCTGAAAAAATTTTCTGCTGTGTTCTTTTGTTATTTTGTTAATTCTTGATGCTTGGTTTGGTTATTTTCCACTGCTGTTTGCATGATTCAATTCTAACGGGCATTTTGGTGTCACATTTTGTTGATTTTGGTGTTGTTTCAGATGCCTCCCAAGAGACAAAGAGTCGTGTCTGCCGGAGCTGGGTCCTCAAGACCTAATCCTTTTGATGGCGCACAATTTCTAGGGCCTGAACAGGAGGCCAGGTACAAGGAGCTTGAGGAGAGAAATATTTGGTCTGAGAGAATTATTTGCCTGAATGAGCGTGGGCACTACTCTAGTTGTGATGCTATTCTGGATAATTACGGATTGGGAGTTCTTTGTGAGCCCCAATCTAAGGTCAATGTAGAGCTAGTTCGTGAATTTTATGCGAATGCTCTACCACAGGATGGGAGCCCTTTCCAGTTTACCACCATGGTTCGAGGCAAGGTTGTTTCTTTCTCTCGCTCCTCCATTAACAACTTTTTGGGCATTAACTGGACAACCCCTGAGGAAGAATTGGATATCTACCATGAGCACCTGGCTCGTGGTAATTGGGACTTTGAGATGTTGAGGAATAAAATCTGCTTGACCGGGCATTCTTATGAATTGAATAGAGCTGGCCAACCTTTGAAGTTCAATAGGTCAAGTTTAAAGACAAGAGCCCGGATACTTATGTGTGTGGCCTTGTATAACTTGCGGCCCAGAAGCCACACCTCCTCAATACCCATGGAAACAGTCGACCTTATTGCCTACATGCTTGATAAAGCCCAGATTGACTTTGGCCGGTTGATTGCAAACGAGTTGAAAAGGGTTGCATTAAGTTATACCTCCAAGGGGAAGCGAATTAAATGTGCCCTTACTTATTCTGGGTTGATTATGGGACTCTGTAGGCGTGCTAGGGTTGTTTTTCCTGCTGTAGGACACCTGACAATAGACGGTGTCATTGATGATAGCTATTGTTACCGTTATTGTAGGGCCTCTGATACTAACCCTACAGCCTAGGCTGTCCCTGTTGTTGTTGCCCTTCCTCATGCCGGTCCAGGGGAAGAATGAAACTGGCAGATGCATTTTGCCCATCAGCGAGCATTTATGTTTATGCATGAGAGCATGGAGCAGTTGGCACTGCAGATTCGAGAGCCGGCAGTGGATCATTTCACTCGCACGAGCCAGCAGCTGAGAGCCTATGCCAATTAGCCCGGGGTCGGGCCAAGTGCTGAGGAGGAGGTAGGAGATGCTGATGCTGATGAGGATGAGGATGATGCTGATGATGGTTCTAGTTCGGATACTCCGGGAGATTCCATTTTGGAGGCTTCTGACTGATTTCTTTTGTTTCCTTTGTTTTTATTTTTAGTACTTTTGATTTTAGTTTATGTTTTTGTTTTAGTTTCTTAAGACTTAGTTGTATTTTGTTGGTTGCCATCCTTTTTAGGATGTTTTTTGTAATTCCAAATTTTACATTTTAAGGCAATTTTCCTAAGTACTTTTTATTTTGAAACACCATTTTGGGGTGTCTTTTTATTTATTTTGCCTTATTTTTTTAAGTTATACCTTGTTTATTTTAAATTGTATTTTCTTTTAGTTTGTCCTGATTTTTCAATGGTGATCGAAAGCAAGTAAGTGTGTTTCACCAAAAAGTGATGGTGATGATATTATTCTCAACTTGATCCACAATTAAGGTACATTTTTAATCGTTTTGTAGAATATTAACATGTCTATGAAATTTGTGCTTTATGCAAAATATCTTGGCATGTACATAAAAAATTTGTGTTCATGTTTGAATCATTAGGACTTAAACCACAAAGGTGAGAAGCTTTCCACCTTATACCAAAAATTGAGAGTTCTAGTAGTTCTGTTAACTCGTTTGATTCATGTTTAATCTTAATTTGTTTTTGACATTTTGGAAACTTAGAAAGGATCAAGGCTATTTTTTGTGCACTATGAGAAAAACCATCAATTCCAAAAGGGCTTCAATTAACCGTGAGTGAGTGAATCTTAGTGAACCCTTTTGAGCTTAAATATCGAATTTGTGGAATGAATCTATCAAATCAACTAATTGTTAAGTAGGCCACTTAATAGTTGTTGATAATCTATGAAAATTCAATGATGATTCATTCTATAAATTATTCTTGTTTGTAAACACCAACCCTAATGTTGATTAACCCTTTGAAGAGCATGTTCTGAAATAAAAAGGATTGATGAATCGAAAGTTGGGGAGGTTGATCAAAAAGAACCTTGAATTGATGACACAATGATCCTAAAGAAAAGAAAGGAAAAAAAGAGAGATTGAATAGAAAAGAAAAAAAAAGTTTATGAAAAGATCTTGAAAAAGAAAAGAAAAGGAGGATCATTGTGTGAGAAATAGAAAGAAGTGGTTGTGATAAATAAGAAGGAAGTGGGAATGATGTTGTGAAATTATCTTCATTATCTCTACCCAATTTTGTTTCAATGGCTTTGTACATAAATATCCTTTGTTTTTAACCCAAGCCAAGTTACAACCCTTGAAAGTCCTTAGTGATCTTTGTTTCTAATTTGCTCATTTAACTTATTTTGATGAATGCATGAATTATTCCGGATGTGCATGATTACTAGTGAGAGTGTTTAGTCCTATATAAATATTGCATTTTTTTCTTCAAGGTATATTGAAGAAATCTTTAGGTGATTCAAGTGTGAACATGTCTTTTGTTTTGTCTACATGTGTCGATATATTGTGTTTAGAACTTAATTCATATCCATGTTGTGTTTCGAAGAAGCAATTAATTTGTATCTATGTCGGGTATGTTGAGTTTGAACCATCCTTCTTGTGTTGATTTGCATGCTTAAATTTTGTTATTTTGTTTGCTTTTTGAGTTTTTGACTTTTGTTTGAGGATAAACAAAGAAGTAAGTTGGGGAGAGTTATTAAGGACCAAAATATGGATATTTTGTAGATCATTTTGTGGTCCTTTACAATGTCTTTTGATTAATTACTAGTATTTAACATAGTATTTTGGTCTAATTGTGTTTTTATTTAGTTTTTAGTTATAATATATTATTTAACTTAGTTTACATTTTAATTGTAGGTTTTTGATATTGATTCCCTCAAGCTTGGATTCAAGGAAACTTGAAGAGCTCTTGGGACTTTTTGAAGAAATTTTTGGAAGAAGAAGCAGGCTACAGGTTGCGCTCAGCGCGGTTGCAGCATGAGCGCGCTTAGCGCGGAAGAGCGGGCTTAGCGCGGTCTGCGATATCAGAAAAAGGACAGTGACCCATGCCTCCATCTCTTGCTCACCAACTCTCTGATTTCACCAACTTTTCTGTGCTAGAAAACCAGAACCACACTTCTTCTTCATTAATTCATCATTGTTGTAATTTAGGGAAGAGATTTTAGCAATTTGAATCTTGTTCTTCTTGATTTTTCTTCCATGTTCATCATCTTCTCCAAAAATCTTGCAAGCAAAGCAACCATGAGAATGAGTAGCTAAGCTGTTTTTGTGTCAAGATTAGAGGTAGTTGAACTAACTTTTATGTATTTATTTTAATCTCTTGGTGTATGAACTTGGTTGATGAAATATATATGTTGAACATCTTTGTTATACTATCTTTTGATGCTTTGAACCATGATTGAAAAAGTATGTTTCAAAGTTGACCTAGGATATTCTTTCACTAATGAACAAATGCTATAAATAGATTTGTGAGTTAGTGTTTACTTGTATTGAACTTCATTAGTATCATGTCAATAGTTGTAGTGAAAAATCATTTAAAGATTTACATGATAAAACTCACAATCTTGGTGTGAAATCAACAAGATTGAGAGGATACGTAATTATATCGTTCATCAACTAGTTCATCCACTTAGTTAATTAAATTTATATGAAATTAGGTTAATGAAACTAATCTTGACATGCTTTTATCATTTGAAAACAACTTAAAACTCTCTTGAATCCAAACATATCTCTCTTTGAAAAAGGAAACTAAAGTTGCTTGAGTGAAATTTATGATACTTGTAGTTAGAAAATAAAACCCTTGTGTTACTTAATCTTAAAATACGATTTACTATTGAAAGACGACAATATCACATCAATCCCCGTGGATACGATAATTGAAAATACTTGATTCATCAAATATACTAACAACATAGAGTCATGAAGCGGGAAAAAGTCAGAATAAGGAGATCGTGGGTAGTTGTCTCAGAAGATCGTGGGTTCGAAGCGTTAAACGGATGGCGAAATCGTGTGCGGATGTTGTCTTTAGTTAAAATCTCATCCATTGATTATTTTTAGCAGTTACCTTGTAAATACTATAAATAAGTCAGTATGTTAGAATTTTAGGTGTGTTCATTTGTACCTTCAAACCGCTTGCCAAAACTCTGCCCAATTTCGCGCTAAAGGAAGAAAGAGTAACTCAAGCCTTTGATGTACGTGAATCACCATATTTCTATTTCAATGCAATCAATTTACATTTAAGTTTATCTTTACTGTTTTTGTTTACTTTTGTCTCCTTTATCAAAAATACTTCAACGTAAACTGTTGGTCACGAGTCACCAATTAGTGTTCTGTTGAGTCCAGTGCCTGCAGTTGTTGTAGGATTTTTCCGTAAACAAGTATTTTTAATTATCGATTCCACAGGGATTGGTGTATGTTATAGTCTTTCAATAGAAAAGTGTATTTTAAGATATTGTAACCAAAGGGTTTGTTATCTACTCTACTAGAACCATGAGTTTCCAAACAATAACTAAATTAATTCTTTCAAAGAGAGTTATAGTTTGGATTAGAGAGAGTTTGAGATTGTTTTCAAATTAAGAATGCATGTCAAGATTAGTTTCATTGATCTAGTTTCATACATATTAATTTAATCAAGTGATTAACATAATAGATGATTTCTACAAATACATATCCTCTCAATCTTGTAGATTTCCCACCAAGATTGTGAATGTTATCATGTTAATCCTTGCATGATTCCTCACTACAACTATTAACATGACAACCATTAAGTTCAATATTTTGTAAACACTAACACACAAATCTATTCCTAGCATTTGTTTATTAGAGGATGAATATCCTAGGTCACTTTGAAGTATTCTTTTCCAAGCAAAACTCAAAGCATAAAGATGAAGAACAAAGATATTCAACTATATTGATCATCAACCATGTTCATACACAAATGGATTAATGGAAATACATACTATAGAGATCAACTACCTCTAATCTTGACACAAAAAGAGCTTAGCCACTCATTTCCATGGTTGCTTGCTCTCAAGATTGTTGGTAGGAATGATGAAAAATCCAAGAATCAAGAAGGAAAAGCTATGGTGTTCTTCTACTCTTGCCCTAGATTTTTACCAAGATGAAAAGATAATGATGGATGTGTGTTTCTTGCTTCCTTTACAAGCCAAAAAGTCAGCTGAAATGATGGGTTGGTGGCTCAAAAGTGAAAGCATGGGTTCTGTCCTTTTTCTGCTTTTTTCGCAGACCGCGCTAAGCCCGGTTAGGCGCGCTGAGCGCGATCATGCTGGCACCGCGCTGAGCGCGACCTGTAGCATGCTTCCTTCATCCATAATTATCTTCAAAAAAAATCATCCCTAAAGCTCTTCAAAATTCTTGAATCCAAGCTTGGGAGAACTGGTCAATAAATTCCTACAATTAAGAGTGAAATAAGTTAAAGAATATATATTAAACAAAAACTAAATAAAAAACCTAATTAAACAAAAATACTAGAATAAATAATACTAATTAGTTAAAAAGACATTGTTAAGGACCACAAAATAATGTACAAAATAACTACAATTTGGTCCTTAACAACTCTCCCCAACTTACTTCTTTGTTTGTCCCCAAACAAAAGTCAATAATCTTACAAAGCTAAAAAGAACAAAATACAAGCATGCAAACTCACACAAGGATAATGGTTCAAACTCAACATACCAGGCAAAAGCACACATCAATCGCTTCTTCTAAACACAACATGGCCATGAATTAAGTTCTAAACACAATATCTCAAAACATGTAACAAAATAAAAGATATGTTCACACTTGAATCACCTAATCATTTCTTCAAAATTCAAGAAGAACAAAATGTATATTCACAAAGGACTAAACACTCTCACTAATAATTATGCACATCCAGAATAATTCATGCATTCATCGAAACAAGTTAAATGATAAAATGGAAACGAAGATCACTAAGGACTTTCAAGGTTGTAACTTGGCTTAGGTTAGAAACAAGGGATATTTAAGTACAAAGCCATTGAAACGAATTGGTTAAAAGGATATGAAGAGCATTTCACAACTAATTCCCATCTTATTATTCACAACCTCTTTTCTTTACACACAATGATCCTTTTTTTTTTTTTCTTTTCATAAACAAATTTCTTTCTTCTTTTGTATTTTTCTTTTTCTCTATTCTTTTTCTTTCTTTAGGATCATTGTGCCATCAATTCTAGGTTCTTTTTGATCCACCTCCCCAACTTCATTTATATCAATCCTTTTTTTATTCAAGACATGCTCTTCAAGGTTTAATTGACAAAATGGTTGGTATTCATAAACAAGAAAATTTATAGAATGAATTATCATTGAATTTTTCAAAGATCATCAACAACTATTAAGTGGCCTACTTAACAATTAGTCGATTTGATAGATTCATCCTACAAATACTATTTAAGCTCAAAAGGGTTCACAAGGATTTACTCACTCACGGGTAATTGAAGCCCTTTTAGAATTGGTGGTTTTTCTCATAATGCACAAAAATTTGCCTTGATCATTTCTTAGTTTCCAAGTTATCACAAACAAGTAAAGATTAAGCATGAATCACACGAGTTAACACAACTCTTAGACACTCAATATTTGGTAAAAAGTGGAAGCTTCTCACATATATGGTTTATGTCCTAATGATTCGAATGTGAACACAATTTTTTTTGTACATGCCAAAATATCTTGCATAAAGAACAAATTTCATAGACATGTTATGTTTCTACAAAACGATTAAATGTGTACCTTCTTTGTGGAATGAATCGAGAATTTTATCATCACCATCACTTTGGTGAAACACGCTTACTAGCTTTGAAGAACCGTTTGAACAATCCGGACAAACCACAAGAAGTAAATTCAAACTAAATACTATAATCTAAAAATAAAATAAAATAAAACAAAATAAAAGAAAATAAACTAAAAGAAAAAGACACCCCAAAATGGTGTTTAAAACTTAAAAAGAAGTACTTAGGCTCCATGCCTACAAAATATTAATTGGAATTACAAACCAATCCCCAAAAATGGATGGCAACCAACAAAATTCAGAAGTTTAAAAGTAAAATGCGAAAATAAACACTAAACTAGAAAATCTGAAAGTAAAATAAAAAGGAAAATAAAGAGAACATCAATCAGTGGTCTCGAGAATCGAATCTCCAATAGACCCCGAGTCAGAACCGGAACCAGAATCAGAATTTTCTTCACCATCATCCTCATCTCCCACCTCCTCCTCAGCATTTGGCCCGACCCCGGGCCAACCAGCATATGCACGGAGCTCCTCTCCCGTGCGAGTGAAATGGTTCACTCCGGACTCTCTAATCTGCAGAGCAAGGTGCTCCATGCTCTCATGCATAAACGAGAATGCTCTCTGATGAGCGAGATGCATCTGCCTAATCCATTCTTCTGATGGACTAGCCTGAGGAAGTGCCGCTGCAACTGGTACAGCCTGGGCAGCAGTATTATCATCCAGGGCCCTACAAAATCGATCACAGTAGTGATCATCAATAACTCCATCAATGGTTAGGTGCCCCACAGCAGGAAAGGCAACCTTCGCCCTCTTCAGCAAACCCATAATCAACCCAGGATATGTGAGATCACACTTTATACGCTCCCCCTGGAGGTATAACTAAGCGTAACCCTCTTCAGCTCATTCGCGATCAGACGACCAAAATCAATTTGCTCCTCATCGAGCATATAAGCAATCAAACCTGCCGTCTCCATGGGTATCGAAGATGTGTGGCTCCTAGGTTTCAGATTGTAAAGAGTCACACACATCATAACTCGGGCACTTGTTTTCAGACTGGCCCTGTTGAATTTCAAAGGTTGACCAGCCCGATTCAACTCATATGAATGCCCAGACAAACAGAGCTTAGTCCTCAGCATGTTGTAATCCCAATTACCACGAGCCAGGTGCTCATGGTAGACATCCAGTTGGTCCTCTCGTGCTGTCCAGTTGATGTCCGAGCTGATGATGCGAGAGAAAGAAAGCGGTTGCCTCGAACAACGGAAGCAAACCTAAACTCACATCCCTCGGCCGGGATAGCATTGGCATAGAATTCTCGAACAAGCTCCATGTTCACCTTTTGCTGAGGCTCACAGAGAACATCCAAGCCGTAGTTATCAAGGATGACATGAGGCGTGTGGTAGTGCCCTTGCTCACGGAGGCGGATGGTTCGCACAGTCTAGATATTTCGCTCTTCAAGCTCTTTGTAGCGAGCTTCCTGAGCAGGTCCCAAAAATCGAACAGTGTCGAAAGCAGCGGGCCTAGAGGGCCCAGCCCCAACAGAGGAAACTCTTTGTCTCTTAGGTGCCATCTGAAAATTCAACGTAAAAATCAACAGAAAAGTGACACCGAGATGTCCATTAGCAAATAATCATGCAAACAGCAAAGCAAATCAACCAACGAAAGCATTATGATTAATCGGAAAACAGAAAAACACAGCAGAAGAATTTTACGAAGCCACCGGCGATGACCTGGGCGCTCTCGATTTCGAAAATTTCCTCGCAAAAAAATTTTCTCTACAAAAACACTTCCTAGGGCAGCGAAAATGACATCCTAATACTTCTCTAACAAATAAACATCCTAATTCTAAGAGAAAATTCGAAAATTCCTAACCCTAGGTTTTCAAAATCTAACCTAAACATGCAATGTACACGAAATTGAGAAAGGAAAAACATAGAATACTTACTAGGATGCCTTGGGTGATTGATTTGACAAAGAAATTCGCAAAAATTCGAAGATTTTTGGTTGGTGATTTTTAGGATTTTTGAGAGAGTGAGGAATTGTGAAGAAAAGAGGGAAAAAGGGTTGAAAATAACCTAACCCCTTTAAAACCGACAGACACGATTGGGCCTCCAAAATCTGATTTTTCAAAAAATTTAAAATAAAAAATCGACATGGCGAAACTTTCTGCCAGATGGGTCTAAATCTTGTGGCAGAATTTTGATTTTTCTAGAAAACAGCAAAATGGACAGTTCGGGCATGTGTAAATGAGTTCAAGGAAGAATACTTACAATGTTGGGGTGCCTCCCAACAAGCTTTGTTTAACGTCGGTGAGCTCGGCGGTTCATGATGATCATTGATCATCAAAGAAGGATTCGCTATGTTGCGGCTCACTTCTCCGCCAACGCACCTTTCAACCGCGCCCATTCACCGTCCATTCTTTTGTTCTTTCAAGATCTTGCAAGACTATTGCACCGTACTCTTTGACCTCTTTGATTAAAAACGGACCGGACCATTTTGTTTTGAGTTTTCCTGGAAAAAGCCTCATCCGGGAATTGAGCAAGAGAACTTTTGCCCCCCTAAATTCCTTGATCTTTATCTTTCATGAAACAAGATAGTTTTCGCCCATCCACAAGTTCAAACGGAAGTTAGTCAATAGGAGCTTTATAGGCGGTTCGATCGCCCATAAAGCTTCATCTAATTTTGTGACCAATCTTTTCTAGAACCGAAGCAGTTTTTCCAAAATCTTTTGATTTCTCTATTAGACACCTCGACTTGGCCATTCGCTTGAGGGCGATAGGGGGTCGTCACTTTATGCTTTACACCAAATTGTTTCAAAAGTTTTTGTAACAATGCATTACAAAAGTGCGACCCACCATCACTAATGAGCACCCTAGGCACACCAAAGCGAGAAAAATGTTTCTTTTCAAAATTTGCTATCGGCATCGGCCTTAGGCGAAGCAATGGCCTCTACCCACTTTGATACGTAATCCACAGCTACAAGATTATATTCATTTGAAAACAAAGATGGAAAAGGACCAACAAAATCAATTCCCCAACAATCAAATACCTCCATTTCCAACATAGTGCTCAATGGCATTTCATCTCTTTTTCCTATCCCGCCACTTCTTTGGCATTTGTCACAAGACTTAGCGTGAGCATACACATCTTTGAATAGCGAAGGCCAATAAAATCCCGATTGTAGGACTTTGGTGGCCGTCCGTATTCCATTATAGTGTCCCCCACAAGGGGAATTGTGACAATGCCAAAGAATGTTTTTGGCCTCTTCATCAGTCACACATCTTCTTAACAATCCATCGCTACTCAACCTAAAGATGTAAGGTTCACCCCACACATAATACTTAGTATCGGCTAGAAATTTCCTCTTCTCATTCCAAGTCAAATCTTCCGGCATTAATCCCGCGGCCTTGTAATTTGCCATGTCGGCAAACCACGGTCGCTCTTGGATTGCAAATAACTTCTCATCCGGAATTCCTCCTTCACCTCTTTTTCCTTGTCCGTAATTTTCGTTCACTAAGCGAGACAAATGATCCGCTACCAAATTTTCGAACCTTTTTATCACGGACCTCTAAATCAAATTCTTGCAAGAAGAATCCATCGGATTAGCCTTTGTTTAGAGTCCGGTTTGGTAGCAGATATTTTATCGCGGAATGATCCGTGAAAACCACAACCTTTGAACCAATTAGGTAAGGCGAAACTTTTCAATGCATATACAATTGCGAGCAACTCTTTTCGTTGTTGCATAATTGATTTGAGCATCGTTCAAAACTTTGCTCGCATAATGTATAGCATGGAAGATTTTGTTCTTCCTTTGGCCTATCTGCTCCTACCGCATAATCACTAGCGTCACACATCAATTGAAATCAAGTTTCCAATTAGGCGCGGTGATTATGGGTGCATTATCAAATTCTCCTTTAATTTTTCAAAAGCTAACAAGCAAATTATCAAACAAGAAAGACTTATCTTTGTTGAGCAAGTTGCTCAAAGGTTTGGCTATTTTGGAGAAGTCCTTGATGAATCTTGATAGAATCGCGTGACCCAAAAAGCTCGAATGCCTTTGACATTGGTAGGTGGGGAAGCGTCTCGATAACATCAATTTTGCTTTGTCAACCTCAATTCCTCTTGAAGATATCTTGTGGCCAAGGACAATTCCCTCGGTCACCATAAAGTTGCATTTTCCCAATTCAAAACCAAATTGGTCTCCACACACCTCTTGAGGACGGTGTCCAAATTTTCAAACATAAATCAAATGAAGCTCCAAAAGCGGAAAAGTCATCCATAAAACTTCAATTGTTTTCAATCAAATCGGCGAATATAGCTTGCATGCACCTTTGGAATGTTCTGCATTGCATAAGCGAAGGCATCGCCTATCGTGAAAATTCAAGCGGACATGTGAAAGCCGTTTTCTCATGATCTTCGGATTCACCGATATTTGATTATATCCCGAATAACCATCCAAGAAACAATAGTATTGTTGTCCCGCAAGCCTTTCTAACATTTGGTCCATGAACGGAAGAGGAAAATGATCTTTTCTCGTTGCTTTGTTAAGCCTACGGTAATCAATACACATTCTCCACCCCGTCACTTTTCTTGTTTGCACTAGCTCATCCTTATCATTAGACACAACCGTCAAACCTCCTTTCTTAGGAACCACATGAACCGGGCTCACCCACGTACTATCCGAAATCGGGTAAATCATACCCGCTTCAAGCATCTTCACTACTTCTTTGCGAACCACCTCCTTCATCACCGGATTCAATCGCCGTTGAGGTTGGGCTACCGGTTTGTACTCATCCTCCATCATAATATTGTGCATACAATAGGCCGGGCTTATGCCTTTCAAATCGGCTAAGACCCAACCAATCGCATTTTTGTTCGATTTCAAAACTTCAATTAAGCTTTCCTCCTCATTCTCTGACAATGTATTACTAATGATTACGGGCTTTTTACCTCCCTCCTCAAGAAACACATACTTTAAATGAGACGGTAGCTCTTTCAACTCAAGTTTTTGGTCTTCATCTTTTAGATCTTTCTTCAAACTTTCCTCTTCTTCCTCCCAAGGGTGCATTTCCTTTGAAATCTCCATTCCTTCCAAACACTCCTCAATATCTCGACTATCATCATCATCATTCACCTCTTGTGTTGCTTCCTCAATAACGTCAATCTTGAAACAATCTTTCTTATCCATGGGATGCTTCATTGCTTCAAAAATATTAAAGCAAATCTCTTCATCTTGAACTCTCACCTTTATTAGGCCATCATCTATATCAATCATCATCCTAGCCGTCTTCATGAATGGTCTTCCAAGAATTAAAGGTGCCTCCACATCTTCCTCCATGTCTATGACAACAAAGTCAACCGGAAAAAAGAATTTGTCCACTTTTACCAACAAATCTAAAGCTACACCGTGCGGGCGAGTAAAAGACTTGTCCGCTAATTGCAATGTCATTTTTGTAGACTTTAATTCAATCTCCCCCAATCTCTTCACAATGGATAATGGAATCAAGTTGATACTTGATCCCAAATCAATTAATCCATTTCCAACATATACATCCCCAATAGTAACGGGCAAAGTTACACGCCCCGGATCACTCTCTTTCTTCGGAATAGTGCGTTGAATTATTGCACTACAACTTGCATCCACCATTATGGTTTCTTGATCCGTGTATCTCTTCTTTTTCGTCAAGATATCCTTCATGAATTTTGCATTTTTGGGCATTTGCTCTAATGCTTCGGTAAATGGAATATTTATTTGCAATTGCTTGAAAATATCCATAAACCTAGCATAGTGCTTTGCATCATCCTTTTTAGAAGGAAGGTGAGGATATGGTAAACTTCTCAATGGATAAGTTACTTCCTTCTCTTTCCCTTTTCATTTTCTTCTTTTCTCCTCTACTTTCTCCTTTTCAACTACACCATTTTCCTTTTCATTTTCAACTAACACCTCATTTTCAACTAAATCATCCTCCACATCAACATTATCATGTTTTCAACTTCAACCTCTTCATCTTTTCAACTACCTCTTCCTCCACTATTACTTCTTCATCCTTCTCCACTACTTTCTTTTTTCTTTCAACTACTTTCCTTTTCTCATCACAAACTCTACCACTTCTTGTTGTTATGGCTTTGCAATGCTCCTTAGGATTTGTTTGCGTAGTTGGGGAAAATGATGTCGAAGCACTTTGTTCGGAAAGTTGCTTAGCTAGTTGTCCCACTTGTGTCTCCAAATTCTTGATGGAAGCCTCCGTGCTCTTTTGATTAGCCATAGAAGCTTGCATAAATTGAGCTAGAGTGTCTTGAATGTTGGAAGATCTCACTTGATTTTGAGGTTGGTTTTGTTGTTGACCTTGATTTTGTTGTTGACTTTGATTTTGATTTTGTGTTTGATATGGATTTTGCCTTTCTTGGTTATTGTTATCTTGCCTCCACCCTCCTTGATAACCTTGATTACCCCTTTGTTGGTAACCTTGGTTTTGATTTTGATAAGGGTAAGGAGCTCGTTGTTGGTACCCTTGGCCTTGGTTGGCCACATAGTTAGCTTCCTCATTCTCCGGAGGACAAAAGCCGGTTTTATGATCTCCTTTGCACAATTCACAACAAGCTATTTGGTGAGCTTGCTTATTAGATGCTCCTTGTAACTCCATGATTTGTTGAGGGAGTTTAGCCATTTGTTTTGTCAATTCTTCAACTTGTTTCGCAAACAATTTGTTTTGCGCCACACGTGCTTCATGACTCGAACCAATTTCTAAAACCCCCGTTTTCACTTGTACACCACCTTGATCATGTTGAGTTTGATGATCATTCCTACCCATCTTCTCAATTATTTGGATTGCTTCATATGGTGTTTTGCCATCAAAGAACCTCCGTGGCATCCAACAACAATTTGTGTTGAGGTTGGAGACCATTTCGGAAAATATGAATTTGGGTGAGCTCGTCAAAACCATGGCTCGGACACTTCCTTAGCATAGACTTATATCTTTCCCATGCCCGATTCAAAGGCTCGTTTACTCCTTGCGAAAATACCGAGATAGCCGTCTTAGCCTCCATGAAGCGTGATTGAGGGAAAAGCGTTCAAGAAACTTTTCCTCCAAAACATTCCAATTAGTCATTGTCTCTTGCAATTGATCAAGATACCAATATTTTGCCTTCCCACTAGAGAATGAGGAAAAGCCTTTGGAAATATTGTTCTTCTTGGTCTTCCGAGCACCGCCGCTCCGCGATCTCGTAAAACTTGGTAAGGTGAGTGTAAGGGTCTTCATGGTCGTGGCCATGAAATGGACTTGCATAGAGAGTTGAAGCAAGCCCGTTTTCATTTCATGACCCTTGCATTTGCTTGTCAGGCAAATTGAGCATTGTGACGAGGGCTATTGACACACGGCCCCTGCGGTGGTTGTGGTGGTGGTGGTGGTTGTGGTTGATTCTCCGCCATAGTGTTGACTTCTCCAAACACGGGTGGTGTTGAAGAAGTAGATGCTTCTCCTCTTTCTCCTCTTTCTTGCCTTTGTCGAGCTAGTCTTTTCCGTCTTTTAGCACTACTATTAAGTCTTCTAGCCGTCCTTTCAATTTCGGGATCGAAAAGGAGTTGGTCGACCGGAATACTTCCCCGCATAAACTAATTCCTGAAAAAGTCTAGCCACACAAAAGAAACAAAGAGAGATTAGTAGAAAAAGTCTTAAAACACACAACTATTGCTATACTAACAACATCAAACGCCAATCCCCGGCAACGACGCCATTTTGTTGTAGGATTTTTCCGTAAACAAGTATTTTTAATTATCGATTCCACAGGGATTGGTGTATGTTATAGTCTTTCAATAGAAAAGTGTATTTTAAGATATTGTAACCAAAGGGTTTGTTATCTACTCTACTAGAACCATGAGTTTCCAAACAATAACTAAATTAATTCTTTCAAAGAGAGTTATAGTTTGGATTAGAGAGAGTTTGAGATTGTTTTCAAATTAAGAATGCATGTCAAGATTAGTTTCATTGATCTAGTTTCATACATATTAATTTAATCAAGTGATGAACATAATAGATGATTTCTACAAATACATATCCTCTCAATCTTGTAGATTTCCCACCAAGATTGTGAATGTTATCATGTTAATCCTTGCATGATTCCTCACTACAACTATTAACATGACAACCATTAAGTTCAATATTTTGTAAACACTAACACACAAATCTATTCCTAGCATTTGTTTATTAGAGGATGAATATCCTAGGTCACTTTGAAGTATTCTTTTCCAAGCAAAACTCAAAGCATAAAGATGAAGAACAAAGATATTCAACTATATTGATCATCAACCATGTTCATACACAAATGGATTAATGGAAATACATACTATAGAGATCAACTACCTCTAATCTTGACACAAAAAGAGCTTAGCCACTCATTTCCATGGTTGCTTGCTCTCAAGATTGTTGGTAGGAATGATGAAAAATCCAAGAATCAAGAAGGAAAAGCTATGGTGTTCTTCTACTCTTGCCCTAGATTTTTACCAAGATGAAAAGATAATGATGGATGTGTGTTTCTTGCTTCCTTTACAAGCCAAAAAGTCAGCTGAAATGATGGGTTGGTGGCTCAAAAGTGAAAGCATGGGTTCTGTCCTTTTTCTGCTTTTTTCGCAGACCGCGCTAAGCCCGGTTAGGCGCGCTGAGCGCGATCATGCTGGCACCGCGCTGAGCGCGACCTGTAGCATGCTTCCTTCATCCATAATTATCTTCAAAAAAAATCATCCCTAAAGCTCTTCAAAATTCTTGAATCCAAGCTTGGGAGAACTGGTCAATAAATTCCTACAATTAAGAGTGAAATAAGTTAAAGAATATATATTAAACAAAAACTAAATAAAAAACCTAATTAAACAAAAATACTAGAATAAATAATACTAATTAGTTAAAAAGACATTGTTAAGGACCACAAAATAATGTACAAAATAACTACAATTTGGTCCTTAACAGCAGTCGGTTAGCAGGTAGTCAGAATTCAGTGTGTGTGGAAAGCCATTGTGCTATTTCCCTTGAGCTCTGGAAACCGTTTCTGGGCCAAGGTCTTTTCGCTTATAGAAGCAGTACAATATACCAACACCTTAGCACGTGTCTTGAGATCAACTGGTCGATCTCGCAAGTAACCCTTAGTTTTAGGACTTAGGGAGGACCAACGGTTGTTTACCATTTTCCACAGTAAACATATGGTATCTGCCCGAGTTGTGTATGCGTCAGTTTGGCTATGTGCAAAGCATACCCCGATCTCCTTTCCAGGCTGCTCCCGACACCATCACATAGAGGACTCTAGACGATATCTTCCAGGATTAGGAGAATCATATCGTGAGGAGTTTTGGTTGATGTGGGCATCCCGTATTTGGCACTCTATGGAGGGGTACACGACATGGTTCTATTTGGTGTCGTACCCTTACATGAAACCAGAGGCTGAGGGACGTCCGCCGAGGCCAGCGCATGGTAGCTCTTGGAAAACGAGTAGGTCAAGGATGATCATGCCACTGATCTACTACCCATCTGTCAGAGTATCCTCCAGATTAGACATAAGGCGTTGGATGACGGGATTATCGATAGGGGCGAACTTGGTGCGGTTTCCGTGGTGGAGAGGATGGTCGTTGAGGCAGAGTGTGACACCCCAAACTAATTCAAGTATTAAATAATTAGGAATTTAATTATTAATTTAATTAAAGGCTTAATTAATAATATTTTTGGATTAAATGGATTAATTAATTATTTAATTAAAAGGAAGGTTGAGGGTGTAAGGTTGAATTGGAGGTGTGTGGAGTAAAAAGCTCTATTAAATGCTAATTAGTTATTTCTATTATTTTGGCAAATAAAAAGGAATATATAAAGGAATAGAATGAAAAGTATGAGGAAAAAAAGGAAATAAGGATTTGCCTACTACGTGAAGTTGGAAAAGAGAAGAGAAAGGAGGAGAAAAGCCAATTCGTAGGAACTTCGAAGATTCATCGCGAGGTAAGGGGGGATTGAATCTGGTTTTTATACCTTATGGGTTTTGATGATCATTAGAACGAATCAAATCGTTAGGAATCTCGAATTGAAATGATTAAATATGCCCTAATGTTATAATCCGACGTAAAACCATAATTGGAATTGTTAAGAACAATTAGGTTGATAAGGAATGATTCTAAGTCAATTGGAAAACCTGTTTCTATAATCAAAAGTATGTGAATATTCATGAATTAATTCTATTTTGATGATAGTATGTTGCTGGGTGATGATTGGAATTAATGGAGATTCGTAATAGTGGAAAAACTGAGTTTTGATGGAAAACAAACTGTATGAGTCGACCTAAGTATTTATGAATCGATGCAAGCAGAAGAATTTTAGAAAACCAAAACTGAAGAAAATGCATGCATCGACTCATAGAGCCATGCATCGATCCATAGAGGCATTTGGGGAAGCTATGCATCGATGCAAGATGCGTATGCATCGATACATAGGCCAAAAACAGGGCTATGCATCGATGCAAGTTTCGTATGTGTCGACACATACTGTAGTATTTTTGAAAATTTGTAAAATTTAATGTTATGCATCGATGCATAACAATTTGAGGTCGATGCAAGTTGATTTGAGGTCGATGCATACTGTATTGGAATGGGCAGAATTTTCTGAAGACGATTTTTATCATAACGTTTTAACCGTAACTCCGATTTAGGCATAGTTGGTATCGTTTGAAAGCTTAATGTAAAAGGTTGGCTAATGAAGTTACGAAGTTGGTTAATAGACTGCTAAGATTTTTAGTAATTATAAAATATCTTAATGAAATATAAAAAAATTGGTTAATAAAGTTATGAAATTGATTAATCAATTAATTTTGTTTTTTTACTCGTTCAATTTTTTATAAAAAGTGAAAAATAACATATTTTTTTATAAAAAAAATATTTTTGTAATATTTCATTCGTATATCTGCACTGTGAAATACAGTATAAAGATAGAAAATGATGTAAGAATAACAATTTTTCTTCTATGCCAAGTCACGGGCCTAAAGTAATGATGGGTCCAAAGTCAAAAAAAAAAAAAAAAAGTCTTTAAATATTTTATGAATTAATTCTATAAATATTTTAAAATAAATTTAATAAAAATGATTAATTATTAACTTATTTAATAATAAAATAGAAGTTAGTAAATTATTGCAATCATTTCGCTCTGTTTCCATTATAAATTAGAATGATGAGCCGCCTACCCTGGAATAGTCCTTTTTTATTAATATTTATTTGAATATTAAAAAAAGGACTGACTTTCAAAGATGGACGATAATTTTGGATTTTTTCTGTGATTTGTTTACTACCTAGCAGCAGGTCTTTCCACGTTGCTGAATGTTTTTCGTTTTTGACAGCTACAAGTTGAGAGTTTGAGTGTTGACCATATGACATTAGATAGTAGTATCACATTATTTGGAGTTTTGGACCTAATAACGTTTCACTATTATTCTTTTCATTCAATATTTGACTATTACTATTATTTATTACTAGTAGAGTATGTACTATGAAAACGTTGAAAAACGACACCAGGAATGTTTGTAAAAAGTTTAGACTACCTTACCTCATAAATTTACATCCATGCATATATAAAAATTTTAGACTAACCTCAAAAAATTTAGACTACCTTACCTTATTTTTTTCTTAACCTAATTTTAATATTATTGAATTTAGTCAAATTGATTTACTTTTGAATATGTTTATGTAAACGTGAGTTAAAAAACAAATTTTAGTGTAAAAATTACATTTAAATTTAGAAGTTATAAATTTTAGTTTCAAGTAGAATCAATTTTAAAGGCAGAATTAATTTTACTTTAAAAAAATTAAACATATCAAAATCACTTGTGAATCAATTACATTTCTGTAAAATTACTTTTATCTCTTCCAAAAATCAACCCCTAACATGTTATAAGTGTAAAAGTTTAGCTATGTAATTTTAAGATGGACAATTTGAATTTTACTTGAAAGAACATTTCCCGCTAGTTCATAAATAAGAGTGTGAACTAAGATCTGGTGGTAAGTTTTGATGAAGGTCTTGACTCCATTTGTTTCAATTTGATGGTAAGATATAGCTGTCAATATTTCGATGCATAAGTCAATAACTTAAAATAGTAAGATGTTTTAGAATACTGTGTATATGAATAAGAGATCTTTGTTAGTAGGTAGAGCTCTAGGATTTTCAAGGACCTAGAGCCTTTCGGAAGTTGGACGAGAGCACAAATGCCAGAGAACCATTTAGGGCGTGATTTGGTGACTTTGTGACTTCTGACTGCTCTGATCAAATGTAATTCTAGGACAAGTCCATTTTAAGTTCTACATATTTTAAACTTTTTTTTATAGATTATTACTTTAAAAGAGTGATATCATCAATATGAAGTTAGTGGAGTGACTTTAGTATTCCTTGATGGTTTGAATTAACAACCTTTAATACATTTTTTTGTTGGCACAATAATCAGGGGAGGATCGAGCGAGGAGCATTCTTATTGGAACTTTCTATTTAAACAACACACCTTTGTCGGAGACATACTACTTATTCACCTAAAACCTTAAGGTGATAGATGAGTGGGTTCTCCCACTTATAAATGCTCAAGTAACCATATTCTTATCCAATATGAGACTATTTTCCTCACACTCACATTTTCTATATTCTCAACACTCCACATCAAGTGTGAATCCACAATGCTCCCCCTCAAGTGAAAGCTCTCTCTTTCATATACATTTGTACCGTTGTTGGACACTCTTCAACGAGACACTCTACTCACATGCGAGACACTTATCCTTGAACATGTGGATATACTTTTGATACAAGTAAGTTGGTCCCTTTCTCCAACCAAAGGCTCTTGATCGAGCGAGGATTATTCTTATTTTTGGGACTCTCCGTTTGAGCAACACATCTTTGTGGGAGACACGTCACTTGTCCACCTAAAAACTTAAGGTGATAGGTGAGTGGGTTCTCCCACTTATAAATGCTCAAGTTAACATATTCCTATCCGATGTGGGACTATTTCCTCCACACTCACACTTTCTATATTCTCAACATTGTTCGTATATGTTGCTAGGGCGAGATTGTTTCATGGTCCTCAATTCTTCTAACTCGTTCAAGGGTGTAAATATTCTGGTGGATCTCATTGGATCCATTAGATGGATCATTCGACCTATGAGTTAGGGTTCTTAATAATATCATTCGTAATTAGTATTTAGTATCTCTTTATATAGCATTTTTTAGAAATTATTATCTATTTTTATTGTTTTTTAGTTTAATAATACTTATAAATAGATTTAGTTGAAATTCTATATCATATGTGGTTAACCCAAGAGATTTACAATTTCATTCATTTTATTATATTTGACATATACGTTGAAAGATGTAAGGACTAGTTGAAAGTCAGGGAATTTGTAACAAAATATTGAGCAGCTTAAGAGAAAGACGATGGAAAATTATAACTAAGATATTGTTTGGAGAGCCCAAAATTTTCCAGGTCCAGTTCATGGTGCACATCATCCTAAGAATGCATTGTGTTCCCACAAGACGAAATGCGTTTCCTTTACCCAAACACGACACATTTAGGAAACATACAATGTGTTTCTTTAAAAAATACATACCTAACCTTAAAGAGAAGAAGTTGATCGCATAGTAATAAAATATCGCAAATAAACCTTAACAGATAATCAACTTAAAAGATCTCATAAGAAAGCGGTAACTGGATAATACAAAAGAGGAAAAGCTTCTACAATTTACAAATGACGAAAAAAGGAAACTAGTACTTTATGAACTCTTTATATGTTCCCCAACCGTAGAGGATTGTACGATCCACTATATTGGGAATTTCAAAGTACAAAATCAACAGTCAGAATCTCATCGCAAATTGTTCGAGGAACTCAAGTATCCTAATATAGAAGAGGCATCACTATTCACTAGTGTAAGAACATGCGTAAGAAACTCTCTATGAAACATTATCCATTACAAAAAAAGACATTTTTACTTTCTAAAAGTACAATACATGATAATCTCTAGTGATTAAATGCTATTAGAGACTTTAAGGTGTATTGTAGGGTTAATAGCTAGCTCACGTAAGGGGTGAGAAGCTCTGGGTATATAGTTTACGTGTTAGTATCTGGTTGTCTTTCTCAACTCCAAGGTTATATTATTTATTATTGTTTTATATTATTTATGTTAGATCTTAATCATCTTGGAAATAACAACCATCACTGAGAAAATGCGAGACTGGACAATTGATCCACTATTATTTCAGAGAGTATGGTTAACTACCCTATGACTTTGTATGTATCATTAACGAATAAGGATTCATCATCTCCCTACTTTCCCACACCGGGCGACTTATTCTAAAGGAAGGAAGTGTAATCAATAAACGGTAAAATGATCTAAGAAATGAGTTATTATATGGATCTTTATTAGCTAGGAAATACATTACTTGCCTCGCACGACTTATGCCCCCTACTAATATACCAATACACAATACCAGAGATGGTGTTGAGGGTGTGTCGGGTAAGTCTTGCTTCGCGAACCTCTTCGGTTGCCTTTCCTTTCTTCTTGGAAGGTGAACCAGAGGCATTATCTCGTTTCGGTGGCGGACTGCGCTTGTCGGACTGCTCCAGGCTATCCTAGACATAAGACAAAAGTTTGCCGCTCTGGATCAATCGTTCTATCTCCCTATGCATTGTGTGCAATTTTTCGCCGTATGTCCCCGGATTCTATGGTAAGCACACCACGCTTCTGCATCTTTTCCCATCACGACATTTGTTCTGTGAGGTCTCCACGGTGCGACAAATAAGTTCAGGTGGTTCACATCTTTCCAAATATCCTCCCTGCTTGTATTTAAGGGTGTAAAGGTCTCATCCGACCTCAAGGGTCGGTGAGAGGACTACTGGGTCTGCCTTTCCCGAGGTCGCTCCCTCGGAGGCAGATTATCGCGAGGTCGAGCCTCCTGTCTTGAACTCTCCTCCTGGCCCTTGCCCCTTTCTTTAGCATCCCAGATTCTTTTTTCCATCTTGCTCTCCTCACCCTTCACATAGCATTATGCGCAGGTGAAAATCTCGTCCATGCTCGTCGCCGGTTTCTGGGCCAGGGAATCATTGAATTGCCCAGCCCGGAGCCCGTGCTGGAACGTGACAACAAATATTTCTTGATTAGGATGGGAGACCTTTATGGTCTCTTCATTGAATCACGCCATGTAATCCCTCAGTGATTCTGATGGAAGTTGCTTGACGCTAAAGAGTGATGTGTTAACCACCTTTCGATGATGATTTGCTGAGAACTCTAGATTATCTTCTTATTGAAGTCTTAATAGCTGACGACGGAGAGTCGGGGTAGATAAATATAGAGATAGATAGATAGATAGATAGGTAGATAGATAGATAGATAGATATAGAGAAAGCGAGATGCATAATTTGAGAGCAAACAAGAAATATATTGTTCTTAAAGTGTGTGAAAGCAAAAGTGTTTTTAAAATAGATTAAACTAGGAATATGCGCCTTATTTCTCGTATGGTAATGATCACAAGAGAACGAAATTTTCCATTTGCATGTTTCCTTAGTAATGGTAGCAATAAGTTCTTATTCAAGCAATTTCCAACCGTACACCTTTACTTTTTAAGTCCAAACTTCATTTAGATACACAAATACTTTCCCTTATTTGTTTTTCTTTCCAACCAAGAAAATAAGTGAGTTCTCCTACAAGACTGATCATTTGTTGAACATCATGTCCAACATCTTAGCTAAAATGTAACCCATCTCAAATTCACAAGAGATATTTCCTTTATCACATAAGGTGTTATTTCTACCACCCAATCCTTTAACTTGAGTGAATTCCATGAGGATCATAAGTAGTCACTACATATATTTTAATGAGGTAGAATGCTGAAGCATCTTGTGGGATATCTAGCCTGTTTGGCAATTTCCATAAATTTTTTCTTCTTCACTTTCCAGCTTTGATAAACCCCTAATGGCTTCTTCAGGTATGATCTTATTTTTGTCATCCTTCGATATAATACATGATGAGGATTGGTATATAAACATATAGCTATTACCTTTGTATCTTGAACCCTTCATTAACACTTATTATTCGTTGTTGGAGATACTACATTAAAATTTTTTAAAGTTCACGTTCCGACCTTGATCATCTAGTTGACTTATACTGGTCAGGTTTACAGTCAATCCTTCTACCACCAGCACATTATCAAGGCTGGGGAGACCTAGATAAACCAGTTTGCCTATGCTCATAATCTTTCTTCTTGCTCCATCACTAAAAGTGACATAGTTATTAGAGTAGGGCTTTAATTCTTCAAGGCATCCTGGTAAAAACCAAGATAGGTTGAAGATTAGTCAGGTGTTAAAATCTTCATAGGTTAAAGATTAGCCAAGTCAAAATCTGGTAGGTTTTTTGATTTGTCTTGGTAAAACCAAAGGTATTGAGCTCATATATTTTGGAACTTGAAGACTAATTGCTCAAAGATCCTTGTTCATGAAAAGAAGACTAATCGCTTACATCCATCGTTAGGAAGGAAGATTGACCACTTCACTCTCAACAATATATTGAAGAAAATATGAAAACACTCATATATATATATATATATATATATATATATATATATATATATATATATATATATATATATATATATATATATATATATATCTATATATATCTATATATATATATATATATATATATATATATATCATCTTGCAATATTTGATTGAAAATCAACCACCATTCATTGTATAAAGGAGTTTGTGAACTTTTTCTACTAAAACCTCTCAACTTTTATTATGAACCTTAAAGATCAATTCTTGGGGACAAGACTAAGTCGTTTTTGAATAAATATGTATAACTCTTGGTTTCTTCTTCTTCTTCTTCCCTTAACTATTTAATTTTAGCATTTTACTTTCCGTTATTTACTTTCCACTGCTTAGTTTTTGAAAATGTTTTTAAACTCTGATATAACATGCCAAAAGTTTTAAAAACTAAAATTTTCCAAACCACACTATTCATCCTCCACTTGTGTGTGAAGTCTCAAGTCTAACAAATATTAAGAAACAACACAATACACACTCAAGGGTAAAGATTAAGTGCTCTGCTTAAACTGGCCAATAACAAAAGTTTGAATATTAAAAACCCTAATAAAGAAAGTAAAAATAGAAAGAAAGGAAAATATAGACCTTACCTTAAAGAAATATAGTTGATTGTCTACGTATTGCAGACACCATCAAGTGAAATGTCATAGATGAACCTAATTAGAATATCAACACAAAAGAGCTTACAAGAATGAGGGGAATCAATGATACATAAGAAGAAGAGCTTGAGGGCAATTGGTTTGTGTCGTTCACAAGGCCCATAACGAAAAACCCAAACACAACATCAAGCGAAATAACGAAAGGAGCAGGTGATCCCCCATTCCACCAAGGGCAGATAGATAATCACACCATTCCAACATTCGATTAACGCATGACTAAATCCAACAACCATCTGCACAACACGCATTCTCTCACACTGACGGTTTTAGCCGATAACTATATTTAAGAAAGAAAGCGCATTATTTTAAGTATTCAAATTCATTCTCTCTCACATTATTTTTTATTCTCTCACTAACTTAAACATTAAAATATTAACCATGCAATCAGCTTAGTGTCCACAAATCCACTCCATTGCACTAAAGATTCACTCCACAAATCCAAATTCTCATCTTAGTGTCTCACCAATCACTTCTAATTCTTAAGCAGAACAAACAAGTAGTATTATGAGTTTGGATTTTTTCCTTTCTCAACAGAAATGAAAACTTACTGTACTAAATTTTTTATTGTATTAATAACATAAATATTTTTTAAAGTCAATATACTAATTAACATAATTTAAGTTTTATACGATCAAAACATTAATGATATTTACTACCTCTATCTTATCTATTATACATAGGAGAAACTCCTGATTCTTTATGGCGGTAGCATAGTAATAATACTATTATGATAATCCTAAAACCGTACGTAACATAGGCAACCTTTTGAAAAAACAATTCCGCAGACATCATTGCAATCATCGTGTCACAATATATATTTGTTTATGTTCATCACATCACTGCCACTTCCACGGTTCACACCAAACCCGCACAAC
This sequence comes from Vicia sativa, assembly GCA_021764765.1. Taxonomy (NCBI): domain Eukaryota; kingdom Viridiplantae; phylum Streptophyta; class Magnoliopsida; order Fabales; family Fabaceae; genus Vicia; species Vicia sativa. The sequence continues at coordinate 45,089,385 of CM038792.1, forward strand.
CTTTCTTCTTCATCAATCTCTCTGGGTTAGATCGAAGTTGAATATGGCATCTGCTCAACCTTTCAGCCATGAATCCCTCATCCGCTATTGTTCATCCAATGTTTCCGATTTCCCTCCTTCCCCAACTCATTTCAATCTCTCTCAGGTTTCATCTTTTATTCATTTTTGTGATTTTTATCCATATGGGTCATCTGGGTTTGCATCAAAATTTGATTTTTTTTTTCTTTCTTTGTGGCTTTATATATTGTGATTTTGTAGTTGACTTTTGTTTTGTTGTGAATTGTTTTAGTTTGGACATGGACAGTCTAATCCCACGTACTTGATGGAAGTTGGCTTAAATGGATCTGTTGTGAAGAAATATGTTCTTAGGAAAAAGCCTCCTGGGAAGTTGTTGGCTTCGGCTCATGCTGTTGAAAGAGAGTTTCTGGTTTGTATATTTATTTTACATTGGATCTTCATTTCAATATATTGAATAATCACTTGTTTTGGATTTGATTTGAAAAAGTTGTTACTGCAGAATGAATCTAATTGATAGAGCTAGTGTGTAGGTCCCGATTCAATTTTGTGCTGATGGGAATTGATTCTGTAAAATTGATTTTAGTTGATCTAAGTTGAATTTAAAAAGTCTATGTTTGATTAAATTCGTAAAAGAAATAATTCAACGGCAAATTCAAGTGTAAAAATTCAGAATTTGAAGTCAAAAGTTATAAATACTAGCTTGGAATTAGAATCAATTCCTGAAATAAAATTAATAGCTTATCGATATCACTCAAACATGTCAAAATCAATTTTATGTGTTTGGAATCACTTTTTGCTTGATATGATTCTTTCTCTTTTTTGTTGGTTCTTCAACTTGCAGGTTCTCCAGGCTATAGGCAATAATACCAAAGTTCCAGTCCCCAAAGTTTTATGTTTGTGCAATGATCCAGCTGTTATTGGAACAGCATTTTATATTATGGAGTATTTGGAAGGACGGATATTCTTTGATCCCAAATTACCAGTATGGTTTGTTTATATTTCGTCTTTAATTTTCTCAACTGAAATTACTGATTGCAGGACTCTATTTTCATTCTGGTTTTAAACTGTGGTTGTGGTTACTTGTTACGCTGCAATGCTAACCTTTATATTGCGGCGCTGGCTATTTGCGGCCTATGCGGTCAAAATTATTGCCGTGATGCCATTGTGGAGACCTCAAAATCATTTTGTATCCACAGTTTAAAATCATGATTGTCAATAGTTTTGTAGCTGAATTGTGGTACATGAATGTGTCAGGGTCTGTCAGCAGGGAGTAGGAGGGCAATTTATCGCGAAACTGCTAAGACCTTAGCTTCATTACATTCTGTTAATGTGGATGCCATTGGTCTTGGAAATTACGGGCGACGTAATGATTATTGCAGAAGACAGGTAAGTTTTTGAGTGTCTGCTTATTTACGGTTAAGATTATGCCTTGAAGAAGATTTTGATTTTTGCAAATAGATATGTTTTATGAGGATATGTTTGCTTCTTTTAGATTGAGAGATGGGGAAAGCAATATGTATCCTCAACCAGTGAGGGTAAACCTGCAAGCAATCCGAAAATGTTTGCTTTGATTGATTGGCTACAAAACCATATCCCTTCTGAAGATTCTTCAGGAGCAACAGCAGGTTTGGTTCATGGAGATTTTCGCATTGACAACCTGGTTTTCCACCCCACAGAAGTAAGTGATGCATTTAGTTAACTGATATGTACTTGACCAAAGTTTCGTTGGCTGAAAAACTAGGTCGTTTTTTCTTTGTTCTGACATTAATACGTAGTTTTTTTCTATCTGATCATAGTCGAGATTAGAGTATCGTAAATAACTATCATGTGAAAAGAAACCAAAATTTATGTGGTCATATATGTATAAGATTAGCATTTTGGAGTTTGAATAAAGGTCTTATGCCTTATAAGTTTCATTTCTGTGGCAGGATCGAGTAATCGGTGTACTTGACTGGGAACTATCTACCCTTGGAAACCAAATGTGTGATGTTGCATATATCTTAATGGTATGTACTACGTACTACATTGTCAGCTTGTTAAAGTGAGCTTAAAACAGAATCTTAGATAGCTAAGCTATTGGTTAATTGAAATTACCAGTAAAAAATACATGTTTTTTTTTCTTTGACAGTCTTATATTAAAGATATTGGGCAAGTAAAAGTACAGGAAGGTATGGAACGTACGGGATTACCCGCGGGAATTCCATCGCTACCAGAATTTTTGGCTGAATATTGCTCTTTGGCAGTAAGTGCTGTTACTTTACTATACATTTTCAATTTGGAAATTTGGAAGAAAGTGCACTATACATTTTCAATTTGGAAGAAAGTTCCTATACTAAAGAATTCTAACAAATGAGTTTTTGATGCCAGGGAAGAAAATGGCCTGTTGCTGAATGGAAGTTCTATGTCGCCTTTTCTTTTTTCCGCGGGGCTTCGATTTATGCCGGAGTGTATAATAGATGGGTTAAGGTATTTAAACTTGTTAGAGATGCTTTTTTCATTTGAGTTTAAGATTTAGGCTCTGTTTAGATAAACAACTTAATTAAGCACATATCATATAAGTACTTGTGTATAAGTTATTTTTTTAGCAAAAGGCAAAAGAAAGTCAAACTATTTTTGTATAAGTAATAAATTGTTTATAGCTTATGGATGTAAGATGTAAGTAGTTTATGAACATATTATAAGTTGTTTCTATAAGTTCTTCCAGTCTCACGAGTGTTTACTCCAGTACATAAACTGAAGTTAATCCAAACAGACCCTTAACTATATGTTGCTTCTTGCTTTTCAAATATAGGGCAATGCATCTGGTGGTGAGCGTGCTCGTCACACAGAAGTACTTGCTAATGGTCTTATTGATTCTGCTTGGGAATTTATTGAACGCAAAATTGTGCTTCCGGAGCGTCCTCCATCAGGTAGCTATACCATTTGAATATATTATGGGCTCAAACATCATCTTATATATAATCATATTATTGGATTATTAGTACTACATTAATATACATATTTGAGGCATTTTCCCTTTTAACAAATCAGGTGTAAATGCGAAAGAGTTAGTGAAGCGCAATGATACGCAGGACCTCCCAAATGAAGGGAGGTTTGCTCTTAGGCCAGAGGTTATCGTGCTGAGGAATAAAATAGTTAAATTCATCGAGGAACACGTATACCCTCTTGAAGAGGAATTCGCTAAACTTGCTCATTCAGACGCACGTTGGACTATTCATCCAGCAGAGGAAAAGTTGAAGGACTTAGCAAAGAAAGAAGGCTTATGGAACTTATGGATTCCTGTATGCCTCATAATTCTTCTTCTCTTCTTTTTGGTTTCGGAAGCTTTTAACATCTTTTCATCTGTTTTTGATATATCAACACTTCTTTAATGCAGGTTGATAGTGCTGCGAGGGCGAAAAAAATTCTATTTGATGGGAGCAATAATAATCTTTCTACTGATTCAAATGACTTGTTGTTGGGTGCTGGTTTAACAAATCTCGAATATGGATACTTGTGTGAGTTCATGGGCCGTTCTGTTTGGGCTCCACAGATATTTAACTGTGGTGCACCAGACACAGGTAATATGGAGGTAAGATTTGACACGAGCCTTATAGATTTGCAAGGTTAATCAGATTTAACACTTTCTCTATCATTGTTGCATTTTTGCTCGATTGGCGTGTAACATTAGTCTTGCATTTCAGGTTTTATTGCGCAATGGAAATAAAGAACAGATGCTAAAATGGCTTATTCCTTTGCTTGAGGGGAAGATTAGGTCTGGATTTGCTATGACAGAACCACAAATTGCATCTTCAGATGCAACCAATATTGAGTGTTCCATAAAAAGGTGGGACTATTCATAATGAACTATAGCACCGACACCTCTGAAAAAAGATGTGTTTGCGTCTGTGTCAGACACCGTCAGTTGGGTTCACGTAATTTATTTATTTTTTCAAATTATTACTGGTGCCGACGTGTCAGTATTGGTGTCTTGTCCGTGCTTCCTAACTACCTATTTTCTTAATTTTTTTCCTTTCATATAGGCAAGGAGATTCATATATTATAAATGGGACTAAATGGTGGACTAGTGGTGCTATGGATCCAAGATGCAAAATTCTCATACTCATGGTTAGTATTTAGTTGGAAGTTATTTCATTAAGAATCAATATGCTATTTCATTTCAATAGAGATCAGAGTATGATTAAAAAACATGAACACAGGGGAAAACCGACTTCAATGCGCCGAGGCATAAACAACAATCGATGATCTTAGTGGATCCTCAGAGTCCTGGTGTTCACATAAAGAGAGCTTTAACAGTGTTTGGCTTTGATGATGCGCCTCATGGACACGCAGAAATAGTATTTGAGAATGTTCGCGTGCCTGCTACAAACATCTTAATGGGCGAAGGACGTGGATTCGAGATCGCTCAAGTAAGTCAAAAAACCATTTTTTACTCCTGATGTATGAGAAAGCATATTTTTCCCCGGTTAATGACCCGTATCTTGCAGGCTAGGCTAGGTCCTGGAAGGCTGCACCATTGTATGAGACTGATAGGCGCTGCTGAGCGAGGCATGCAACTGATGGCTCACAGAGCTCTTAGTAGGAAAGCTTTTGGGAAAATGATTGCTCAACATGGCTCATTTATTTCAGATTTGGCCAAGGTATTAGCATTTTGAGAAAAACCAAAAACAAAACTCTTCATTGGTTTCAATTTTTACACGACCTACGCTAACTTATATTAACTGATGTTCAGTGCCGAGTCGAGCTAGAGAAGACTAGGTTACTTGTGTTGGAAGCCGCAGACCAGCTTGATCGATATGGAAACAAAAAAGCTCGAGGCATAATTGCAATGGCTAAGGTAGCTGCACCACAAATGGGATTAATGGTACTCGACATGGCAATCCAAGTGCATGGAGCGGCTGGTGTATCGTCTGACACTGTTCTATCACATCTGTGGGCAACCGCGAGGACATTGAGAATCGCTGACGGCCCAGACGAAGTTCACTTGGGTACCATCGGCAAGCTAGAATTAGAAATTCAAAGAGCCAAGCTTTAAAACAAAAAGAAAGTCGCTCGAGCATGTTTGGAATCACGGTGAATTTATTGAAGCTCCAAAGTAAAGCTTTTACCACGTGGTGGCTCACTGCCTAACTCGCCATGATTTCAAACACTGCAAATAAAAACTTATATGAACCACAATCCCACTAATAAAGTGTTCCTAGACGGAAAAAACATCTATATAACACTAGCAGTGTTATGAATTGATTTTTGGAAGCTTTATGTAATGTGTATGACTTAGATCAAAATAAGTTTTTTTTTTTCTTTTCAATAATAATACTCTTTCTGGATTCAAATTCAAATATAAGCAAAATTAGTCATATTTGTTGATGGATCAAAATTTAATTAGCTTCATATTACGTCACTCAATGAAACAAGTTCTCATGAAAGAAAAAAATAGTTTAAGAATAGGATTAAATATGTTTTTCCCCCTCTAAATATAGCGGATTTCGATTTTAGTCCTTCTAAACAATTTCTTTAATGAATAGTCCATACAAAATTTTTTATCTATAAGATTTATCTCTAACGTTAAATTGAACAAACGGCTGTTGATGTGTCCGCTCATGCGTAATTAAAATTCATTTTATTTTATTTTATTACGATTAAAATAACATTAACACAATCCTATGTAGTATATACTCATTTGAATAATATAATTCTAAAATATTAAACAAACATCAAATTGAATGAAATTCTAAAATCTCCCTCTTAATCTGAAACATTCAAAACTTGAAAAACTCTTCGTGTTCAAGCGTAGTTGAAAATGCAAATTTCATCCCCTTCATATTTCCTTCATATAATTGTTTGTTGAAACGTGAATTTCATTATTTGTAGTTGTTGTTCGAAAGGAGTGGTTCCAAGTTAGGTGCGTTATACTCTTTTTCAAAAACACAATATATTCACAATGTTTTTTACTAATTGTAGTTGGGAAGGATCCCAATGATCAGTATCTGCACATTGCATTTGGTGTTGTAGAGATTGACTCTAAAGAATCTTGGAGCTGGTTCATGAAGCTATTTATCGAGGATATTGGTGATACTAGGTGGTGCTTTATGTCTGATCAGCAAAAGGTATATATACTAATTGTTATTTATTTGTCATCTTGTCTATTGTATGTTATTAATTAATTGGAAATTGTTATCATTTTCAGGGGTTTGTTCAAGTTTTTTATGAGGAATATCCTGCACACATAATTGTTACTTTACTATGAAATTTTGTATTCATTATGTATACTTGTCTCAACAGGAGAGGTCAAAAGGGCCAATCAATAAGGGAGGCCCAAGTAAAAAGGCAAAGACATATGCTCACGAGTCTTCTACACAACATGAGCATAATTAACAACCTGACAATACTTCACAACATAAGTCTTCCGCAGAACATAAGAATAATCCACAACCTGACAATACTTCACAACATAAGTCTTATGTACAACATGAGAATAATCTACAACCTGAGCAACCTGAGAATGTACAAAATGCAACACATGCATCTACAAATTCAAGTGAGGCACTAAGAATATATTGTGGGATAAAACCCAGTACATTGATTCCAGTGCTGAATGATGATGATACATTGGACATTAAACCACTATGTGTTGACACTACTCATGTAAAAAAACATAAAAAAATGTTAAGGAAATTCCAAGTGATACACAACAAACTACTAAGGTGACTCCAGGTGATGCACAACAAATTGATGAGGTGACTCCAGGTGATACACAACAAACTGCTAAGAAAACTCTAAACGATGCACCATAAACTGCTAAGGCAAGTACATTACAAGAAAAATAGCATTTTGCGACACATAGGTTGATACAGTTCATTGAAAATGACCTCTTATATATATATATATATATATATATATATATATATATATATATATATATATATATATATATATATATATATATATGATTCTTGTGACGATTTTATGCAACCACCCTTTAATTTTAGAAAAATAATATGGGCTGCAACAATTCCAAGCCCAACTGCCCTAAATTATGGGTTGTGACGATTAAGAAACCACCCTTATATTTTTTTTGCACAACACATTTTGCTATATTAATAAAACTATTAGGGTTGCGACAGTTCCAAGTCAAACTGCCCTAAAAATGGACCGTGACAATTAGTTAACTGCCCTAATTGTTTGGCCCAACACATTAGAAAATGATATGGGTTGCGACAATTGCAATCCCAACAACCTTACTATTTTTTGTGGCCCAACTTGATTAAAATTATTTTTGTGTTTACTCAAGCGGGAGAAAATTTCACCACTTGTTCACTTGCTCTGCTACGCTACTAAAATAGGGAAATAAACCACACAACGTTCTACAAATGGAATAGAGAAACAAACCACATTGTTCACTGCATTCTACTACTGGAAGAGGGAAATGGTGACACATGGTTCTGCGGCGGAAAAGAAACCGTCGCGACCTAGGTTTTGCGCGGTTTGAACCACCGTAACCAAAAAAAAACTATCGCAGCCTTCCTTTTTCTTGTAGTGGTACTATCAGAATTTTCATTGGTCCATGTCTAAAACTACCCGAGTCTCCAAAGCAAAAGCTGCTTAAGTTTCTAAACCCAAAACAACACGAGTCTCCAAAACAAACATTGAGTGACCCAATAAGTTCAGTAAGTTCAATAATGCATGTTTGAATGCTTTTGTATTAAGATACTTGTCATTTGGTTATTTACAATAAATGTTGTTGTCATGATAGGTAAAAGTCTTGATACCAAAATGGAGGAAGCAGAACCATGTTGGAACTCCAACAAGGAAGAGCGACCGACTTATGGCATTGAAAACATGTGATATTGTGTCCAGGAAAGGATGATGAGGATCCATTTGTCATACTTGAAGAGGATATAGAAGTTGACAATGCTAATGGAAAGAAGTCTTAGAAGGCTATTTAGAAGAGCTTGATTCAATGACATCAAATATGCATTATGAACTCTTGTTTTGTGTGTAACATTATTATGCACTCTTGTTTTGAACATGTGCATTATGCACTCTTTTGTTTTGTGTGTAACATCAAACCTATTAACACTTTTTTGAGTGGTTTGACAATGTTTGCTACCATATATACTTTTGCTTTGAACATGTGCGTTATGCACTCTTTTGTTTTGCATGTAACATCAAACATATTAACACTATTTTCTATTAACATGTGTACTCTTTTGCTATGTTGAAATATGGCTTGCAAAAATGAATCATTAATTGAACCAGTGACACTTAATCAAAGATACATTTCATTTCATCCGGACAAACCACTATTCAACACATACACGATATTCAGATCATGATTTCCAGATTCTACAATGTCTTCATCCCAGATAAATATATCACAAGTTTCGTCGCTATTCTAAAATGGACATCTCCAAAATAATCTCCCTTTATTGGGTCCCTTCTTGCATTGGCAAGGGACCATTTGACCATTGCAACCACATAAACGACCAGCTAGATACTTCACAGAAGAAGATGAATAAGAACCACCTTTAGATGAGACTGTCTTTGAAACCCCGTAAAATACAAGAAAATAGATGAAACAAATGATATTTCAGACAACAATGAAGAAGACAACCATGGACGGAGGCTACATAACAAAAGAATAAACCTAGGTACATGAAAATTTTGGGAATACATTTATATTTGCTAGCATATGCCACATATGATTCATGTTTATATATTAATTTATAATTATAAAATAATGTTAAATGAATTTAAATTATATGTGTTCGCCCACGTCAGCAGCCGTTAGCTCAATTTAACGCCAAAGACGAATATTATGGATGATAAATTTTGTTGGGATAATTCATTGAAGAAAATATATAGAGGGACTAAAAACAAAATCCATTATATTATAGGGACCAAAACTATATTTAACTCTTATTTTTTATAGTTATATCAGAAAAATTAAACAAAGTTAATCAATACTCTTAATAATTAAGCTAGTAGTTAATTATTTTTGCTTATAATCTAGGTTTGCAACTCTACTTTTAGTTAAAAAACAGTTTTCAACCAAGTTTACCTTCGTACAAAGGTGAGACCTAGGTTACCCCTTATAAATTTGGGGGTAATTTGACCTATAACAATAAAATTTTATCATATAAAATTAATTTTTAAAATCACATATTAACTCAAAACCTTAAAATATTTGATCTATACATTTTCTCACTTAAAAAAAAGTTCAATATCCTCTTTTTCATCAAATGTGAGAATTATTATTCAAATTTGGCATACCAACATCTTACTATTCAAAAATCAAATTATATATTATTTTCTTAATTTCATTTTGATTCTTTAAGGTTTTAAATTGATATGCGATTTTAAAATTTTACTTTATAGAATAAATTTTGATTAATACATATTATAAGGGATAAATTATCTCTAAATTTATAAGGGATAACAAAGAATTTACCTCTTATTAAACTTTTGATTGTTTTATCTAACTAAACTTTTTTAATAATTGTAAAATTACACATTTACTTATAGTCAAAAACATTAATTATATTTAACTAACTTTTTAGTAATTGTAAAATTAGTCACTTTTACTTATAATCAAGTTGAAGAGGAGGCATTGGCTATTAAAGAAGCTATCTGTGAAATAATCCAAAGAGACTTCATCCAAGTTACTTTTGAGAGAGTGATTCAAAAGTATCGATTGATGCAATTCTATGTAAGAAGGGTGGTGTATTCGAATTTAGTACTCTAATTTCTAATATTAAATCTGTATTATTATCCAATCCTATGTAAGAAGGGTGGTGTATTCGAATTTAGTACTCTAATTTCTAATATTAAATCTGTATTATTATCCAATCGACAAGTAAATAGTGTTGCTCATATATTAGTCAGAACGATCTATTTTATTTTAGGACTAGTAGTTGCATTTACGAATTAATATATCCTTATATTCACAATATTTTGATTAATAAAATGCATTGAAAAGTTGAAGGGAGTATTAAAGGTAAAATCTACAAGTGTTCTTAAATCTATATATACTCAATAACATGGGAGACATATTATAACATGGGAGACATATTTAGCGAGATAAATGAGACGAATAAATCTTTATTATTAGATTTAACTTAATACACATGGTAAGGATTAAAACATAAACTCATGTGACTTTTCAAGTGGTCTTGTTCAAACTTTAAATCTTGTCCCTCCATGTATAAGCAAGATTTTGGCATAATCTATTTTAAGAGTAAGAAATAAAAATTCAGTTACTTAAGTCAATATATCCATGTAACAACAACAACAAATGTCATCCTCTAATCCATAGTCACTATAATTATCACTTACTTAACAACTAATTCCAAAATTAGCCAATTTACTAAATTTCACCTAATGCTATTAGCCAAGTTTAGAACATTAAACCTTAGCCATTGTTTTCACAATGGATCTCCATCTTTTTTTCCCTTTTACTAGGTAAAAATCATGTATGCAACAATGTGTATATAAAGAATCATGATCACACTTGAGAAGATAGACCTAGCCCCTCAGGACAGGGCATTTGGAAGGACTATTGGGACAAATACGAATTGTATTTTATATACAAATATGGCAAGTCCCGACCAAATGAAGAGGTTTTCACTTCTTGGTGTCTCATGCATACTTCTTGTCGCAGTGGTCGCGGCCGCAGGCGGTGAAGGACAACAGAATGCTGGCAAGCTTTGTGAATCAATGCAATACCAAGAAGTATGCCACAAGAGTCTTGAGAAGGCATCGGGCCACACGAGCGATGTTAAAGAGCTTTTGAAAGCCGCATTCAGTGCAGCATCAGCGGAGTTGGTGAAACATATTAACAACTCATCTCTCTATCATGAGTTGGTGAAGGACAACAGGACAAAACAAGCCGTGGAAGTTTGCAATGAGGTTTTGAACTATGCCGTCGATGGAATCTCTAAATCGGTTGGTAAAGTCGATAACTTTGATATCAATAAGTTGAATGAATATGGTTATGATCTCAAAGTTTGGTTAACCGGTACACTTTCGCATCAACATACATGTCTGGATGGTTTCGAGAATTCAACCACGAAGGCAGGTGAAACAATGGCTAAGGTTTTGAATGCTTCTTTGCAATTAACTAGCAATGCTATTGACATGATTAATGTTGCTTCTGGAATGGCTAAGGGTCTTGGAGAAAACACCAATACTGGTAAAAGGAATCTTTTGTCTCTTGAGTCAGAGAAACTTGTAGATGGTTTTCCTTCATGGGTTAGCAAAGGACAAAGACGTCTTCTCGCCGATGAAGCCGTTAAGCCGAATGCTGTTGTCGCGCAAGACGGTAGTGGACAGTTTAAGACAGTTGCTGAGGCTCTTAAGACTGTTCCTGCCAATAATGCACAACCTTTTGTCATTCATGTTAAGGAAGGTGTTTATAAGGAGACTATTAATGTTGCTTTGGAACAGAATTTTGTTACCATCATTGGTGATGGTCCTACCAAGACCAAATTCACTGGTAGCCTCAACTTTGTCGATGGTCTCCTAACTTACAACACCGCAACCTTCGGTGAGTACCAAACATTTCATGCTAACGTGTTTTTATTTTTTATTTTTTAATATTAGCCGGTGGTATCCTCAAGCAATTGCAGAGACTAATCCTCGTAGAACTATATAGGCGGCCAAAATATATTTAGAGGTTCAGTATAACGCTAAATCACCAAAATACTAACATTTATCGATGATGTTTTTTAGAATCGCGACCAAAACTATTACTACTACGAGTGCGATTTAATTGATTATGGACTTGCATTATTGCAGGTGTAAATGGTGCAAACTTTATGGCAAAGGATGTTGGATTTGAGAACACAGCCGGACCAGAAAAACGTCAGGCAGTAGCACTCCGAGTAACAGCAGACAAAGCAATCTTCTACAACTGTCAAATGGACGGTTTCCAAGCCACACTCTTCGCCGAATCCCAACGCCAATTCTACCGTGACTGCACCATCTCAGGCACAATCGACTCCGTCTTCGGGGACGCTGTTGGAGTTTTCCAAAACTGCAAACTAATAGTTAGAAAACCAGCTGAAGAGCAAGAATGTACAGTAACAGCAAGCGGTAGAGTCAAATCCGACAGCCCAAGCGGTCTCATTTTCCAAACCTGTCACTTCACAGGTGAACCTGAATTAGCAGCAATAACACCCAAGATTTCTTACCTCGGAAGACCATGGAAGGCATACGCGAAAGTCGTCATAATGGACTCAACCATCGATGACATTTTCGTTGCTGATGGCTACATGCCATGGATGGGAACTGCTTTCATTGATACATGTACTTTTTACGAGTATAACAACAAAGGTCCTGGTGCTGACACAAAGGGAAGAGTTAAATGGACCGGTGTTAAAACTATATCCGCGACCGAAGCAGCTGATTTCTACGCTGGAAAATTCTTTGAGATTGCTAATGCAACCGATCGTGATTCATGGATTGTGAAGTCTGGTGTTCCTTATTCACTTGATCCTTCACATTCTAGCAGTAATGGCGGTAAGTCCGAGCCAGGAAGTAGTAATTCGGAGGCTGGCAGTCATTCCGGAGCTACAAGAAGGGAGACATTTTACAACGGCTTCTTCATAGCAGCTGTGTATTTGTTGGCAAATATTTGGATGTAATAAAGATAGCATAGCAAATTGCTGTTTTTCACCATAAGTAAATGTTTTGCTGATCCATGTGAATGTGGTAGCCAATAATTTCAATCATGAATATTCCAATTCATTAAATTTTTGACCATTGATATTTTCAATCCTATATTTATAGTTGAAATTATTTTAGAAGCCTCGTTCCACCTTATGGAATACGTTCCACACATTTGAAAACTTAAAAATATCTTTATAGTGTTCAAAAATATATCTTTGAACGCATATAAAATCATACCGACTATCATAATTCAACCACACATACCATTTTGCTCAAGTATAGTACGGAAATGCATCTTGTAAATTTTTTTGGGATAAATCTGAAAATGTATCTCTGTAAAATCTCATGAATACATTTTAATATATTGAAAGTGTGTTTATTGTACATAACATGAGATTTTTCAGATACGCATATCTGAAAACCCTCTAAATATTGTCTAGGCAACAACATTGTCCTAACTTTGATATTTTTTAAACCAACTTATATTTTAGGTTATTTTAGGCCATAAATTAAAAAACACATGCATTAAGTCACTCAAACATAATACACATACATTAAAAAACATACATTAATTAAAGTAAATTCAAAATGTACCGGCTATACATAACTTGTTCCGAAAATACAAAATATAATACAGACAAAACATAAACTATTACGTATGTCTAATCCCCCGGCTTCTCCGCCTATATCGTAATGAATTATGTGTCTCGATAATAATGCCAAATACGAAGGTCAACTAGGGACTATCTTCCTCAAAAAGTCATGCCTCTATGCCCGATCTCGCCATATCCATAATACATCGACATATGCTGCTTATGTCCTGAGTGCAGTAATCTCTAACCTCTAGTACCTCCTAATTAGATGACCTAGGTGGTCTTCTAGGAGCGTATGGTGTCATTATAAGATGCGACACTCTATAGAATCATGTGATTTAGCTGTCTACATAAACCCATTGTATAGGAGCTGACACCTTGTGATAGTCCTTAGTACCAAATGACTTTCTATATCCTCAAGTATGGCATCAAGATCTCTGTGGTGAATGATAGGAGCCGAATTTGAGGGATATCTCGGAATAATCTACAAATACCTAAAGGCGCATCACTCACTCGTGCATATACATATACATCATACCTGGCCCACAAGTCATACATCCGGAGTATAATGAAGTAACATCCATTTGACGCGTCTGGCGGTAACCGTCACACGGGCAGTAGAAAATGTCATTTGCTTTAGTGCAGTCAAGATACAACATAAACGACTTAACCATCTTGTTTCCTTTGTACAAGACAAATGCGGAAACACGTGGACAATCCTCAGCGTATTCAAGCACATGTTCCCACCGGAAATGTGAGGAAAGTGAGAGATGAGCTGTGACACCCTAAATAATTCAATTATTAAATAATGGGTTAATACCTATTTTCACCCCTGACATATGGGGTGTATTTGAAAAATCCCCCTGCCAAAAAAAAAGTTCCAATTGTTACCTTGACAAATTTTAAAAGTTTTATTTTTTACCTTTAGGTTGCCACATCACCTAAAAAGCTGATGTGGCTTATATTTTTGTTACACTTGTAAGTTTTTGTCATGCCACACAATACCGATGAAATGTCCACAATGCCCTTCTATTAAAATCCCTAAATATTTTGCAAAGGCACGGTTTCATTTCAGACCCTCTAAATTAGGGCGCAGCCATAGCCATCTTCTTTCTCGTTTGCAAAGCCATTTTACAAAAAAAGCCAGTTTCAATTCAGACCCTACGATTAGGGTTCTTCATCCTAGCAAATGGGTGTGTTTAATTTAGTGTTTCATCATGGGGGAAGTTTCGTGCAAGACGGCCATACGTATTATAGAGGAGGTAGTGAGACTGTTGTTGAAGGTCAGGACGAAGATAAATGGAGCTTTTGAAGTCATGTCCAGTTAAAGATTGGGGTTATGAAGGTTTTAGGCTATGAAGAAAGATTCCGCAAACGGATGAAGGGTTTACAAATGTTGTTGATGATGCAGGAGCTGTAGAAGTTGCTAAGCATTGTATGTCTTGTAGGGTTCACGACGATCTTTGGGTAGAGCATGGTGTAGAAGACATGATGGCCAAGGTTCTGGTACCTAATGTTGATGACTTCAGCACCTCTAGTGGAGATGATAGTAGTGGTGACTATGTTGATGCAAGCCAATGTTTCAATGACAGTGAAGAGGAAAGAGTAATTGACGTAGAAGAAGAGCAATTTGAACAAGTGGAGGTAGATGTTCCAGTTAGTGGGAATAGGGTGGAGATCGAAGGGAAATCATTGAGATTCAAGCGTTGTGCATCCAAGGATCCCAAAAAGATGAAAGAAAAGAGCAAAAGGGACAAGGTCAGTGTTTTGGTGCCCAAAAGTGTCTTAGGATCTTCTTCAAAGAGGGCTACAAGGAAATGTGAAGATGTGGATTATGCTAGTGAGGAACTTGAAAGTTCAGATGCTGATGAAAGTGACATGGATGACAAACCTTCCAAGCCAAAGTATGAGAAGTTCAGATCAGAGCTGCTTAACAAAGACTTTCAATTCAAATTAGGTATGGAGTTCATTTCTCTTTCTGAATTTAAAGATGCTATCAGGGATTGGTCAGTATTAAATGGTAGAGAAATAAAGGTTGTTAAGAATGAGAGTTGTAGGGTTAGGGTTGAGTGTAAGAGTAAATGTGAGTTTTTGGCATTGTGTAGCAAAGTGGGAGGCAACCTCACTTACCAGATAAAGACTTGGGTGGGGACCCACATGTGCAAGGTATTAAATAACAAGTCCGCCAATTCCAAGCGGTCTCTAAGTTAGTGGTTGAAAGAGGAAGTCACAAGGAAAGTGAAACCGTAAATTATGTCCGAGCTTAGACAAATATTCGGGCATTACCAAAGGAAAGCTTGGAGAGCCAAATCTATGGTGAAGAAATAATTGAAGGTGATGCAAAAGAACAGATAACATGTTATGGAGATATGCATGAGTTGAGAAAACATTGTCTTTGGGAACACCGTCAAAGTAAACAACGAGAGACCACATCCAACACTACCACCAAGATTTGGTAGATTTTACTGCTTTGATGGATGCAAGAAAGGGTTTACCAAGGGTTGTAGACCATTTATAGGGGTAGATGGGTGTCATCTTAAGACACAATATGGAGGTCATTGTTAATTGTCAGCAAGGGACCCGAATGACCAATATTATCCTTTGGCATTTGGTGTGGTGGAGACTGAGACAAAAGAAAGCTGGAGATGGTTTATGCAATTGCTAATGGAAGACATTGGAGAAGAGAGAAAATATGTTTTTATTTCAGACCAACAAAAGGTACAAAGTGACTTTGTTATTCACATTAGTATACAAATATGCATAGTTCTGGTACTGTAGTATTTCATGAAATATCGTATTATACAAATTCTGGTTTATGCACAAATTCTGGTTTATGCACAAATTCTAGTTTATGCACAAATTCTGGTTTACAAATATATGCACTAGTGTTACAAATATATGCACTAATTATGGTTTATTTGCATAGTGAAGTATCATAGAACTGAAGTATCATATATGCACTAGTGTTACATGCTTTTGTAGGATTCTGGTTTGTATGATTTAGTAGGTTTGTAGGATTCTGGTGAGGAATATACAAATATTTCAGGTTTATAGGATTCTGGTGAGGAATATACAAATATTTCAGGTTTATACAAATATGGTTTATACAAATATGCAGGTTTATACAAATATGGTTTATGCACTAATTCTGGTTTATGCAGTAGAAGTATCATAGTTCTGGTTTTGTGCCATAGGTCTGGTGGAAGTAAAATAGTTCTGGTTTATACAAATATATGCACTAGTGTTACATGCTTTTGTAGGAAGTATCATATATGCACTAGTGTTACAAATATATGCACTAATTCTGGTTTGTAGGATTCAGTAGGATTCACTAATGTTACATGATTTTTGCTGTTGCTAATGTTCAACATTTATGAGGAATATATCAGTTGCTGATGTTACATGTTTTCTTGCTGTTGTCTTTGCTGTTTTTAGGGGCTGGTCAGTGTCTTTGATGAAATGCAACAGCAAGTTGAACACAGGGTCTGCCTCAGACACCTGTATGCAAATTTCAAGAAGAAATTTGGAGGGGGAGCTGCCATTAGAGACCTATTAGTGGGGGATGCAAAGGCTACTTACTTCCAGGCTTGGGAGAAGAAGATGAATCAGCTTAAACAAATTGATAAGAAGGCATGGGAATGGCTGATGGGTGTGCCAACAAAACTATGGTGTAAGCATTCATTTTCATTTTACCCTAAGTGTGATGTTTTGATGAATAACTTGAGTGAATCTTTCAATAGTACAATATTACAAGCTAGGGATAAGCCAATACTCACTATGGTAGAATGGATTAGGAACTACGTGATGAATAAGATTGCTAATAGTGTTGTTAAGCTTGATAAGTGGAAGCACAATGTCATGCCTAATCCTGAGAAATATGTTGACCCTTGTTACATGAGAGAAGCTTACAGGGCATGTTATGAAAACAATGTTAGTCCAATAAATGGCATGGACATGTGGCCAACTGTGGATGCTGAAGAATTATTGCCACCCCAATACAAGAAGGGACCTGGAAGGCCTAAGAAACTGAGGTTTAGAGAATTGGATGAGAATGGTTCAAGGATGAGGAGGGTAGGTGTAGCATATAGATGCACACATTGTGACAAATTTGGCCATAATTCTAGAAAGTGTCAAGCTAAGGAGCAAGATCCAAATGCACTAAAGAGAAAGGTATTGTGTTCATGAATCTGTTACTGAATAATATTGTGTTCAGAATATTGATATGTCTTTATTTGCCTTGTTTAGCATATTTATATCAATAATGCAGAAAGACACCCAGGACCAAAGTGTCAAAAAAATCTGATGGAACTGTGGATGAAGGCCCAGAGATGGATGCAAATGTTGATACAACTGCAACTGGAGGTGGAACTATGGATGAAGGCCCAGAGATGGATGCAAATGTTGATACAACTGAAACTGGAGGTGGAACTATGGATGAAGGCCCAGAGATGGATGCATTGCTGAATAATATGATGGATCTTTATGAAGAACAACAATCATAAGTTGACAATCCTACACAACCTACTGCTATGCAACCTCCTCCAACACATGAATCACAACATGATGCAATGCAACCTCCCCCAACACATGAATCACAACATGATGCAATGCAACCTCCCCCAACACATGAATCACAACCTTCTGCTACTAATGTCAAAAAACCTTCAGCTAGGAAAAGGCGTGGTCGTGCCTTGAAGCGATCAAGAAAGAGAGTCAGTGAAAGATTGAAGGAAGTGAGGAATGCCAAAAGACATGGTGGGCCTGGATCAACACCTGATGCACCTTTGACCATAGGTGAAGAAACTGGTGGTAGTACCTCAAACAAGATATCAAGGAAGAAGAGGAAGGGCATTGATCAGTAGTTGTGCACATAGTGTGCTATTTTGTAAAATTCAATTTGAAAGTTTCCTGTGTCATTTTGTTACTTTGACTTATTATCAGAACAGGCTTGGCTTAAGTTATGTATCATGTTATTGCCATTTTGTATCACAGATGTACTTGACTATGTATCACAACAGATTTGCTTAACAATGTGAAAGTCATTTTGTACAACAGAATTGCTTGACTATGTATCACAATGATTGGCTTAACTATGTTATTGTCATTTTGTACAACATTTTGCTTAAGAATAATTACTTAACAATGATTTGCTTAACAATGATTTTGTACAATGAATTACTCAATGTAATTGCTTAACAATGATTTCCAAAATATCGTAATGATTTCCAAGATATTCCAAAACAGTTGACTTAACAATATATCGTAATGCACTTAAGCAAATATATTCCATAACAAACCATAAGAAAGAAATATATTCCATATTCCATAACTCAACTAACCAAAACTCATGACAAGAATATATTCCATATTCCATAACAAATAAATATAATTCATGAACTAAATTTTACATAGGTTACAACTTCCTAGAACATAAGCCACAACTTCATGAATTTTTACATGAACTAAGTAAGAAATGAACCAAAAGACAAATAAACCCAACTAAAACATAATTCACTTCTTTTTAACTCATCCATTTTTTATCCATGGCTTCCATCTTCAAGGTCATATCTCTCTCCGCTTGCTCATCGGTTCTCGAAACTACATCCGAATGGCCGTTATCACCAAAATCACCGTAAAATTCATCATCCCAAACAAATGCATTGCGTCATCTCCTTTACCCTTAACTTACACTTCCAAGATTTTCTCCCGTGATTTGCAACCGATTTTGAAACAAATAACTTCATGGAGACATTGTGGCCACATTTGGGAGTTACTCTACCATTTGAAGATAAGCTCAAGCGTAACAAATTGGTTGACTCATGTTTATGAAATCAAAGAAAACTTAAAGATGAAGAGGAGAGCAAAAGTTGTGTTCTTGAGATGAAGTAGAAGAACGTTGTCGTAGAAGATGGCTTTGCAAACGAAAGAAGATGGCTATGGCTGCGCCCTAATGTAGAGGGTCATAATTGAAACATAACATTTGCAAAATATTTAGGGATTTTAATAGAAGGGCATTATGGACATTTCATCTGGTATTGTGTGACATGGCATAACAAAAACTTACAACTGTAACAAAAATATAAGCCACATCAGCTTTTTAGGTGATGTGGCAACCTAAAGGTAAAAAATAAAACTTTTAAAATTTGTCAAGGTAACAATTGGAACTTTTTTTTTGGCAGGGGGATTTTTCAAATACACCCCATATGTCAGGGGTGAAAATAGGTATTAACCCTTAAATAATTAGAATTGTGATTATTAATTTAATTAACAGTTTAACTATTAACATTTTTGGATTATTTGATTTAATTAATTAATTAAATAAATGGAAGAGTTGGTGGTGTGAGGAGTAATTAGAGGGTGTGAGGAGTAAAGTGCCCTACTTATTCTAACTATTATTTTATTTATTTATTGGAATAATAAAAGGAATAATAAAAGGGAAAAGAAGGAAAAAAGAAGTTATTAGAGGTTTTGCATCATACGTGAGATTGGAGAAGAGAAGAGAAGAGAAGGAGGAAAAGCCAAACGCCGGGAACTCGAAGAATCATCGCGAGGTAAGAGGTGATTACATTCGGTTATTATGCCTTATGAGTTTTGGGATGCAATTGGATGATTAGTATGTTAGGAAACTTGAAATTAGATAATTTAGGTTTGTGGAATTAACCCCAAAATGCGTCGAATTGTATGAATTGGAACCGTAGTAATGTTATGGGATGTTTGAAATTAATGGATTCATGTTATGTGACATTATACTAGTGTGTTTTGGATGATTTTGGGTGTTTTGATGCATTGGTTCGTAATTGGTTTGGAAGGAATTGAGTTGGAAATAAGCTGCTGTCAAAAACTGCATATTTTGGTTCTGCAGGTCGCAGGAACCGGTTCCCATGTGGGAGGAACCGGGTTCCTGGTACAAAAACCAGGGAGATGGAATTCTGGGTTTTTGGGAACCGGTTACTCCTGGGGAGGAACCGGGTTCCCAGTTCAAAATTTTCAAAGAAAAACCACATTTTTAGTGGGAACCGGTTCCCAGTATGGAGGAACCGAGTTCCCCATAGTAAATTCTAGGGGGCGTGTTTTTGAGAAATGTGGGAACCGGTTACCACTGTGGGAGGAACCGGTTACCACTGTGTTAAAATTCAAAATGCTTAAAACTTTAAAAACTCATATATTCTAAACCGTAACTCCAATTCGAGTGCCGTTTTCGGCAGTATTTCCTTAAATTAAAAATACTATCTTATAAAATAAGGAAAATATCATTTTATGGAATCTATTTTAAAAAGAGTCGAATCCCCAATTTTTGTAAACTTTGGTAGTTTGGAAATGGTGAAGAATTGTTTGTGAATTGTTCGGATTGAGTGAATTAGAACTATTGCTTATATGTTGTTCCTATTATTCATTATGATTGAGCTGTTATCATGTGATATGTTGGTGTTGGCTATGTGCGGAATAATGCTCAGTGACCATATTCCGTATTTGGTTGCTGCATGCTTTTGATGTGCATGCATATGCATTCCGGTGATGGTTAATTCCCATTGTGTGGAATTGGACCTGCAGAGTCAATACCCGTACCCGGTGATTAGTGGTGGTGAGGCTAGATTCGTGTCCAAGTGGTGTATGGGCGAATCGTTGATTAGCTCTATTTCCATGGTGTAAGCGGAACAGGGTGTGAATTTAGTTCACGTTTGGTACCACATGCATAGAGTCTGCATTGCATATGGAATTATAAGATGTTAGGATGGTTTCCAGTGTTATAATTTTATTGATTGTTATATTTGCATAATGACCTATGTGAAATGCTTTTGTGATTTGAAATCTAATTATGTGAATGATAGTGAACTGATGTATTGAATTGTTCTATTGTATTTAAAAACGCATAATGCATTCTATACTGAAAAGAGATCTCACCCTTACTTTAATGATTTCAGATTAAAGTTAGCAGCTCAGGAGTCGGTGAGGATGACTTATAGAGCTGTGTCTTATTATTATCCGCGTGTCAGTGTCATGCTCTGGTAGTTGTAACACTGGAGAAACGTTTGGATGAGAGTTTTGTTTTATACTCTATTGGTTTTTGATTTATGTCGGGAATACTTATGAATTAAAGTTATTTCGGTTTTGTGGTATTTTTCCGCTGTGTAGAACATGATGTTAATTTGACTAATTTATTTAAAAGATTCCTTCAGTGAAGTATGATTACTGTTTGTATTTGAGGTTTTATATTTATTCTGAATTGTGACATCCCTGTTTTCCATGTTACTCTGATTTAATTAATATATTTGCGGGTTATTTAGAAGGGTTGTTACATGAACCATCCTTGAAAAAGGTTCAGACAAAATATTATTAATAAGTGTATCAAAAGAGTTATGAAAATATTAGTAATAGTAAACTACTGTAAGTAATGTGTAGCTTCCTGTCAACTACTTTGTCTCCCAAAGACAATATTCACACTCCAAAGTAGACGACGTAAACAAATATGACGCGAGGTTCTTCACCTACACAATATCCCTGCACTGCCTTCTCTGAAGGCAGATGTAATGTGTCTTTAACCATAAATATGGTCCAAGTTTCACACAGTCAAGGGAAACCATATTGAAGATTTCTACCAACTCAAGAAAGAAATCAAAAGACTAACTCAAGAGAGACACCTCAAGAAATATGTGAAGGGTTACTCTTCTCATGGGTTTGACAAGTCCAAATCATGAATGTGAGATGACGTAGGAAGCCCCCAACCCAATAAAGAAAAAGAGGTATTTGAGGGTGAGGGCAATAAAGTTGTGAGCCACACACTCAACACCATAACATGAGCATTTTTCGGGGTGAGGAGACTAATTATGTCTGTAGAAGGTACGCTCGTCGAATCTGGGATATAGAAGACCTCCCCGATGTCAAAGGAAAAGGAAAAACACAAGAGCCAAGAGCCACGATCGCCTTCTCTGAGAAAATGCATTTGGCATCCACCCTCACAATGATGATCTTGTGGTCATTACCATCAAATGCTATGAATGTAGGATCAAAAGAGTCCTCGTAGACCAAGTAAGTTTTGTAGACATTCTGTTTTGGGAGGCACTAGAAAGACTTTTCCTCGACCCATAGGACATAAAACCCTTCAAAAGCTCGCCGATTGGATTCTCTTATGAGTGGCTACAAGTAAAAAGATAAATCACACTAAAGACCATTTTTGGATAACAGGACTATGCCAAAGAAATAAATTTCATGTATTTGGTTATTGACACCCCTCTTCTTACAATATGATTATAGGGAGACCATCTTGTTACTAGTTGAGAGCTTCCTTGTCCACTCTATATTTATGCATGAAGTAACCACTCTCGAATAAGCGACTGGGACTAATCCAAGGAGATTAGGAGGTCAACAAAAAATGTTACGTAGAGAGTCCCAAGCTGAAAAGGATCTGCATATTAGGCGTGAAAGCCATGAAAATGAGCTCAAAAATAAAGTCGCCAGGAGATTGCATATTGAATGCCCGGAAAAAATCCCCTATAGAGTCACTGTCATACCCCAAAATTTTCCCTCCATCTTCTCAAGATATTTCATACATCCATACTCAAGGATTCCTCAAGAGTTGATCAGACAAACTCTCTCCTAGACAATCAACCCAAACTAGGGTTTGACAATTCTCAGGTCAAGATGGACTTCCAACATCTCCAATGGTCTTCATGCCTCCTCATATGCTTCAAAGATTCTCCATGTCAAGTTTCAAGCCTTACAAGTCAAGTTTCCTCAGACAATTGCTCAGATGGTTGAAAATCAGTTGTATTGGACAAAAAGTCAACTGTGGTCAACATACAGTCAAACTTCATAATTTTTGGTCAACATCCTCATTTTGAAGTTACATTCATCATTTGATCAAGGGTTGATCATGATTCATCAAGAAAACTCAAGATTTGCTCAAAAGTCAAACTTTCTAAATTAGGGTTTCTAGGTGGAAAGTCAACTGAACTTTGACTGGTCATAACTTCTTCATACTTTCTCAGAAATTTTTCCACCACCTCTTGTTTTGAAGGAAATTCAATTCTATACAACTTCATTTCTCACAAGAATGTCCAAAAAATGCTTCATTTGAGAGGTATAGCTCAAAACATTACAGGTCATTTTCAAAGTCAACAAAAAGTCAACTTTTTGTTTTGAAGATATATTGAGCATGGAAACTCCAATTGAGATGAGACCAAAAAGGTTGGTTAGAGTACTCTTAGAGATTTCCAAAAAGTCCAAGAACACTCAAAAATGTGGAAAATTGAGCAAGATACACTATTCAGAAGTTGGGCAATTTTGGACAATTGCACAAAAGGACATTTTGGTCAAAATGCAAAATTTTCCAAATAGGCCTAAAATCTTTTGATCCAAACTTGTTCATGATATTATTTGTGACTCATATATGCTTGGCCATGGTGATTTTCTATTTTTATGATTTATCTTTGAATTTTAGAACATTTAATTCAAAAATAAATTATATAAAATATGAAGATAATATATTTTTTCAAATGGGTTGGATTTATATCATGCTTGGAGTTCAAGAAAGCCCATAATCCATACCAAATTCGTGATAGCTTGCATATGGAAAGAAAAAATCAAATTTTTAAGGAAATTTGATTTTATTTAAAGAGGAAAACCCTAGCTCAAGCCAAACCCTTATTCTTGCAAATTTTTCAAGAAACTTGAGAAAATCGAATTTCAAAATCCAGCCATATTCAGCCCTCCAAAACCACTCCATTGTCTTCAGAAGGTAAGGTTGAGTAAGTATACACTCTTATCATTGATCAAAGCAAGCTGAATCGATGCATATACATACATACATATTCAAAACTTTTTGATTTTTGCATTTTTATTATCTGTTGGTTTCAATTGATTTAACGATTTGGTTGTGTTCATGAGGTTGCATATGATGGATCTGGGCTGTCGTTTCAAAGCTTGTACGTGAGAATCACGATTTGCCATGGCTAGGGCTTTTTGAACTGTTTCGATCGAACCGACCTATACATGCACTTTTAGGGAAAACTGAGGCCACCATTGGAATCGCAAGGGTCGATTTAGGGGGGTAGGGTATTCCTTTGCCATTTATCTTTCGTGTTTTGCAGGTTTTGGATTTTGCTCGATCGGAGAAGACGACCGGAGCTAGGGCTCCGGCGTCGTTGACCGATGTTGAATCCGGCAAAGCGTGTGGAAGCAAGCAATCGATTCGTCCATCCAACAATCGGGTCCACGCTGGTGACTCGCTTGAAATATAATCCTGACGCGTCATCACACATATACCATTGGTTTTCACTCTCAAAACACCAAGTGTCAAGTGGTGTAGTGGATAAGACGCTCCCTGTGCCAAGATCCTCTCCAGGGTCATGAGTTCGATTCAGCCTGGGACCGGTTCTTTCTTTTCTTTTACAAACTCCAAACTATTTTCATATTTTTCATATTTTCTTTTATTTAATATTTTGCATCAATTTTAATTCTTTTCATATTTTTATTTATGCATTAAAAAATCATCAAAATATTTTTTCCTTTGGCATTTATTTTCAGAAAACCTTTATTTAATTTATAAAATTAAAAAATACAATTTTGCATGCATATTTATTTTTATTCATAATTTTGCATTTTAATTACTTTTAATTCATTTTAAATTATTAAATTGCATTCAAAAATCCCAAAAAAATTATTTTAGCATATTTATATTATTTCCAGCACGCCACATTTTTCTTATTTTAAAACTTGCATCTTTCTAACATTTTTTCTCTTATTCGATTCATCTCGTATTTTCCGAGTTCTCATTCTTTTACAGGTTGATCCGATTCAGACGATTTTTTCTTCATCATTTTATTTTTTCCAATAATGTAACTGTTCATGGGATGTAATAGTTTAAATTAGGTTTTATTTTCCAAAGTTTAAATTATGTATCGCTAAAGCCATGTAATAGCGTAGGACATTTACCTTTCCGCACTTTACATTCCGCATTTTAATTTCCGCACTTATAAACTGTTAGTAACTAGACGTGTATGGTAAGACTAAAATCAATATAGATCACTCTAATCTTCAAAGATAACATATCTGAATTTGACACACTCTTTCACACATGCACCCCTTAGGGTAATTCTCTCTCGTTGCCTTACGAATTCAAATGGTCATGTCCCTCGAACGTAGAGGTATCCTAGCACCGTTGCCTTCAAAACAAATCATCATAGTCCCTTCGATACAAAGATCATAGGCCCACGATGTCGCCTCCGAATACATGATCTTGACCCTCGATTGTCGCCTACGAAAAATGATGATAGTCCCTTCGAATGTGCTAGGATACTTCCTACAAGTTGCCTTCTATGACCATCCGATGTCCCTTCGAATGTCCCTTCTACATCTAACGAATGGAGTTACCTACCAACTAATGGTATGGATGACACTATTCTAAAGGAACGTAAAATAAACACGAAAATGACCAATTCTGAGTAGGTAATAAGACTTTTAGTTGCTTGCTCTATCAAAATGCTTTTCACACCTCACACTTTTCTCAAAGTTCAAATTCTTTTCAAAACCAAAACATTTTCGAACACTTTGTATACATTCCTACATGAATCATTACAAAGTCAAAGCGAAATGCCTTTTCAAAACATTTTTGTCAAACACACAGAAAGCACAATTTTAAAGTGATCTAAGAGCAACTAAGAGCCCGTAGATAACTACGGATGAAAAGGGGTGCTAATACCTTCCCTTCCCTTAACCATTCTCCCGTACTCAGAATCTAACGAAGGTCTTTTTCTGTACTTTTACCTTCCCTTAATTGGATAAAAATAAAAGTCGGTGGCGACTCTTGCTATCCGCACATTTGCGATACCAAAAACACTAAAAGTCAGTTCACCGTATCACAGAACTGGCGACTCTGCCGGGGAAACACCCTAAAGAGAGAATTATCTTAGGGATTTCTAGATCACCTTTACTGCTTTTTGTTTGACTTGCTTGCTTTATCTTTAAGGGTTGCTTGGGTATTATATTGTTGGGGGATCCTACACCCGGATCCGGGTTTTTAGGTAAGTAGCAATAAATCGTCATGACTGCTAGACGATATCAAAACGGTCAACATGATGGCTACGTTGGCGTGACACTTTGGATGTCCTGATACTCTTCATTCCCAAGTTGAGGATAATATTTGGCTTCTGCGTGGTGTCATCAAGCGCTAACTAAACTTTTAGAACCTTAATTGACCCATCTTGGCCATTAGAAGGTAGTGAGATGGCCGCTTTGATGTAGACCGAGGTTGGTTGATACTCGATGCTACGCTCATTAAGATCGACTTTGGGATATTTTCGTCGACCACTTGGTAGTCGATTGAAATAAACGCCACGAGAAAGATCAATGATGTGAGATTCCTAGAACCCTTACTATTATAGGACAGATGAACCAACTCAAACTTTTGGTGGGTAATCACCTATACCTCATGCAAGCCTTAACCCTAGGCTCATTGTGTGAATTGTTTGTGTGTGCTAAACATGACATCATGACATCATTTGCATTGCATATCATTTCTAACTATTTCAAGGACCTAGGATTTATCTTTGCTCTGCTTTGTAGGGATTATGGCTTCTAGAAAGACTATCCGAATCAACTTCATGGGTATACCTTCTCACCAAAGAATTGGTTTCGTAGATTCCCGATCATGCTCAATTCATCAAAAGACATGGTTATCTACTTGATTTGGTTATCTCCGTTTGAAGAAGATATGATGCATGTCCTATTCCAGTTCTTGATCCAAACACCATTGCTTTACATTCCGATTATCGCTTGGTTCCTACCTTGAAGAATTCTCTGTTACTTGGGATACCGTTTTGACCAAATGCCATTCACCGTTTGGAAAAGGTTCCTAAGTACGAAGACATCACATCGCCTTACATCTTAAGCGCCGACATCAAGCCAATTGGGAAACCAAGTGGAGTTAAGGGTTTACTTTCCAAGTTCTTAATTAAGAAAGCCCGAGAATTCCTCAAAGTTATGAGTTTCCATGCATTCAAGACATTGTGGCCTTGCTAATCTATGGTTTGGTTCTATTCCCTAACTCGGATCAATTCATAGATGTCAACGCCATCAAGTTGTTTCTTACCCGCAATCCAAAGGCCTACTTTACTTGGAGACATCCTACATTCTCCACACTGCACTACCAAGAGACAAGGAACTCTCATGTGTTGTGTCCCGTTACTTTCCATGTGGTTTATTTCGCACCTTCCTCCATCAGTTTTGAAGAACGAACAAAGGTTGAGATGGTCTCAAAGACTAATGTCACTCTCTCATTCAGATATCCATTGGAGTCTTTTCTCTCAAAAGGACTTCACATTCATTGAGCGTTGTGGAGAATTCCCTAATGTACCACTCCTTGGTATAAGAGGAGGTATTACTTATAACCCTTCTCTAGCTTTACGTCAGTTTTGTTTTGCTCGAAGAGATGGTCCACATGATATGCTTCTCCAAGATATTGTGTTCGACTACAATCACGATCTCCAGAATTACCGACGAAGGTTCATACACGCTTGGGGCATGGTAAAGAAGACTGATACCAAGACTTTGGGGCACCAAAACTCCATTACTTGGGAACCTTACCTCAAATGGGTGCAAGCTCGAGCTCAAAACTTCATGATGCCATTCACGCCTGTTCTACCCGTAATTATGGAACCTGTTGCTATAGGTGACGACTTATACCGCTCTCTATCCCGACATGCCTACCGATTTTGAAGACTTGAAGAGATCCTGATTCAACTCAAGGAAGAGAGGGATACCTTTGAAGCTCATGCAAGTGAGAAGAAAGTGCTAGAGTTGACCAAGCTACTTCACGAGGAGCGAAACATCAACGCCTACATCGGCACCAAGAGGAAGCGCCCATGGGAGACTTAGAGCTTTAGGATTCTCTTTTATTGTTTTGAACTATCTCTTGTACTTAAAGAAAAAAAAAAAAGAAGAATAATAAAAAGAGAGCTAATAAATGTTTGTTCATTGCTTGTTTAACAAATTTAAATCTCTAAGGTCCTTGAAAACATTGCATTGCATCCGCATAAACATTGCATATCATAGCATAACATTGCATCACAGGTACATTGAAGATTGGTTTTCTCATTTGCTCGCTATTTATTTTAGCAGAGATGGCTCTTGAACAGTCTGTCAAAGATCTTCAAGCTCGAATGCCTGGGCCAGCAGATGTTCACCAGCTTGGTCCAAGGCCCAAAAGGATCTGAAGAAGCTCATCAACAAGAAGAAGAAGGTTGTTGGTCTTCTCAACATGGGTAGACGCTACAAAGGTGGTCCTAAGAGGGTCAGTCAGATTGAGCTCTCAGAAGGAAGTGTCAAGAAGGAGGATGAGCAAAGTAACAAGGGCGATGGCGAAGGTAGTCAGCATGAGCCTGAGAAAAACTATGATGATGGCCAATACTCTGATGAGGATGACAAGTACAAGCAACTTGAAGACCGTCTGAATGCTGTGGAGAACCTGAAGATGCCCGGGCTGAATTTTGATGATCTGAGTCTTGTCCCTGGTGTTGTGATTCCTCCCAAGTTCAAAGTTCCAACTTTTTCCAAATATGACGGCATGTCTTGCCCTAAGCTGCATTTGAAGTCTTATGTCCAGAAGATCAATCCCACATCGATGATGTAAAGTTGTGGATGCACTATTTTCAAGAAAGTTTGTCCGTAACTCAATTGGAGTGGTATTATCAGCTAGAGAATGAAAGTATCCGTACTTGGAGTGACTTGACTGATGCTTTCTACGATAAGATGAGTACAATGTTGAATTGACACCCACTCGCATGCAACTACAAAGCATGTCTATGGGTCGTGATGAGAAGTTCAAGGAGTATGCTCGTATGGAGAGACCTAGCAGTGTAGTTCAACCACCCTTGTCCAATAGGGAGTTGGTTGATATGTTCATGGGAACACCGACAATTCTTCAATCATCCGATTGAAATTCTTCACCGGATTCACCGAAATGATATTGACAAAGCGATTGAAGTCGGTATCAAGAGTGGGAAGATTCATGTAGAGTCATCTTCAAATGTCGCGAAAAGATCTTTTGGTGGTAAGAAAGAAGCCAATGTATGGTCGTAAAAGCCGAGCCAAGACCAACCGTGCTCAACTGTGGGGAAGTTGTGATCTCCAATCCTACATCAAGACAACCTCGGCGAGACAACGCGTAGCCGTAACGCGCCACGAAGACAGCATTTAAGATCAACATGCCATTGTCGCAAGCCTTGCAACACATGTTGAAAGCAGAGTGACACCTTGAGGGATCCTCCTCAAAATGTCAACACTTCCTCTCCGATATACAATCCTAATGCTAAGTGTGCTTACTATTCCAATAGCCGTGACATAGTATCGATGATTGTTGGGCTCAAGAACAAGATTCAAGATATGATTGAAGCTAAGCATTGAATTTGATCCTCCTGTTGAGACTCCGAATGTGATCAACGCACCTATGCCTAATCATGACAAGAGTTCCAATGCTATTGGTGAGGATACTTACATTTTCAACATAGATGACTTGACCATTCCTCTGATGACTATTAAGAAGAATTTGTTGCAAGCCGGTGTCAACCCAGGATACCCAGAGAATTGTCGTTGGTGCCCATCCGCACTGATGGTTGTGCTGGTCGAGAAGACGTGTTCGGCATGATGGATAACCGTGAGATACTATTTCTTAAACCACCGCGTAAGTGTGAAGATATGTCTAAGTTGAAGATCGAAGATGTGAATGAAACTGTACCATCTGTGTGGGATACCTTGGGGCAGCCAAGTGGAAAGTATGATTACATGGTGAAGTACACTGTTCCCGAAAGCTACAAAATTCCTATTGAAGATGTTAAAGCAACCGGATGGGGTGACGATTTCCAAGACTATGCCGATGTTAACACAATAAGAATTTCCTCTCACGATTCTCGTGCCTAGAGTGGCACCCTCATCATTACTTCTCCAAGACCGCCCATATTCCTCCGACTGTGCTATCCCTTGGAATTATGGAGTCGATGTTTACTATCATGGCGCCAAGCAAGACCCTCCGACCATTGAAGATCTTACATGAAGCTACCATTCCCGACATTGACAACATCACTAGATCTAGTAAGGTGACCAACCGAAGGGTATTCTCTCCGATATCTCTCCTCCAAAAGACACCGCGACTCCACCGATTCTAGCTATCCAATCCATTCCCAAGCTAGAGGAAAGAACCAGGACTCATCCCGCTCATGTAGTACCAAAGGAAGTTATCAAGACACCTCCAAACAAGAAATGGAGGAAATTCAAGATCATCAAGAAGAGTGATTACAATGTTGTGGAATGCTTAGGACAGATCTCCAAAATCTCCATGCTTGCACGCTCTTATGCTCTGAGGCTCATGCTAATGCCTTGGTGAAGTTTCTGAAGAATGCTCATGTGCCGCAAGACACTACCACTGACCAGTTTGAAGTTTGTATTGCTAGCCTGGCTTCCAACAACGGCCTAGGCTTCTCTGATGCTGATTTAACTCCTGCCGGAAAGAAACACAACAAAGCCTTGCACATCTCTGTTGAATGCAAGAGCACTACATTGTCTCATGTCTTGGTAGATATCGGTTCTACTCTGAATATCCTTCCAAAGACTGCTTTTGATCGGCTTGATGTCGAAGGGTTGGTTCTGAGACCCAGTGACATTATTGTGAGAGCTTTTGATGGTTCTAAGCGAAGATTTGAGAGCTCACTGCTCATAAAGTCGGTTCCCGACTTTTGATTCCACATTCTTTGTTATGGACATCCGTCCAACTTATTCTTGCCGCTTGACGCCCGGATACGGGCGGCGCTACTCTACCCGCATCGAAGTACCGTGAAAGGAAGGTTGTTACAGATGTGGTGAAGAAGAGTATATGGTCACCATCTACTCATTCCGATACCTTGAGGTGGAGGGTGAATTCTTCGAGACTCCGCTGCTTTTGAAACAACACCCGAGTCATGCCTGCTGACTCTCCCGGTTACACAAGTTCCGCCTAGGATGGCCTCACCAAGGATGCTCAAGCCATGAACAAGGAGGTAGTACTGCTTGGGGTCAGCCCCGATCTTCCTTTCAACCGACAAGACCGGTTTAGGCTTCACCACCAAGGGTCAGAAGATGATACGCCGCGAACGTGCCGGCCAACTTCCTTTCCGCATCAGCCAAAGTGGAATCCATGCTATAGAAGACGACGACAACGGCTTCGACATCAGCAAGTGGATCTCCCAACTCCGATCATGGGCTCAAGAATTGGAAGATCAAGACGCATACCAATCTCCTTTAGTCGAGTAATTGCTTTGTTTTGCTTTTGATTTCTTTATGTTTGAACAATAAACTTTGAAAGCCTAGTGCCTTGCCCGAGGCATCATGGCTCATTTGTGAGGGTTATTATCTGTTGTTTGCGCGTTTTCATTCAATAAATTCATTGGACTTTTGCATTCAATTGTTTGTCTTCTTTCTTTTACTTTATCACCCCTTCAAAAAAAGCTATGTGTTTCTCACACACACCCACGTGATACACTGCAGAGTCACTCCGAATCTCGTTAATAACAGCTATGCTATTGCTAAATATGACTTCGATAGTCCGATCTACCAAGCTGAAGACGAAAGTGAGGAAGATTGTGAAGTTCCAGGAGAACTTGCGATCGCACAAAGAAGAAGAGCGAGTTATACAGCCACACGAAGAGCAAGTTGAGGTTGTGAACTTGGGTACTGACGAAGACAGAAAAGAGATCAAGATAGGAGCGGATCTTGAGAACAGTGTTAAAGAAAGGTTGGTTGATAAGTGCCAAAATGTAGTTATTTTGTAGATACATTTTGTGGCACTTATCGGTTCTTTTGTTGATATTCTTTGAATAAATCCCCCGCTTTTAGTATAAATGTGTACATAATAGAATAATTGAGTTTTTGTGTAAATATTATATCATTTGATAGTTTTCCATCTATTTTACAGGTATTCATTCATAATTGGAGCATTGAGTAATAAAGGCCAAAGGCTAAGCTTCAAGAGTGCGATTTTGCACAATACGTCATCAAATAAAGCTCAAATTCAACATAATAAAAATCATCAATTTGGTTGATATTTCTTCATGGTTGGATAGAGCATTGAATAAGCTTTCCAACGCTTCAAACCGCACCCGAGTTACGGTTCTCAAGATACGGCAAAATAAAATGTCGAAATAGCATCGCGCTTAGCGCGTTGAGCGCGACCTGCGACATCAGAATTCTTTAAAAGGGGCTCAAAACACATTTTTAGGTTATGGTTTGGGTATTTTTGAGTCCCAACACCATCACCATCATATTTTTGATAGATTTGCTTGGAAAATAACATTGGAGCTTGCATTTTGATGATCCGGAGTCGAATCCCTCGTCGATTGGTGTTGACAAACCAAGAAATGTTTGGTTCCTCTTCTTCTCTTCTCTTTGTAATCTCTTTTGTTGGGTTTTGTATGTATATCTACTCATAATTCTTGTATATTTATCGCCTTTGGCTTGTATAAAGTTTGCTTTACGAATTTGTGTCGGTGATTATCTTGGGTTTTTACTTTATGTTAGGGATTTGAGTTTTGCTAGAAATAGATTGCTTAGATTCTTACCTAGGATGATAATCATAGATTCGAATGCTAGGAATGGGTTTAGATCTAACATTCACTATAGAGTATCTGAACTTAATGCCTCCGCTGAAGTATGCCAGGAATGGGTATGGAGGTGACGCAGTTGACTTCTTTGTTGTCGAGGTATGCTGGATGGATATTGAGATGATTTAGGAGGATTCTCAATTTGGGTTAGAAATAGCTTAGATTGTGAGAGGTATGTGATGACACGGATGAGTATCGAGGTCGAGTATGACATAGGTGGTAGATTTAAGTCTGTGACGGTAGTTTACATTCGTTCCGGACAAGTTGTCTATCCTTTATACTTTTTGTTCATTTACTTTTTGTCTTTTATTTTCATTTCTTTTAATCCCAAACTCATTAACGGTAGAATTGTCAAACGACGAATCAATAATCAATCTCTGTGGACACGATACGATATAACCTAACCGGTATATATCACCCGGTAAAAATAATACCAACTCTTTGCTTGCCGCTTATACCAAGAATAAAATGGCGCTGCTGGGATTGGTTTTATTGGTTTTGTATTGCGATAATTCCGTTGTTTTTGAGTTTTGTAATTAATGTATATGTTGTATAGACTTTGTATATGAACTTGTATATTATTACTTGTACATGTTGTGTTTACTTTCCATACTTGTACATATGTGTGTTTTCCTTGTTTTCAAGTGATGTTGTGAATTGTCTCGTACTCGTAACGTTTGTTGTGTGGTTGTTAGGACACTTTCTTTAGGTTTGCGCGGTGTGGAAATACCATGGCATGACGAGAGGATGTTACTAGTGCTCGCACAATAAAGGCGCCGAGCTTACGACGAAACAAGCATGTTTTTGTTTGTTTATGTTTATGTTGTTTGGTGGCTTATGTTTTAACAAGTTGAAATAGGACTTGCTCTTAATTTCAAACTTTCACTTTTCAACTTGTTAATTCGTTTTCACCAAGTTTATGTATTGTTATTTGCTTTTGTTTTGTTATGTCAATTTGTTATTTTCCACAAGTTTGTAGTGTTTTAACTTGTGGAAGTGTGTATGTATTGTAAATATTGTTTAGATGTGTAAATGAGATTGTATAGGTGTATAAGTGGAGCTTAGCAGCTGCACTTGTCGCTATTTTTCTCAATCGTGTAGCGCTTGCTCACGGCGCTTAACGCGCTCTACTATGCAAGGCCAGTGAACTCTTTTAAAATTTCACTTGGTTTTCCTTTTTCCCACTTTCACCAAGGCTTTTTGTATTGAATAAAATTAGTATTATTTTTTTTAATTCTTTTGTTGTTGTTTGGACTCAAATTTTGGTCCGGTAACTTGAAGACTTTTGAGGTGATTTTCCGAGTTTGATCGTTTCAACTCGCGGATGTATGGTAATGATAGTTTTTAAAGTTGGTATACTCAGGTACTCGTTTATCGCTTTCTATAGCATAACATGTTTAGGAAATTTATCATTTGTACAATTACCATGCCATTCATTCTTTTTGCATTACTTGCTCATGAATTGAATCACTTTAGTTCCTCTTTTTACCCATAAATGTGAGGAAGTTTTCCATTGTTTACATATGCTGAGAGTCCATATTCTTGTTTTAACTAGATTTTATTATGCTTAATCTTTTATTTTGTGTTGATTGTATGATTGCAAGAAAATGATCAAGGCATTTTGTTGATTTTGAGCATAACTACCTTGGCCAAATATTCAATTCACCTTGTGAGTGTGTGAACCTTTGTTTGCCCATTTGAGCTTTTATCAATATCCATTTTTATTTGAACTTGATGCTTGTCTATGAGTGTCAATTCACTTTTTTTGTATGGATGTTGATTTCTTTGTTTCTTGAACCCTCAACTATATGTTGTTGTATGGATTTTTACTTTGCCTTAGAAAGTAGGGGAGTATTCACACATTAATGTTGGTTGAATTCAAGTTGGGGAGAGGAATGTTTATGTACTTATGTTGTGATTGATATAAGGTTGAGAAAAGAAAAAGAAAAAGAAAGAAAAAAATGTGAAAAAGAAAGAAAAGAAAAAGAAAGAAAAAAAAGAGAAAAGCTTTGAAAAAGAAAAACAAAAAGAGTAGGAATAATGTTATGTTAATAAGTGAGGTGTGTTTGGTGTGAAATTTGTGATGAAGAATAAGTTTGATTGAAATTATATTGTTTGGAACTTTGTGAGTTGATCACTCCCTTAGATTTAGGCAAGTTTTTGTTTCGATTAGCTTTAGGACTTATCACTTGTTTGTTAACCAAGCCACATTACAACCTTGAAAAGCCCTTGTGATTCTTGCATTTGTATTTTCAATACGTTTTTGGATGAATGTATAATTTAGTCTATTGTTTGCAAGATTGTGGAGGAGTGTTTTTTATCCCTCACCTTTGTGTGTTCTTCATCTACCGATGAATTTTTGCTAGGTGTGATTCATGATTGAGCTTGTTTTGTTTTAGAATGTTTTGCATGATTTTTGTACTTAGGATTTGTTTCGTTTATATGTTGTCGTTGTAGTATAGTGGTAAGTTTGTATTTGTCGTGTACATTTTTCGTTTGAACCATACATTTGTTTTCCGTTTTCAAAACTTGTTGATTTGTGATTCTTTGATTATCATCTTTTGTTTCTTTAGGTTTACTTGACTTTGTTTGAGGACAAACAATGTTTCAAGTTGGGGAGAGTTGATAAGTGCCAAAATGTAGTTATTTTGTAGATACATTTTGTGGCACTTATCGGTTCTTTTGTTGATATTCTTTGAATAAATCCCCCGCTTTTAGTATAAATGTGTACATAATAGAATAATTGAGTTTTTGTGTAAATATTATATCATTTGATAGTTTTCCATCTATTTTACAGGTATTCATTCATAATTGGAGCATTGAGTAATAAAGGCCAAAGGCTAAGCTTCAAGAGTGCGATTTTGCACAATACGTCATCAAATAAAGCTCAAATTCAACACAATAAAAATCATCAATTTGGTTGATATTTCTTCATGGTTGGATAGAGCATTGAATAAGCTTTCCAACGCTTCAAACCGGGCGCAATTCCGAGTTACGGTTCTCAAGATACGGCAAAAATAAAATGCTGAAAATAGCATCGCTTAGCGCGAATATACCGAGCGACCTGCGACATCAGAATTCTTTAAAAGGGGCTCAAAACACATTTTTAGGTTATGGTTTGGGTATTTTTGAGTCCCAACACCATCACCATCATATTTTTGATAGATTTGCTTGGAAAACAACATTGGAGCTTGCATTTTGATGATCCGGAGTCGAATCCCTCGTCGATTGGTGTTGACAAACCAAGAAATGTTTGGTTCCTCTTCTTCTCTTCTCTTTGTAATCTCTTTTGTTGGGTTTTGTATGTATATCTACTCATAATTCTTGTATATTTATCGCCTTTGGCTTGTATAAAGTTTGCTTTACGAATTTGTGTCGGTGATTATCTTGGGTTTTTACTTTATGTTAGGGATTTGAGTTTTGCTAGAAATAGATTGCTTAGATTCTTACCTAGGATGATTATCTGTTAGATTCTGAATGCTAAGAATGGGTTTAGATCTAACATTCACTATAGAGTATCCGAACTTAATGCCTCTGCATCGGTGAAGTATGCTAGGAATGGGTATGGAGGTGACGCAGTTGACTTCTTTGTTGTCGAGGTATGCCAGGGATGGATATTGAGATGATTTAGGAGGATTCTCAATTTGGGTTAGAAATAGCTTAGATTGTGAGAGGTATGTGATGACACGGATGAGTATCGTAGGCCGAGTATGACATGGGTGGTAGATTTAAGTCTGTGACGGGTAGTTTACATTCGTTCCGGACAAGTTGTCTATCCTTTATACTTTTTGTTCATTTACTTTTTGTCTTTTATTTTCATTTCTTTTAATCCCAAACTCATTAACGGTAGAATTGTCGAACCACTAATCAATAATCAATCTCTGGACACGATACGATATAACCTAACCATATATCACCCGTAAAATAATACCAACTCTTTGCTTGCCGCTTATACCGCAACATTGGTTGATGCTACGAGACTATATCGAGGTTTTGCTTGGTCGCACGAAGACATGCCGGGTTTGACATTGGTATTGTGGTACAATCGATTGCCGAAAAGAAGGTTTTCTCCGGAAAGAAAGTTCATCGCATGCGCTTTGAGATGTCGAGAAAATCAAAGCCGGTTATGAAGCGCTCAACGCCGGCTTCCTAGTCATACTTCCTATCCACAATGGGTTGCGAATGTGGTACCCGTACTAAGAAGGATGGCAAGGTACGAATGTGTGTGGATTACGTAGATCCGAATAAAGCGAGTCCGAAAGACGATTTTCCACTTTCTCATATTGATGTTCGTTGACAACATCGCCAAAGATAAGGTTTTCTCCTTCATGGATGGTTTCTCCTACATAATCGATCAAAATGGCTCCGGAGACATGGAGAAGACTACTTTTGTTACACAAGGGCACTTTCTGGGTTATGCCGCTCGATCAAGAACGCTGGTGCCACTTATCGTGCTATGGTGACGTTATTTCATGACATGATTCATCACGAGATAGAGGTCTACGCCGACGACATGATAGCTCGATCACGATCAAGAAGAACATCTTGATCATCTCGCAAACTGCTTGATGATTGAAGAAGTACGACTAAGACTTAATCCTAACAAGTGCACTTTGGAGTCGATCCGAAAACTCTTAGGGTTTGTTGTCGCGGTAAAGGTATTGAGGTTGACCCCGCCAAGGTTAAAGCTATTCAAGAGATGCCACCCCGCACCGAGAAGGAAGTCGAGGTTTCTTGGCCGATTGAACTACATTGCCGATTCATTGCACATCTAATCGCTACCGTGAGCCAATCTTCAAGTTACTAAAGAAAGATCAAGTAGTGGAATAGAATGACGATTGCCGATCGCTTTGACAAAATCAAGGAGTACCTACGTAATCCTCCCATCCCGATGCCGCCAAGGAAGACCTCTCATCATGTACCGATGCTAGAGAACTCAATGGGTGTGTGTTGGGGCAACATGACGAGTCCGGTCGAAAAGAGCATGCAATATACTACCTTAGCAAAAGTT
Source organism: Vicia sativa (assembly GCA_021764765.1). NCBI lineage: Eukaryota > Viridiplantae > Streptophyta > Magnoliopsida > Fabales > Fabaceae > Vicia > Vicia sativa. Next base: position 45,127,298 of record CM038792.1, read on the forward strand.
TACCGATCGTGAAACAAGATACTCACACGAGAAAACTTGCAACGCTTGCTTGCTCACGACTAAGACAAGATATGTTGACTCACACTACCTTGTTGATTTCAAGATGGATCCGATAAAATACATATTTGAGAAACCAGCCCTCTCAGAAGAATAGAAAGATGGCGATGATCTTGACCGAATATGACATCCAATACACTTCTCGAAAGCAATCAAAGGAAGTGTAGTAGCCGATCATTTGGCTCATCAAGCCGTAGATGACTATCAATCTATGCAGCTCAATTTCCGATGAAGATGTTTTACTAGTTACGATTGAAGAACCGGGCCCGCATTTAAGGACCCGAACAAGGATCCCGATGGACCATGGTCTTTGATGGAGCCTCAAACGCACTTGGCAATGACATTGGCGCCATCATTACATCCCCACAAAGTGACATACGCCTTTCACCGCCAGATTATGTTTCACTAACAACATGGCCGAATATGAAGCGTGCATCATGGGTATCAAAGCTGCTATTGATTTAAGAATCAAGTTCTTGCGAGTATATGGAGACTCAGCTTTAGTGATCAGTCAGATTAAGGGCGAGTGGGATACGAAGCATCCGAATATTATTCCCTATCGAGAGCATGTTCTGAGTTTGATCCCCTACTTCGAAGAAATTACTTTTGATCACATTCCACGAGAAGAGAATCAGTTGGCAGACGCATTGGCTACTATGTCGTCTATGTTCAAGGTTAGATGGGAGGACGAGGCTCCCCAGATCATCATTGAGAAATTTGACGAACCGGCATATTGTTACGAGCTTGAGGCAGAAGAGAAACCTTGGTACTACGACGTGAAGAGGTATCTTGAGACTCAGGAAGATTTGCATCCAAATTCTTCCTCAGCAACGGCATCTTATACAAACGCAACCACGACTTGTGCTTACTCTGCTGTGTAGATCAGAAAACAGCAATACGTATCATGGAAGAGTTACACGAAGGCGCATTTGGTACCCACTCTAGTGGACATACAATGGCAAAGAAGATTTTGAGAACAAGTTACTATTGGTCCACCATGGAAGCTGATTGTCACCGCTATGCTCGATCTTGTCACAAATGCCAGATTTATGCCGACAAAGTGCACGCACTCCAAGACCTCGAACATTTTAACTTCTCCTTGGCCTTTTGCAATGTGGGCATTGACATGATCGGAGAAATCAAGCCCACCGCCCAATGGACATCGTTTCATCCTTGTGGCAATTGACTATTTCACCAAGTGGGTAAGCCTCGCTCACATCTCACATTAAGAATGTTGTGGCTCGATTCATCAAACATAATCTTATCTGTCGATATGGCACTCCGAAAGTATTATCACGATAACGGTTCCAATCTCAACAATAAGATGATCACCGAACTCACGCAGCTTCAAGATCAAGCATCACAACTCTTCTCCTTATCGCCTAAGATGAATGGCGCATGGAAGCCGCCAACAAGAACATTAAGAAGATTATATGTAAGATGACAAGACTTACAAAGATTGGCATGAGATGTTACCATTTGCTCTTCATGGTTATCGCACTACAAGACGAACATCAATGGGGCAACCCCTTCTCTTGTGTACGGCATCGAAGCAGTCCTACCCATTGAGGTTTAGATACCCTCAACCAGAGTCCTCCAGGACGCAGAGTTAGGCGAAGAAGATTGGGTCCAGACTCGCCTTGACCAGATTAATTTGATTAATGAGAACGACTCGCATCCATCCGCCATGGATGATCTATCGAGCGAATGATCAGAGCATTTAATAAGAAGGTCAAGCACCGAGTCTATCAAGTTGGTGACCTAGTAGTCAAGCGCATCATTCTTCCACAAGGTGATCCCAGGGGCAAATGGACTCCCACCGACGAGGGACCATTTGTAGTCAAGACAGTGTTTTCTGGCGGAGCTATGATACTTAGAACCATGGATGGTGAAGACTTCCCACACCTCGTGAACGCAGACATAGTCAAAAATACTACGCATGAAATTAGGTCGATTTAAAAAAAAGGGCATCTGCGAACCAAAAGGTTCGGGCAAAAGTTAAGGATATATGCAAAACATGTACACCCGCAAGTCGAAAAGGCGGTTGGGCAAAAAGGTATCCCGTAGACTAAAACCCGAAAGGGCGGTCTAGGCAAAAGTTAGGGATTTAAGCGCGACTATGTCTCTTCCAGATCACCGCTTAGACTACTATCAGATTCAAGATTCAAATGGCGAAGATCATCCTACTCACTTTCTAACGATGAAGGAGATGAGATAGTCGAAATATATGAGTACTAGCATAGTTGGAACTTAACGAGATTGTTTCCGCATAGCGTTTTACTTTTCTTGTGTATAAACTACTTGGCCATACGCCACCTTTCAAATAAACGCAAGCTTCTTTCTCTTTACAATTTTTGTTGTTGTCGTTTGCAATAAGTCCAACGTTTGTTTTGAATGATTATATGCATTTGACAATAAGAATCTCTTCACAAACATGCGAAAAGTGGATATACAAAAGTAATTACTACAGGCTCTAGGAATTGAGATGACGACGAAGGTCACCAAAAACATTCCCCCGCAGAACATAATCCCCGCAGAGGTGTCACTCACCAAACCTCCCCCAGCGGAGTATATGTTAATCCACGAGCAACGATTCCACTCAACTTAACCGGATTACACCCATCTTCTGGCAATAACACTTCATCCCCAGCTAAGATGTTTATCCCCAACGGATATCTCTCAACAATTCTCCTTTTTTCCAGCAGCGGTATCCAGACTCGAGACTTGGTCAGATAGTACACCGGAGATAATCTACATCTCCTATTCCCCAGTCAGAGATTCCAACGGACCCCAACCCGATCTCCCAAAGAACCATCAAACGCCCCACAAGATCTACGCCAAAATCCCTAGTAGAGCGCCACCTAATTCTTCCCAACAGGGTCTACATGCAAGATCCCCAACGGAATTCCTCCCAGACTCTCCCCAGCAGGGTCTATGTATGAGATCTCTGGCGACGAGCTTCTCAAATCTCTACCTTTCTCAACAATATCTAGGCCCAAGACTTGGTCAGATAGTGCGTTGGAGGAATCCAGGATATCTTTCTTCTCCTTCAAAAGCGGGTTCTCACCCACTCAATTCCCCAAGTCGAATCCTCAAAGTAACATCCGCATCTTCTTCAAGATGGATATGTTTTGAAATACCACAACATCTATCATTCATACATTACTCATAAAGTTATAATTCATGCATATGTCATTCATATACATTGTCATGCATCATACTTTGCATAAGGCTAACAAATATTCTATCAAAGTTTCTCTTGTTTTTCCAAAAGTGAAAGTCACTATTAAGCCGAATCGACGAAAACTATCTCGAAGACCACCCCTAGTTGTCCTCCGACAGCTGGTCCAGGATTAAGTCCCGAATCGACGGGAAAACTATCTGAAAGACCACCCTTAGTAGTCCTCCGACACCGGTCCAGATTAAGCCCCGAATCGACGGAAAACTATCGAAGACCACCCTAGTTGTCCTCGACAACCGGTCCAGATTAAGACCCGAATCCGACGGAAAACTATTCGAACGACCGCCTCGTCCTCCGACGACGGATCCGGATTAATGCCCGCCGACGGAAACCCCATCCGAACGATCACAAGTTATCCTCCGATAACAGCGTGGACTAATACCATGCACAACGGAAGATATCCACATTTTGCCAACTACTACCTCCTCGTAATAACCGCACGAAGATTTATTCGATCCTTCTTATTATCAAGAACTACAGAGTCTAGCGGGCTTGGATGGCATCTTAAGCCCATCTCCGACTACTTGTCAACATTTCTTCGCCTTCAGAATACTGCGTATTTGGTTAAAAATCAATACAAATCAATAAATTCATTCAAAGTCTAACATACGACTCCCTCCGGATGGCATCTTAAGCCCATCTCCATGCTTCTTTCACTTCCAGAAACGACTACAGAGCCTAGCGTACGGCTCACTCCCCAGCATCGATCTTTCCAGATGGCATCTTAAGCCCATCCCCGTCAATTCTCCTATCGACATTCTCGAGTCTAGCGTACGACTCATCCCCCAACGAAGTATCCAGCTTCTCCAAATGGCATCTATAAGCCCGTTCCCGCATCATCAGCCAACAGCGAGTGCAAATTTTCAGGTGTACTCGAGTGTTGAATCATCTTCTACCTTCGTGTCACGAAGACAAAGTGTCAATCTAACCTTCCAAGACAAGAAGATTGAACAGGGGCAGCTGTCATACCCCAAAATTTGCCCTCCATCTTCTCAAGATATTTCATACATCCATACTCAAGGATTCCTCAAGAGTTTATCAGACAAACTCTCTCCTAGACAATCAACCCAAACTAGGGTTTGACAATTCTCAGGTCAAGATGGACTTCCAACATCTCCAATGGTCTTCATGCCTCCTCATATGCTTCAAAGATTCTCCATGTCAAGTTTCAAGCCTTACAAGTCAAGTTTCCTCGATTGCTCGATGGTTGAAAATCACGATTGGACAAAAAGTCAATCGTGGTCAACATACCAAACTTCATAATTTTTGGTCAACATCCTCATTTTGAAGTTACATTCATCATTTGATCAAGGGTTGAACATGATTCATCAAGAAAACTCAAGATTTGCTCAAAAGTCAAACTTTCTAAATTAGGGTTTCTAGGTGGAAAGTCAACTGAACTTTGACTGGTCATAACTTCTTCATACTTTCTCAGAAATTTTTCCACCACCTCTTGTTTTTAAGGAAATTCAATTCTTTACAACTTCATGTCTCACAAGAATGTCCAAAAAATGCTTCATTTGAGAGGTATAGCTCAAATTATTTTTCAAAGTCAACAAAAAGTCAACTTTTTGTTTTGAAGATATATTAAACATGGAAACTCCAATTGAGATGAGACCAAAACGGTTGGTTAGAGGACTCTTAGAGCTTTCCAAAAAGTCCAAGAACACTCAAAAATGTGGAAAATTGAGCAAGATACACTATTCGTTGGGCAAACAATTGCAAAAGGACATTTTGGTCAAAATGCAAAATTTTCCAAATAGGCCTAAAATCTTTTGATCCAAACTTGTTCATGACATTATTTGTGACTCATAAATGCTTGGCCATGGTGATTTTCTATTTTTATGATTTATCTTTGAATTTTAGAACATTTAATTCAAAAATAAATTATATAAAATATGAAAATAATATATTTTTTCAAATGGGTTGGATTTATATCATGCTTGGAGTTCAAGAAAGCCCATAATCCATACCAAATTCGTGATAGCTTGCATATGGAAAGAAAAAATCAAATTTTTAAGGAAATTTGATTTTATTTAAAGAGGAAAACCCTAGCTCAAGCCAAACCCTTATTCTTGCAAATTTTTCAAGAAACTTGAGAAAATCGAATTTCAAAATCCAGCCATATTCAGCCCTCCAAAACCACTCCATTGTCTTCAGAAGGTAACGTTGAGTAAGTATACACTCTTATCATTGATCAAAGCAAGCTGAATCGATGCATATACATACATACATATTCAAAACTTTTTGATTTTTGCATTTTTATTATTTGTTGGTTTCAATTGATTTAACGATTTGGTTGTGTTCATGAGGTTGCATATGATGGATCTGGGCTGTCGTTTCAAAGCTTGTACGTGAGAATCACGATTTGCCATGGCTAGGGCTTTTTGAACTGTTTCGATCGAACCGGCCTATACATGCACTTTTAGGGAAAACTGAGGCCACCATTGGAATCGCAAGGTCGATTTAGGGGTAGGTATTCCTTTGCCATTTATCTTTCGTGTTTTGCAGGTTTTGGATTTTGCTCGATCGGAGAAGACGACCGGAGCTAGGGCTCCGGCGTCGTTGACCGATGTTGAATCCAAGGCGTGGAAAGCAAGCAACTGATTCGTCCATAATCGTCCACGCGGTCGACTCGATTGAAATATAATCTGACGCATCACACATATACCATTGGTTTTCACTCTCAAAACACCAAGTGTCAAGTGGTGTAGTGGATAAGACGCTCCCTGTGCCAAGATCCTCTCCAGGGTCATGAGTTCGATTCAGCCTGGGACCGGTTCTTTCTTTTCTTTTACAAACTCCAAACTATTTTCATATTTTTCATATTTTCTTTTATTTAATATTTTGCATCAATTTTAATTCTTTTCATATTTTTATTTATGCATTAAAAAATCATCAAAATATTTTTTCCTTTGGCATTTATTTTCAGAAAACCTTTATTTAATTTATAAAATTAAAAAATACAATTTTGCATGCATATTTATTTTTATTCACAATTTTGCATTTTAATTACTTTTAATTCATTTTAAATTATTAAATTGCATTCAAAAATCCCAAAAAAATTATTTTAGCATATTTATATTATTTCCAGCACGTCACATTTTTCTTATTTTAAAACTTGCATCTTTCTAACATTTTTTTTCTTATTCGATTCATCTCGTATTTTCCGAGTTCTCATTCTTTTACAGGTTGATCCGATTCAGACGATTTTTTCTTCATCATTTTATTTTTTCCAATAATGTAACTGTCTATGGGATGTAATAGTTTAAATTAGGTTTTTATTTTCCGGAAAGTTTAAATTATGTATCTGCCCCAAAGCCATGTAATAGCGTAGGACATTTACCTTTCCGCACTTTACATTCCGCATTTTAATTTCCGCACTTATAAACTGTTAGTAACTAGGCGTGTATGGTAAGACTAAAATCAACATAGATCACTCTAATCTTCAAAGATAACATATCTGAATTTGACACACTCTTTCACACATGCACCCCTTAGGGTAATTCTCTCTCGTTGCCTTACGAATTCAAATGGTCATGTCCCTCGAACGTAGAGGTATCCTAGCACCGTTGCCTTCAAAACAAATCATCATAGTCCCTTCGATACAAAGATCATAGGCCCACGATGTCGCCTCCGAATACATGATCTTGAACCTCGATTGTCGCCTACGAAAAATGATGATAGTCCCTTCGAATGTGCTAGGATACTTCCTACAAGTTGCCTTCTATGACCATCCGATGTCCCTTCAAATGTCCCTTCTACATCCAACGAATGGAGTTACCTACCAACTAATGGTATGGATGACACTATTCTAAAGGAACGTAAAATAAACACGAAAATGACCAATTCTGAGTAGGTAATAAGACTTTTAGTTGCTTGCTCTATCAAAATGCTTTTCACACCTCACACTTTTCTCAAAGTTCAAATTCTTTTCAAAACCAAAACATTTCCGAACACTTTGTATACATTCCTACATGAATCATTACAAAGTCAAAGCGAAAGGCCTTTTCAAAACATTTTTGTCAAACACACAGAAAGCACAATTTTAAAGTGATCTAAGAGCAACTAAGAGCCCGTAGATAACTACGGATGAAAAGGGGTGCTAATACCTTCCCTTCCCTTAACCATTCTCCCGTACTCAGAATCTAACGAAGGTCTTTTTCTGTACTTTTACCTTCCCTTAATTGGATAAAAATAAAAGTCGGTGGCGACTCTTGCTATCCGCACATTTGCGATACCAAAAACACTAAAAAGTCAGTTCACCGTATCACAGTCACCTTAACTATTATCATTCATTTGTATTTCTTTACCATTGTTTAGCTATTTCGTGGTTGACTTTTATAGGCGAGTATTACGTCTCTACTAATTGTAATGACAAGTTATTTTGTGGGGTACACTTTTTCCCTGTGCGTTTTGCACATGGAAAGGGTTTTTAACGAGGCCCTTCATTTTATTATCTTAGAGAATCTATGTTTGTTGGCTAAAACTTCTTTGAGGAAATCTAAAAGCTCGAAAGAATATTTCCCTATAGAGGCAATCAGAATTTTGGATCCCTAATCGGAATCATTCCCCCTAGTGAGATCCTTGTCGCCCTTTGAGGAAATAAAAACATCGGATCCCTAAGTATGATCATTCCCGCCCATTGTGGCGATCAAAACGCTAAATTCTCAAATGGAATCCTTATCGCTCATAGAGACGATAAAAATGCTGGATCCTTAAGTAGGACCCTTTGTTTCCTATTGAGGCGATCAAAACGTTAAATGTCCAAATAATATCCTTATCGTTCATAGAGGCAGTCAAAATGTTGGATCCCAAAGTAGGATATTTATCGCCCATTGGGGTGACTAAAATGTTGGATGCTTAAGTGGGATCCTTGCCTCCCATAGAGACAATCAAAATGTTGGATCCTTAAGTTAGATCCTTGTCACCCATAGAGGCAATCAAAACATTGGATTAATAAGTAGGATCCTTACCTCCCATTGGGGCGATCAAAATGCTAGATGTCTAAGGGGGTTATTGTAACACCCTTCTAAACCTCACATATAAATCACCAATAATTTAAGAATAAGTCAATTCAGTCACCACACAAGGGCATCACATCGTCATAATAAAATATCATAACATACCATATTACGCCGTAACACGAGTTACATTCATCTAAAACATACTTTTGGTTATAATTCAACACAACATCTGATGCATATCAATTAGAAACATCGCAAAACTATCATAAAGTATGTAAATTGAAAACATTGCAAGTCTGTCATAAATTATGTCAATTGTAACTCCTCAAAACTCATACTTTTGTCTCATCAAATATTAAGAATCCAATTAGAAATCAAAACTGTCATAAAGTATGTCAACATAATGCCTCTGTGTTGGTGAAGTATGCTAGGAATGGGTATGGAGGTGATGCAGTTGACTCCTGTGTTGTCGAAGTATGCCAGAAATGGATATTAAGATGATTTAGGAGGATTCTCAATTTGGGTTAGGAATAACCAAGGTTGTGAGAGGTATGTGATGACACGGACGAGTATCGTAGGCCGAGTATGACATGGGTGATAGATTTAATTCTGTGACGGGTAGTTTACATTCGTTCCGGATAAGCTGTCTATCCTTTATACTTTTGTTCATTTACTTTTTGTCTTTTATTTTCATTTCTTTTAATCCCAAACTCATTAACGGTAGAATTGTCGAACGACGAATCAATAACCAATCTCTGTGGACACGATACGATATAACCTAACCGATATATATCACCCGGTAAAAATAATACCAACTCTTTGCTTTCCGCTCTACCGCCGAAAAAATGGCGCGCTGTGGGATTGGTTTTATTGTTTCTGTATTGCGATAATTCTGTTGTTTTTGAGTTTTGTAATTAATGTAAATGTTGTATAGACTCTGTATATGAACTTGTATATTATTACTTGTACATGTTATGTGTTTACTTTCCATACTTGTACATATTTATAATTTTCTTAGTTTTCATGTGATGTTGTGAATTGTCTCGTACTCGTAACGTTTGTTGTGTGAATGTTAGGACACTTTCTTTAGGTTTGCGCGGTGTGGCAATACCATGGATGACGAGAGGAGGTTACTAGTGCTCGCACAATAAAGGCGTCGAGCTCACGACGTAAAACAAGCATGTTTTTGTTTGTTTATGTTTATGTTGTTTGGTGGATTATGTTTTAACAAGTTGAAATAGGACTTGCTCTTAATTTCAAACTTTCACTTTTCAACTTGTTAATTTGTTTTCACCAAGTTTATGTATTGTTATTTGCTTTAGTTTTGTTATGTCAATTTGTTATTTTCCACAAGTTTGTAGTGTTTTAGCTTGTGGAAGTGTGTATGTATTGTAAATATTGTTTAGATGTGTAAATGAGATTGTATAGGTGTGTAAGTGGAGCTTGCATAGCTTGCACTTTGTCATTTTTCTCAATCGGTGTAGCTATCGGCGCTTAGCACGCCTCTATGCAGGCAAGAATTCTTTTAAAATTTCACTTGGTTTTCCTTTTCCCACTTTCACCAAGGCTTTTGTATTGAATAAAATTAGTATTGTTTTTCTAATTCTTTGTTGTTGTTTGGACTCAAATTTTGGTCCGAACTTGAAGACTTTTGAGGTGATTTTCGAGTTTGATCGTTTCAACTCATGGATGTATGGTAATGATAGTTTTCAAAGTTGGTACACGTCAGGTACTCGTTTATCGCTTTCTATAGCATAACATGTTTAGGAAATTTATCATTTGTATAATTACCATGCTATTCATTCTTTTTGCATTACTTGCTCATGAATTGAATCACTTTAGTACCATTTTTAACCATAAATGTGAGGAAGCTTTCCATTGTTTACATATGCTGAGAGTCCACATTCTTGTTTTAACTGGATTTTATTATGCTTAATCTTGTGTTTTGTGTTGATTGTATGATTGCAAGAAAATGATCAAGTCATTTTGTTTGATTTTGAGCATAACTACCTTGGCCAAATAATTCAATTCACCTTGTGAGTGTGTGAACCTTTGTTAACCCCTTTGAACTTTGATCAATATCCATGTTTATTTGAACTTGATGCTTGTCTATGAGTGTCAATTCACTTTTTTTATGGATGTTGATTTCTTTGTTTCTTGAACCCTCAACTATATGTCGTTGTATGGATTTTTACTTTGCCTTAGAAAGTAGGGAGTATTCACACATTAATGTTGGTTGAATTCAAGTTGGGGAGAGAAATATTTATGTGCTTATGTTGTGATTGATATGAGGTTGAGAAAAGAAAAAGAAAAAAGAAAAAAAAAAGTGAAAAAGAAAGAAAAGAAAAAGAAAGAAAAAAGAGAAAAACTTTGAAAAAGAAAAACAAAAAGAGTAGGAATAATGTTATGTTAATAAGTGAGGTGTGTTTGGTGTGAAATTTGTGATGAAGAATAAGTTTGATTGAAATTATATTGTTTGGAACTTTGTGAGTTGATCACTCCCTTAGGTTTAGGCAAGTTTTTGTTTCGATTAGCTTTAGGACTTATCACTTGTTTGTTAACCAAGCCACATTACAATCTTGAAAAGCCCTTGTGATTCTTGCATTTGAATTTTCAATACGTTTTTGGATGAATGCATAATTTAGTCTATTGTTTGCAAGATTGTGGAGGAGTGTTTTTTATCCCTCACCTTTATGTGTTCTTCATCTACCGATGAATTTTTGCTAGGTGTGATTCATGATTGAGCTTGTTTTGTTTTAGAATGTTTTGCATGACTTTTGTACTTAGGATTTGTTTCATTTATATGTTATTGTTGTAGTATAGTGGTAAGTTTGTATTTGTCGTGTACATTTTTCGTTTGAATCATACATCTGTTTTCCGTTTTTTAAAACTTGTTAATTCGTGATTATTTGATTATCATCTTTTGTTTCTTTGGGTTTACTTGACTTTGTTTGAGGACAAACAATGTTTCAAGTTGGGGAGAGTTGATAAGTGCCAAAATGTAGTTATTTTGTATATACATTTTGTGGCACTTATCCGTACTTTTGTTGATATTCTTCGAATAAATCCCTCGCTTTTTGTATAAATGTGTACATAATAGAATAATTGAGTTTTTGTGTAAATATTGTATCATTTGATAGTTTTTCATCTCTTTTATAGGTATTCATTCTTAATTGGAGCATTGAGTAATAAAGTGTCGAAGACACGGCTTCAAACGCGTGATTTGAGCAACTCATCAACGAATAAAGCTCAAAATCAAAGAATAAAAATCATCAATAAAGCTTGATATTTATCCATGGTTAGATAGAGCATTGAATAAGCTTTCCAACGCTTCAAACCGGGCTCAATTCCGAGTTACGGTCCTCAAGATATGGCAAAAATAAAATGCTGAACATAACAAACCGCGCTTAGCGCGCCCTGCCGACTTCAGAATTCTTTAAAAGGGGCTAAAAACTCATTTTTAGGTTATGGGTTGGGTATTTTTGAGTCCCAACACCATCACCATCATTTCTTTGGTAGATTAGCTTAGAAAACAACATTGGAGTTTGCATTTGGATTATTAGAGGTGGATTGCTCTTCGATTGGCTTTGACAACCAGTGTAGATTTGTGGTTTATCTCTTCTCCTCTTTGTGTATTTCTCTTTTATTGGGTTTGTATGTATTTCTACTCATAACTCTTGTATATTTATCGTCTTTGGCTTGTATAAAGTTTGCTTTACGAATTTGTGTCGGTGATTATCTTGGGTTTTTACTTTATGTTAGGGATTTGAGCTTTGCTAGAAATAGATTGCTTAGATTCTTACCTAGGATGATTATCTGTTAGTTTCTGAATGCTTGAAATGGGTTTAGATCTAACATTCACTCTAGAGTATCCGAACTTAATGCCTCTGCGTTGGTGAAGTATGCTAGGAATGGGTATGAAGGTGATGCAGTTGACTCCTGTGTTGTCGAGGTATGCTAGAAATGGATATTGAGATGATTTAGGAGGATTCTCAATTTGGGTTAGGAATAACCAAGTTTGTGAGAGGTATGTGATGACACGGACGAGTATCCTAGGCCGAGTATGACATGGGTGGTAGATTTAAGTTTGTGACGGGTAGTTTACATTCATTCCGGACAAGCTGTCAATCCTTTATACTTTTGTTCATTTACTTTTTGTCTTTTATTTTCATTTCTTTTAATCCCAAACTCATTAACGGTAGAATTATCGAACGACGAATCAATAACCAATCTCTATGGACACGATACGATATAACCTAACCGATATATATCACCCGGTAAAAATAATACCAATTTTTTGCTTGCCGCTCTACCGTCGCAACAGTACTTTTGATCAGTATAGTAACATCAAAAGAAGAAGAACGATATAGAGATTAATGGTATTTAAATTCATGGTGTTTATCTCACATGACTGGTAGGAAGGACTGGTTTGTCAACATCAGTCAATCTACGAAGAACAAAGTAAATTTTGCAAATGATAGCATATTAGAAGGTATTAGTGATGTCTTGATTATGAGAAAAGTTAGAAAGCATTCATTGATCTCAAATGTGCTATACATTCCAGTTATGAAGAGTAACTTACTCATACTTGGTTAGTTGAATGAGAATAACTATAAAGTAATGATAGAAGATAAGATGATGATAGTTAGTGATTCAAGTGGAAGATTAATCTTGAAGGCACCAATGTCACATAATAGAACCTTCAATATTAAAGTTGATGTGTTGGATCGTATGTGTCTAGGAACTACAACTAGCATGGATGAGTGGCTATGGAACTATAGGCTTGGTCATCTCAATTTTTGAGATATTAGTCATTTGAAGAAGCATAATATGGTTTCAGAAATTTCTGAAATTCATTTCCTTAATGAAATATGTGAAGAATGTGTGTTATCCAAGAAACAGAAGAACAACTTTAGCAAAGATGCAGGAAGAAAGTCTAGATATATTTTTGAAGTCATATACTTTAATGTGTATGACCTCGTTCAAGTTGATTCAATTGGAGGTAACAAGTAATTTGTCACATTTATAGATGATTTTATTAGAAAACTATGAAAATACTTGATTAAAATGAAAAGTGATGTAATTAATATGTTTATCAAGTTTACAACCATGGATATTGCATCAAATTGATTTGACACATATTAATTTTGATTGTTTATTATTAAACTGGTGAAACTGAACACCCTTCTAAACTCACATATATTTCGCATGCATTTTTACGAAAAATTAAAAACAATTAGAGACCACAGAAGGATGTCACAACTTCATAGAACATCAAATACCAAATAATCCTTCTCTGTAACACGAGTTGCAAAAACACTTTAAATTATATCATGCTTTAGTCTCATCACACATTCACTTTAAAACATGCAACATATTCATAGTCTCTAAATAATTCTTATTATTAAGATACTTCACTAAAATTCTCGTCATATTTCATCAATTAAACTTCATATTTCACGCAGCTTATAAAACCAGAGAGATAACTTATAAATCTCAAATAAACAAAAGAAAAAAGTTCGCAATCGAACGATCTAAACCCCAATGTTACATATCAGAGCAAGACTCATTTTATTCTACGGAAAGCAAATAATTGCACTCTAAAGCTAATCCTTTAAGCTTCTTGCACTAAGCTTGATCACCTACAAGTTACCCACGTTTCGAGGCAACATTTACAGGCAGAAAGGGTGAGTAAATCATAACCATTATGAAATACATAAGGAATAAACATATTAGATATGTACATAGGCAAGACATCATACATCAATAGAACCTCATGATATACTCACACCTTCACAACTTCATCAATGCATAATAACATATCACTACACGCCATTTAGCATCAAGTATCATCAAATAAAATCATTATGCAATGTCACATTGGATGTAGTGCAACATCATGGGCTCATGCATGTGGTACTAAAACTTCACTGGTGACTTAGTCATTGCTATCTCCAAATATCCCCACAAATAGGATCGATTCCCGCTTGGAACCTGAACACTTCACATTTTTTCACTCAATCTACATTATGGGATTGATGCCATAATTGGACTATATTGTCCTATAAACATCAGTGGATTCCATATCCTGCAAAACGTCACTGGACCAATGTCCTAACATATGCCATGAATGCATGATGCGAAAAACCTTAATAACAATATGACCATTGCTAGTCAAAATGTATAATCCCTCATGAATTCATCACAACATCATCTTATCATCACAACAAACAAAACATCATCATAACATCACCATGTAAAGAAAACATCATCAAAACATCATCACATAAACAAAATATCATAAAAACATCAATATAAATAAAGCATCATCGCGATCCAACATGGGGAACCTAACTTCATCTTAACTAGGTATTGTGAATATTCTCCTTATTTCTCATTTTATTCCACCAAAATATAGTTCATCGTGTTATCTATCCAACACTTTGAACAATACCTCAAACCAAGTTCTAAAACTAAATTTATGGCACTTTTAATAAAATCTAGCACAACCATCCAATTCTACCATCCATCGCCTAGCGACGATAATCCATTGCCTGACCATGCTTCTTTCGCATCCAGCCTTGCCCAGCGACGCTTAGAGTGACGCACTCTAGTAACTTCCACCTTTCCACTCTCGCCCGACGACACAACCTTTCGCCTAGTGATCCACACAACGGTACCATTGCCCGAAGACATTTCCTCGTTGCCCGACGACTCTTCGTAGACAGGATTTTTTTGTTGCACATTTCTGCATAAAAACCAATCCCAATCTTGCGATTTATGCATATTATAGGTCCTAAAATATATCTAATCATATGGTTTTCATCAAACATCAACACTATTGTATTCTACATTATGGGTACAATTGTTTACAATCTAAAGCCACAAAACATCATCTATTTCATCAAATCATCTCATGTTCATCACAACCAAAAACTCACTACAATCTACAACTATCTAAACATCAAATCAATCATAATAATCAAGATAAACACCCCTTATTTTACGATTATTTCTGTTTTTTATTCATCTTTGTGTTCTACCAATTCCTCTTTGCCTCTATGTGCCCTAGCTCCGCCTTTGCCTCTTTTTCCAAGAATTGTCGTACAGAATAAGCGTTTCCAAAATCCCAAATATCTTTTGTCTCACTTAATCTTTGGACCCTTATTTGGTCTTCCCATCTTACCCTTACTTACTTCACCTTATTACCACTTTGCCCTCATGGCCTCTATCTAACAATATTATTCTATGTAATTAATTAAAATAACTTTAAATAATTATTCTAATTATTCTAAAATACTAAAAATCCTATTAATCATCTTAATTCCCACTATACCATAAAAAACATCGTACCAACCATCATAATCATCAAAACATCAAAGAACATCCCAATTACTCATATAAAACAAACCAAAACATCATATATATATATATATATATATATATATATATATATATATATATATATATATATATATATCAAATAGATGACTCTTATACTTATGCTAAATTAATTAATTAAATATGGAATTTCGGGCATTACATAAACAAGCTGCTTGATCTTATAAGTAAGCAGGTAGTGATTAACAGAGATGTGGTCAAAGAACAATTGAAGGAATGAGATTGAAATAATATTGCTAAGAAGGATTTAATAAGAATCGTGTATGAAGAACCAAGTAGTGAAGCCAAAACACAGACTTATGTTGACACATACTAGCCTCAAAGAGTTAGAAATATTCTAGAAAGACTACACGATTGTCTAATAACACTAGATAATGTGGCTAATAATGAAGAGGAGTTGGATTCTAAAGAGGTTAACAAGATTTGGTCACTTGTTGACTTACCACAAGGTAAAAAGGAAATTGCAGTGAAATGGGTATTCAAGATTAAAATAATCCCTAAAGGCGAAGTGACACAAATTAAGGCTTATAGCCATGGATTTTTTTTTTAAAGAAGGCATTGAATTTGATGAAGTCTTTGCACCTGTTGCTAGGATTGAAACAATAAGGTCATTTATTGCCTTAGCCCATAACAACAACTGGTTTATGTGTTAAATGGATGTAAAATGTGTCTTTTTGAATGACCCTTTAGATGAAGAAGTGTATATATCACAACCCATTGGTTTTAAGAAAGAAATGTGTACAAGTTGTACAAGGCTTTACAAGGGCTTAAACAAACTCCAAGAATTTGGAATAGAAGATTGAAATTTTCCTAAGAGAAATAGTATTCGTGAAGTTTGAATCCAAGCATGGTGTGTATGTTTGAAGGAGTATCAATAATTGATAATCCTATGCTTTATAATTTGATGATTTACTGATCACTAGTAGTAATGAGAAAGAAATAAGTGATTTCAAGCTGGACTTAATGAAGGAATTTGAAACAAATGATCTAGGTCATATTTCATATTTCTATGGAATTGAGTTTTACAAATAGAGGATTGTTGATGCATTAGAAAAGTTATGCATTTGAGATGAAGCACTGCAACTTTGCACCGACACCAGATAAACCAAGACTACAACTGACAAAGGACTCAAAGAGAGAAATTGATCCAACACAATACAAAAGACTTGTTAGATGACTTAGATATATTTTCCACTCAAGACCTGACCTTGCATACAGTGTTGGTATAGTAAGTAGATTTTTGCAAATGCCAAAGTTATCACATCTAGCAGCCACTAAGCGGATACTAAAGTATGTTAGAGGCACATTGGATTATGGCATCTTATTGAAATAGTAGCAGGATTTGTGTTTTGGTGAATCTAATTGATGAAGTTGAAGGTGAACATCATAGAGTTGTCACTATAAAGATTGACAATATTTATGTCAGAATCTTAGCTAAACTTCTTGATGCACATGGTAGAAGTAAACATATAGAGATTAGATTTCACTACCTTAGGAAGGAAGTTAGAAATGAGAGGATGTTCCTGGAGCATTGTAGAAGTGAAAACCAAACTGAAGAGATCATGACAAAGGGAGTCCAAGTTTAAGTGTTTTAGAAGCTTAGAAATTTAATGGGTGTAGAGAATTTGGCCACAATGGATTAAGTGGTATGTTTAGAGTAATTCATTTGGTCATATTTGGTCTCATTTATAGTTACTTGTAATACAACTTACACAATTAGTTTGAGTTTGAAATTTTGTTATTAACAATTAGTTACGTGACATTTTTGTTAAAGAAGTTAGTTGGAGTTAGTCGTTGTCTTATAGTATAAGTCATAGATATATAAATTCTTGTAATGTGATCATTATGCAACAAGTGAATGTGATTACTCTTTATTCTCAATTTTTCTCATTGTTTTCATTCATTCTCATTCCAAATTACAAAACTGTGTGTGCGCAAAAGCTTTGTGCAAGTTCGCATGTCCCTTTCTTGTGCATGTACGCTTGAGTTTTTCTACTAACAATTTTTATTGTGCATCACCCGTCTGATATTAATCAATAGTCGACTAGGAAGAGTCGTGTTGTGTCTTTTATGGATTAGTAATGTGGGAAGAGGGTTGGATGTTGTTAAAGTCTCGTTTTATTGTGTTGTTTGATTGAATTTGAGGGCATATAGCTGTTTGTTTTGCGATTGTTATGTATGCAATGTATTTGTACCAGTGTGATATCCCTCAACATATCTTATGTTTTATGGGATTTTATTAATAAGGTTAAATATATGTTATCCATATTATTGTAGCAAGTTTTAATTTACCTCCTAAAAAAATTGCGATCTCCCTCGTAATATCTATATTCCATTTCCAGAGCCATCCTATTGTCATTATTGCACTGATTGTGCAATGGAATCTTCATAGGTGACAATCCAACATAATTTCTTTTATATTTTATATTTAATTTTCATTTGCCACGTGGAATTTCTTAATTTTTATTTATTTTATTTATCCTTTTTATGTTATATATCTTTTACATTTTTTATTAGTATTTTTAAATTATTTTTATTAGTTTTTTTAAATAATATTTATTAATTAAAATAATTTCTTAAACTTTTTTTTATATTTCGAAATTGATTAAATAAAATATTTTATTTAAACATTTGGAGTTTAACACATGCACTCTCAACATTATCCAAATTTGAAAGCTCGTTTATAAATTTGCTTTATAAACACGTATGTTTTTATTGTAACAACAACAATGTGCTACATATTGCATCATGGTGATTTACAACAAAGCAACAATACACCTTTATGATGATCAAGGACTTGAGATTTCGGAAGTCCACACGTTTCAGCATGATGGTCATAATCAACTTCTCTCTTTGCCATACCATGCATATTGTTTTCATGAGAAACCAAATTGGAATTTTCAACATTAGCAGTGGACTTCTTTTTCATACCACGCATATTGTTCTCACGAGAAACCAAAATGAAATTGTCAACATTAGCAGTCGATTTATTTGTCAAACCATGCATATTCTTATCGCGAGAAACCGGTACATACACCTTATCATGGCTCATTTTCTTCTTGGTTCATAGTTATTCATAAATATATTCGATGAATAGTCTCACAAATTTGTGTCAAAACTCTCATTGTTTGATGGTGTTATAATGAATACTTTCACAAATTTGCCTTTTATAAATTAATAATGGGTCTTTAAGGTCCAAATTTGTTCTCATTATTTTAAGAAAACATAAAAAAATTTTAATAAAAAAGCGTAAATAAATATTAATATAAAAAATAAAAAAGTAAATAAAAAAAGAAATTAATATCATTGCTTTAACTTTTAATATATTGTTTTTGTGTTAGTCTAACACCTAATTATAAAGTGTACTAAAGTTGACACTTCAATGAGATCCTCAAATCTATGTGTTATAATTACCACTCAGCAATGAAATGCCAGAATTGATCAATAGCTAAATTTCAGCTAATGTTATACACCATGTTTAGAAGTTATGTACAATACCACTATTTTCATAGTAAACAATTCCTAACTTTTTTCCGTTTAACATGGGATGGGAGATTGATTTTTCTGGTAAAATTAATTCAATGCATGTGTATATATAGAATCAAAATCAGAGATGAAGAAGATAGAGATATCCCTACAGGGAATTTGAAAAAAACTATAAAAAAAAGAAGAAAAAAATAGTGTGTATATAGTTTCTAGAAAAATTAATACTAGTAGGATTTTTATAGAAAAATGGAAGGAATGCGTAAGAAAAGGTTTGCCCTTGTTGGTGTCTTTTACATTCTTCTTATAGTTGTGGCTGAAACCGATGCGACGCGTGGCGGCCCTGATGAGCCAGGAGAACTTGAAATTCTTTGTCAATCAAACCCAGAATTATGTAACATGGACCTCGGAAAAGTGTTTAGCGGAACAAGTACTCATGTAAAAGATGGTATAAAAAATGCTTTCATTGCAGCAGCCGGGGAGATATCGAAAAACATAAACAATTCAGCTCTTTATAATGAATTGGTAAAAGACAACATGACGAGACAAGCGATGCGAATTTGCAATGAAGTGATGGAAAATGCTATTGATGGAGTAAATAAGTCTGTTGGGGAAATAGACAGATGTGATTCCAATAGTTTGAGTGACATTGTTTTTGATCTTAAAGTTTTGATAACTGCTACTCTTACGGATCAACAAACATGTTTGGATAGTTTCGAGAATGTAGACTCGAAAGCTAGTCAGAGAATGGCTCAGGTTTTGAGCGCTTCTATGAAATTAAGCAACGCTGCTATTGACATTCTTAATTCATTTTCTGGATTGCATAAGGATGTTGGCCAAGTCCCAAGTGGTGGCTATAATAGGAGGACTTTACCCGAAGAGTCAACAACGCGTGTTGATGGTGTTCCAACATGGGTTAGCGAACGACAGCAACGGCTTCTTGCTGAAGAAACTGTTAAGATAAATGTTGTTGTAGCGCAAGATGGTAGTGGAGAGTTTAAAACCCTTGCCGAAGCTCTTAAGACTGTTCCGCCGAGTAATGCAAAACCTTTTGTTATTCATGTTAAGGCTGGTGTTTATAAAGAGGTTGTTAATATTCCTTTGGATATGAATTATGTTACCATTATGGGTGATGGTCCTACAAAAACTAAATTCACAGGTAGCCTCAACTTCGTTGATGGCGTCCTAACGTACGACAGTGCAACAGTCGGTGAGTATAATATTTTTTTTATATATTTGGACGAAGTGGTAATAAATAATAACCACTAAAAACTCACACACATAACCGTGAGCATAAGGGTTCAATCTCTGGTGATGGTATCCAATCTAGTAATTTTTTTTAGTTAAGCTAAAAGCAATATTTATTTGATTAAGTTGTATATGCATGACAGCTGTGAATGGTGCAAACTTCGTCGCAAAGGACATAGGAATTGAAAACACGGCAGGGCCAAGTAAACAACAAGCAGTAGCACTGAGAGTTTCAGGAGACATGGCAGTATTCTACAATTGTCAAATAGATGGTTACCAAAACACACTCTTTGCTCAATCCCTTCGACAATACTTTCGCGATTGTATCATCTCTGGTACAATCGATATCATATTCGGTAACCCCTTTGCAGTTTTCCAAAACTGCAAGATTGTAGTTAGAAAACCAACAATAGGCCAAACAAATTTTGTAGCAGCTGGTGGAAAACTCACAGAGACGACCCAAACTGCAATTGTTTTCCAAAGTTGTCACTTCTCAGGTGAACCTGGATTAGCATCAATGTCACCGAAAGCATCTTTCCTAGGAAGACCATGGAAAGCATACTCCAAAGTTGTGATAATGGATTCAATCATAGATGATATATTTCTCCCTGAAGGTTACAAAGCATGGCAGGGAAATGCATTTACCAATACATGTACGTTTTACGAGTATAATAATACAGGTCCTGGCGCTGACACGAGAGCAAGAGTTAAATGGCCTCATGTTAAAACTATAACTTCTGCTGAGGCTGCTGCTTTTTACCCTGGTAAATTCTTTGAGGGTTCACCCTGGATGACGAGTTCTGGGGTACCTTGTTCCCTTGGTCCTATAAGTGGTGGTTTTGCGACTCCGTCTTCACCAGCTCCAGCTTCTTCTGGTCCTTCATTGTCTACTTAGTCTTTTAAGGCTTCGCCTTCTAAGGGGTCTTGAGTTTGGTTAACAAAGTTAAACTTTAGAGAGTTGAGATATTAAACCTAATCTAAGTTTGAGTAACCTAAATACAAATTCAATTAGGATTTGTTAGCCTACTCATTGTATAAGTTAGGTGTATATAAATAGTCATAGTTTATATCATTATTTGTAATAATTCAATTCAATAATACAATTCTTATTTTCTTAATTATTCTCTCTCTTTCTCCCCTCACTAAAAGTTTCTAACACACTAAAAAATTAATATTAGAGTCAGGTTAGATTTTTTATCGTGTTTTCAGGAATCACGCGTCAAAGATCGTATTTTCGGGATCACGGGTTATTGTCAATCAATCACTATGAAGATGAATGGTACTAACGACATTCTGAATTCTCTTCCAATGCTTTATGGCAAGAATTGGATTCGATGGAGAAAACAAACGCAATCTATGTTTGGCTTTCATGAAATCTTAGAAGTGGTTACCAGTGGAGTTCCTGTGTTGGTTGTAGATGCAGCCGACGCACAGAAGACTGCCCACAACAAAGCCAAGAATAAGGATTGCAAGACTGTATATTGCATTCAAACGACAGTTGATGTGACTAATTTTGATAGGATCTCTCATATTGAATCAACGAAGGAGGCATGAGATATTCTTGTAAAGTACTATGAATGAGGTGAGGAAGTCAAGGTTGTGAAGTTGCTGATCCTGCATCGACAATATGAATTGTTGTCAATGGGAGAAGACGAAAAGATTGTAGAGTATGTGTCGAAGGTACAAAAACCCATCCATATCATGAAGGGATGTGGTGAAACCCTAACTAATAAGATGATAGTTGAGAAGGTAATGTATACATTGATCTCTCACTTTGATTTGTTATTGTAACTATTCAATAATCCAACCAACTTGAATCTAGAGTAATCGTATACAATTACAAAACCTTAGTAATTACCACATATGATTTTGGTCTGTTAAGGTCCAAATAAATCCACGTGAAGGAGCTCAAGAAGTCTTGATGTTGAAACAACATTTTGGGATTTAAAAGAGACCCTTGTTTGCTTACCCTTTTGACATGCATCACATAGGTGATATTTTGAAAACTTTATTTTAGGTAGACCAATTACTAAATCTTTTACAACTATTTTATCAAGTAGATCAAAATTAACATGTGTCAAACGTCTATGCCATAACCAAGAGTCTTCACAAATGGTAACAAGACATTGGATGTTATCCAATGAAACTTCTCTCAAGTCAAGCATATGATATTATTGATCCTCAAGCCACTAAACATACAATCCTTCTTTTCATTATGTTCTATTATGCAATAATGTTTGATAAAAGTCACCTTATACACATTATCACATAATTGACTAATGCTAAGAAGACTATGTCTAAGGCCTTCAAGTAACATAACATTTGAGATAATAATTGTTAAGGGATTAACTATACTATCTTTTACGAGTGTTGCACCTTTGTTATGATCACTGTAGGACACAAAACCTTGTTTCTTCACCACAAAGTCGGAGAATAGAGATATGTCTTTCGTCATGTGTCTTGAACATCCATTATCAAGAATCCATTTTTCCATCGTAGCACCAAGACACTCAACCTACAAAAATCAAACAAAAATGATAGGTACCCAATTCTCATAGGGTCCTTAGGAGTGAATGAAAGAATTGTTACTTTTGGGCAACCATTGAAAATCGTCTTTAGGAACTAAGACGCACCTAAATTTGCATTTTTCAATAGCATGGCCTTTATTGCAACAATAGTGACAAAACAACTTATGATGATGTTTATTTTTGCAACTCTTATCTCTTTTTATCAAATTATAATTTTTATGAGGCTTTCCAGCCTTTAGAGAGTTAATAGCAAAAATATCATGAGGTTGTGATGTCTTGTCCACTTGAGATTTAAAAGTACTCACTTCTTGTTGCCAAGTTTAACAAGTCTCAAAACGAAATCGACTAGGTTCAACATCCTTATTTTTCACAATTTTAACCATCCACAATAGATCTTAATAATGATTCAAGATTACTATTAGTTTCTTCAACCTTTGCTTTCAAATATGTAAAAACTTTTTCATTTGAAGCAAGTTTCTTAGAACCATATAGTGTTTCTTTTTGTAGATTATCAAACACACTTTTAACTCTATAAAAGACAACTTGTCAAAATTTTCATATTTAGAATGACTTATATTCTTTTTCTTCCTTTGATGTTGATTTTCCATGAAACAATAGTTTGCCTCTTCATCAATAGCACTTGAGCTTTCATCACTTGATGGATCAATATTGGTATCCCAAACGACATAGGATTTTCTAGACTTTCTAAAGTTGTTTCTTTGGCCTTTTCCTTTCTTATTTGCAAGAGATGGACACTCCGGGGTGAATAGATATCCAATTTAAAAATCCAGAAAATTCTGGTTTTGAAAAATTGTTTCTCAAAGAGTTTGAGCATAAGTGTTTTTGAAATAAGGTCGTCTTATACAAACCGTTATTGGAAACTAGAATATGCAAATAAAAACAAATAGAATATGTATTGAAGATGACAATTGGAATTAATAAGCTTGAATCAATTTACATGTTATTTAATGTTTATTTCAAGTTACTAGTAACGCTATTTCAAATGGAAATTTATTAAAAGGACTAGCCAAAATAATTTGTCGAACACTTGGTGTGCAATTGATTTTTTCAGAATTTTTCCTTAAGTTGTGTTGATACAAAAAGAACTTATAATCAAAAGTGAATATAAGTAATATCAACACTTTTGAATTAAATAAAAAATAGTTCAGAAAATTTCTTACGAATTAATTGAAAACTTAATGCTATTATACAAATTGATTGATGAAAATAAAGCAAGGAAAAGCGATAAGAAAAGAGACAAAAAAATTTGTCTTCACAGTTCCCCACTTTCGTCCTTGCATGTGGGTACGTCTGCGCCTAATTCCAATGGAATTAGGATAATTCTTACTATCAAAAAAGTTGATACAAGAGAAGTATTCAAGAGAAACTCCACAAATCCTAATGTTTGTTGTTGATTTAACCCCTTCTCTTCCTTTGATCTTGAGAAAGACCAAAATATAATAGTTGCAAATTAAATATCTTGATCTTGCTACTCTTGTGTGTACTTTATCTCCAAAGCATTCGCGCACTGTCAATTTCACCTATTATAACACAAGACTTCAATTTGGTATGTTGTTCTCTCGCTACTTCCTTTGCGTTCTTTATACCTAAAGGATCTTTTGCGTTCTTTATCTTCAAAGGGCTTTACTTAACCGCAATCCTCTTTGATAGTCATGCGCGAAAACCCCCAAATCAATCAACGGTCTTGGAGGACAAACCCGTGTTTTTTCCGAATAAAGACCTATGCAAATATCAACTCAATATTCTCGGCTACACAATGTTTATCCCCAAAATTTACCCTCTTGATTTAGGCTTATGTTTTATCATGAACATCATATTTCATTGCATTCATACATTATGATAGGATCAAAGTTTCTTTTGTTCTCAAGTCCTCTACAAGCTATAGAGGTTGATTGTGTTAGCAAGTGGTTCTAAGGGGGACTCAAGCTCTCATATCCTTGGATATCTCAAGAATCCATAATGTATTATAGCTCAAGACACCCCATTGATGTCTTTGATTCTTCAAGAATTGAAGAGGAATTCATCTATGTCACCCATCTGATGAAATTAGGGTTTTAACTCATTGTGGAGTGTAAAGCATTGTTGAGCCAATATTTTGAAGTATTATATCCCCAATATCATTTATGCTATCATGGTTCAAAGAATTTCTTAATACATTCAGAAGATCTGAGATTTGAAGTTTGATTGGCCATCTCCTAACACACGGTGCAAAATTAGGGTTTTGGATATAATCAGGATTTCTTCAGATTTTTCACTCAAACTTGATTTCATATGTTTCTATATGTTTTTGGGCATCCATGATTGAAAGATTGAGGTTTAATTTTGATTGGAAGCAAGTCAATTGATCAAAAGGGGCAAAATGGTCATTTTGATCAAAATCAATCAAAGTCAGAAGTTGACCAAGTGAACTTTTGGTCAACCATCAATTCAAATATCCTGTTTTCATATTTCATGGTTAAATTCATCATTGAATCAAGTAAATTGAATAAATTAGGGTTAACTTGTTCTTGAAGTTATTGGAAGTTTGAAAATTTTCTAAGTGTCCATCCTATAGAACTTTGACATGTCATAACTTTCTCAATTTTTATCCAATGGTTGCATACCATACATTTTTGGAAATCTTGGAAAAAGTGCTACAAAATTTTCATTTTGTAAAATTTCTCAAAAATGCACCCTTTAAGAGATATTTGAGTTAGTAGTTCCATGCACAAAACATGCAAGCTTGCCTTCTCTTGGTCATCCTGTCCGCGTACTTTTGACAAACACATGGTGTGCATAATGTAAGAGCTTGTATCTTTTTATTTAATTCCAATCTTGAAAATGTGATTCGCGCATTTTAAAGTTGGAATGGAGAGCTTTCTAACAAGCCCTGAATCACCCCAATTGGCTAGTTATTGATCAAGTTATGATTCTTGCAAGTTCAAGCCAAAACCAGATTTTCATGCAGGCCCATGTGCGCGCCAGGCCCAGGTTTCCATGACCTGTTTTTCTTCAACTTTGGAAGATGATATCTCACTCAATACTTGATCATTTTCAATGGTTCAAAGCTCAGATTGTAGATCATGAGAAGATTTATCCATGGCTCAAAAAAGCCAAGAAACGAACGAGCCAATTTCTTGTGGTCCAAGCTCAAAGTTGGATGTTGAGAGTTATGTATTATCTTGGTCATTTTTCAAGTTTTGTATAATTTTTGTGATTAATGGTTTCAGGTCCTATTTGATGCTTGCCTTGCACGATTCCTATGCTTCATCCCTTGCCAAAAGAAGCCAATCACATGTGTTATAAGCATTGTACCATATTCCTTCTAATTTTGCCATTTTAAGAAACTTTGTGATTTTTTCCAAAACACCAACATTGTACTATCCATCCAGATCATCATTCTCATTGTTTGCACTCTGATTCCACCCACAATATGCTCATCAAAACGCACAAAACTTGAGAGGAAGCAAGCAAAACGCATGACATAGAGGACACCTCACTTTTCTGATTTTTGTGAATATTCTCTCCAACGATTTTCTGAGGCCAAAGACCATATTGCCCTCACTCTCTATACTATATATAAGCTCACAATGCCATTCATTTGAACCCTAGTTGCCTCCTTTCACCAAAAGTCAGATTTGAGTTTTTTTTCATTGTTCTTCTTCAAAACTTCATTTTCTTTTATTCCAGAGCTTAATTCTTCCTTTATTCCTCTTCATTGAAGTTCAAGGATCAAGGGAAGCTGGTTTTCATATTGTTCAGAGGCACCGGTTGAGTTTATTTCTCAGCTCAAGAGGTAAGTTTTCAAACTTGAATCTTCATTTTCAACTTGTTTTTGATGAAATAAATCATGTGTGCGTGTGTATAATTGGCCAACCATTAGGTTTGATGTATATCTTTGCTTGTTTGTGAAGCACATTGCATGATATGAATTTTTGAAATTTTGGCTTTGGATGATTTTTGTGCTCTGATTTCTTGATGTATGTTTGATTATTTTGAAATCCACGAGTTGCTTGTTGTTCCTTGCCATGCGATCTTCATTTTGTGCTTTGAATCATGAAAAATGATTGAGAAATGAGGAAGTTATGATGATCAGAAGTTGGGTGTATGGTCTGAGCAAAAACGCGTTTAGGGCATAGTGTTGGAGGTTGAAGATGATTAGGTGTCAGTGCCTGATTGGTTGTGTACATCTTTGAATAAATTTTGTTTTAATTGATTTTGTGATTTTATTTTCTTGATCAAAACATGTCTAAAAATTCTAAAACAATTAGGGTAGTCTTAGAATCTTATTCCCGACTTTGAGTATTTTTTGCATAATTTTTAAAAATCATTTGATTGTTAAAAAAAATCAGAGTTTAATTAACTGATTTTTGTGTAATATTTTTATTAAAACCATTTTCAAACTACAAAAATTACACAAAAATTATTTCAAGCCATTTGATTGGTTTATACTTGATCCCTGAATTTTATTCCATAAATTTTGCATTTTTTGCATAATTAAATAATTTTCATGCATTATATTGCACTTTATGCATTTTAATTATCATTAAAATTATTTTCCCTCATATAAGAATTACATAAAAAATATTTTGCATCATTTTATTCATGTATGTTACATTTCTGAATTTTATTTCAGGAGTTTTATATTTTTTCAAGATTAAGTAAATTTTTGCGTTAATTATTTAATTTGCATCTCATATCTTACATTTTTATTATTTTCACCATTTTCCTTGAATATAAAAAATCCCAAAAAATACTTTTTAGGGTCCTTATAGTCTTATACTGATTTTTGAATTTTGTTTGTGATTTATATCACTGATTTTATTTAATTTTGAATATTGGGTTTGTAAATGTCTTTTTTAGGATTTTTGTTGCTTGGATCACAACTTTTGATTTAATTGTTGATCATTTGAAACTTGTAAATGTCATTTAAACTTTGATTTGAATTTCTGAATGTCCTGAGCTCACTAAAATCAATTTTATTTGAATTTATCAATTGATTTTCTATTTTTGCCAAATAATTTACAAAATTTGTCTTGTTTGAGCTCTATCTCAACTAGTCTTGAAAGATGATTTTTGTTTTCAATTTTCTTTAAACATTCAAGGATCCAAGTTGATTGATTCTGACTTTTATAAGCCTCAAGTGTTGTAAAACAATTATGTTTAGTTTTTATAGATCCTTTTCCTATTTTTGTGATTTATCTAAGTCTAGTCATTTTTGGTTACTTAGGGTAGAAGTTGCATTTGTTTGACTAATTTCCCTTAACTTTTGATACCATTTCTGCTTAGAATATAATAGTGTAGTACCCTAGGATCTTAGAAATAATTTTATTAAATTTTTAGGATTAGGTTTACTACTTTTCCCAATTAAGTCAAATTAGGGTTTCCAATTAGTGATCCTTCTAGATTATACTAACTTAGTTGATTTTGTTTTCAACATGAGCTGTGTTAATATTTGTTCCAAGCTTTTGTTGATGACTTCCTGACATCTTATATGACTTGTAACATTTTTGTTCCAATTTTATAACCCATGCTTCAATTTCTTTGTTCAATTATCTTTTTGTGTATGCATCATTGTTTTGTTTAAATGATAGATGTAAGGGATGCACTTGTGCAATTCATGAGGGATATGTTTCTTATTCTTTTATCCTCATTTGCTTTTGTAGACTTGAGTTAAACCATATGATCATTCAAGTTATTACAATTTGTCCATTTTCTTTTGTTCATATGTTTTGATGTTGCTCATGATCATGGTTTAGGAGGTAGCTTTATGTACCAACTTCAAATGCCTTATGTGAAGCAATTTTTTTATAATTCATCTTGATCATGGATGACTATTCATTGTCACTTCATCTTGGTCTCTTTTGGAAGCTAAATTAGACACCATTGTAACTTAGACTATCTTTCTCTTTAAGATATCAATGATGCTTCTTATTATCTTTGTTCCCTTAAGGTATCTTGATGTTGGGTTCATCCCCAATAACATCTAATAACCATAATTTTAATGCCATTTGATAATTTTTGCTTTGAGCATAAATGACTAAATTTGCACATTGTCATGACACTTTAACATATGAAATTGATAGCATTGTTCAAGTTCTTATAAATTATGATAGATACTTATGATAGGGATATACCACTACCCTAGGACCCATAAGTATCCAATTTTCTTTTCACACTTAGTTTATACCATCCATCATTGATTTTAGACTAGTGTTGTTCCATCTTTTAGGATGTTGACTATCAATTAGGTGATTTATTTTGTGTAATGAAGTTTAGTCTTCTACATTTATTGCTCATGAACCCCATCTTGAGTTAACTTATTATACAAGTCACACATGCCTTAAGTGTTCAATTAATTTTTTTTTCTCTTTATCCAATGCTTTGAATTTGAATTTGTTTTGATGGTTTTAAACCCTAATTTTGTATGCCTTTGAGTGCAAGCTTTCTCTTTTATTTGAGATGCATTTGATTGTATTTTATTTAACTCTTAAGCTACTGACCTTGCAACTGCTAATATCTTTGATCTTTGAACTTTATCCATAGGTAATTGTTGCATGTTTGTTTTGCCTTTAGAGGCTTGTTTGTGTTAGCTTGTGTTGGTTTTGTTCTAGTTTGTTAAGTGTTTCATGTTTGGACCATGAATATATTTTGTTTGTGTCGCACCCCAAAATTTACCCTCCTAAGTTCAAAACTTCGTCTTCAGGTTTGACTTTAATTGATTTAAGGGTTATTGCAGTTCCATGAACTTTTGGCTATGTTTCATAAGAATTGAAGTTGTTGGTTTGTTATGCATTCCAATCATTTCATAAAAGAAGAAGGTGATTGATGGAATCAGGTTGATTTGCTTAAAAATACGTGTTTCAAAAGAAGATTGGTGCTCAAGCTGTTCTGTGCAATAATTCAAATGGACTCCATTTCAAATCTTTCAAATGTCAAGTGAATCTTTAGGAACTGTTTCCTCTTGTTTACGAATCAAGGTTATGTGCTCTACTCAAATCATTCAAATGCTTATCGTTCAAGTTGTGTGGTAATGTTCTTTTGATTCATCACGGCATTAAGGTATTTCAAATTCATTCAAGAATTCTTACAAGTTGTGGAAATTTTGTCAAGATGTTTCATTCAAAGTTCACTATGAAAACGATTTCATCAATGTTTCAAAGTTGCTACAAGTATGGAACGTTTGGAACGTTTGTGTTACGATTCAAGAATCAAAAGAAGCGTTAGAACCAAGTTTGTTTTCATTCAATTTACCAAATTTTTGGTACAAGAGTAGTTCGAAATTGGAAAGTATACAAGTTCTCCAAAATGTTGAAACTTCTTACGATTTCAATCCTAAATTCTACAATTCAAAAATCTACAAGTTTCTAAAAGGTCCCTAATCTAATGCTACGATTTCTGAAGTTGGTTCAAGCATTTTGTCGTCCTCCGAAGCTTTCTTCACGCACGACTTCCTTTTCATCTTCGTGCATAATTCCTCGACCATTCCACCATCCATTGCCACATGAAACAAAGAGGAAAATGTGGTTAGCAAGTAAAACAAAACATAAACAAAATGCGAGAAAGTATCAAAAAGATTATGTTTTTGTCGAGGACTCATCACTAGGCGAATCGTTTTTGTCGATAAGCCTCGAATCTCATCTCGAAATTATCATCGGTTACTTGTTCGCATATCGCACTGACCGGTTCACAAACAAGCACACAACGAGCTGCAAGAAAAGAAGCAACAATTATAAATTCCGGCAGCATACATATCGTATCGACACGGTTTTATTCTCGCGACAATTTTAATTCGGCAGAGACATAGCCCAGCCAACAAGCAACAGCACACAACAAGTCAACATAACAGCACATATCATATTTAAATCCCAACAGCAATCAATTTTAAACTCAAACCCATCAATATATCATTTCAGAAAAGAATTCGACAATTGAGAAAAGAAGAAGAGAACAAAATCAGAACATGACCAATTGAACAAGGATAAGAGGCAAACACGCATTGACATCAAGAACTCACAAAGATCATTGACCCACATTCAGCCGAGACATTCCAGAGCTATCTAGCATCATTCTCCTTTCATTCACAAACCGTCAAACATTTAAAACACAAATCAAAACAAACATCAAGCTCAGAAATCAAACATGCAGAAGCAGTGAGATCGAGAGAGAGATAGAAATCGCGGTGACAGCGCGAGAGAGAAGGAAGAGCGGCGACGGTGAGAGCACGGAGAGAGGGAGGTGAGTGGTTTCCGAGAATCGCGGCGAGAGAGAGATGAGGGATACCGATGAGGATTTGTGAAAGAACCCAGAACGCGTGAGAGAGCGGTGGCGAGAGAGGAAACACCGACCAGGATAACGCGTGAGAAGAGTGAGTTCTGTTGTTTCATCAAACAACAACTCTTTCCTTTTGTTTTGATTTTTATTTTACTTTTCTTCCAAAAAAAAAAATAATAATGAAAATATAAAACAAATGGTTTTATTTTCTTTTTTTCTAAAAATTTGGTGGTGACAAGTGTCACCACCTTGTTTTTTAAGAAAAATCTATTTGTTTTTTATTTTGATTTTCATTTTTACTCTTAAACAATTTCCTTTCTTTTTAGTAAAAAATGAATATTGAATAATACATATATGGTGTGATATTGCTATTATTTCGGAATAATCGGTTTACTTTAGAGTGGAAGCATTGCACTCGGTTTGCTAGCACATGGGTGTATTTCAGACCAGCTAAAGTTCAGATGGTTTTCTTTCCACATCGTCCAGAATCACGACAATCCAGGCTATTTCTGAACTTATTCTATTTCGATTAATTTATTTATTGCAAATAATATTTCATTGCGATGTACTAAATAATTATTGGGTCTGATAGTTTTTATTTGATGATTTATCGATTAAACTATTAGCCGATTTTTCATCAAACAGAAAAGATCATCTCTAATAATTATTTAAATTTCCGATTGTATTGTATGGTATTTTGTCTGTTTATTTACTTATTCAGTATCTATTCACCAATGTACACGTTGCACACAACTAAAATTAAAATCAATTCGACTTCATCTTGATTGGCTCATACGCCGATTTCTTAAAGGGTCTCATGGTTGGGGATGGGCATGGCCATCCTCACGAGATTGGTTAAAGCCCTTGTTGCTTTAACCGATCATAACCCGAAAACAACATTGGTCTATATACCAATCACCATGCACCAGGGTCTCATGGTTGGGGATAGGAGCACCTATCCTCACGAGGTTAATTGAGTCCATATACTTGATTAACCATAACCCGCTTCCGTTTTCATCTCAGCACGCGTATCAGAATACCTTCGCAATTAAAATTTCAAACCTCGATCCAACGTCGAGTGCATTTTTAAAACATTTTTCATAATAAATACAAGTTTTTTAGTCGTTAGACGATAGCCTAGTTGCTAAAAAACTTGTAACCAAACAAACTTTCAGTCTTTAAGTCGTTGGACGCTAGACCTGTGGCTTAAAGACTCCTAAATAACGTGAACTCGTTTCACTTCACTTTTTCTCAAAGAAAACTTTTTTGGATGATAGACGACTTGTGCGAGCTTCCGTTCCTCGGGTTTCTAGTATTTGAATTGTAAGACGCTAGCCTCGTTGTTCGGTACTTTTTCATCCACCTAAAAACAATTCAACTCACACAAAACTCCTTTTCTCGCTCATACGCGATCATTAAACTCTTTTCGGACAAAGAGTGTGCAATAGTCGTTTCAAATACGAGCAAGGACTTAAGCTTTTCAAACAAACAAAACAAGTCCTAGCTCAAAGCATTTGAAACGTCTAAACGCACGATTTTTCAGATAAAATCAATACAACCAATTAAAGCCTTTTTAAGAGGAACTACAGAGTTTTGACTTTCCCATTGCACGAGGGAATATGTAGGCACACGGTTCCGAAACCGTGCCAAACTCAAAATAATAAGAAACAAATTCTGTTTTCTTTCAGCATCCATAACTTAGTAAACACACACACAAAAGCGTAGAATTAAATGGGTCCCATCGAGTACGATGGATGTAAGGGGTGCTAATACCTTCCCCTTACATAACCGACTCTCGATTCCACTTTTTGGTCACGTAGACCGCCTTATCCGCATCTTTGGGGTTTTATCTATATTTCCCCGTTCTTTTTAGAACAAATAAAATTAGGTGGCGATTTCACCGTTTTCGAGAATTTAAAAGATTTTTGAAAATCGAGTTGCTTCAGTTTGTATGTCTTGCTTATGTTGTTTAAGACACTGACCTAATATGTTGGATTACCTCTTTGCTTTGTATCTTGACCATTATTTTACTTGTAGAGTTGTAGACTTGTTTACGTTGAATTTTAGGGATGATTTTTTGACTTTGTTCTTTTGATAACTTTTGTGCTAATTGTGGTATTGATGCATGCTATTTGTTTTTTATGCTTTGTATGAGTCTATCTCTATGTGTTGCTTGTGATCCCACTCTTATGTGACACTTAGCACAAGTATGCTCAAGCATCCACATGCACACACTTGTGTGGATTGATTTTAGTTCTCCTTAAGTAATTTGCTTGTGGATTTTTCTCATGCATATTTATATGATTTGAGTGATGTATTGGTGCATTGTCTACTGTATTGTATGTCTCTTAACTTTGCATGATTTATTTCCCTTCATCCATGCCTCTTCTTGACTTCTTTTAACTTGTAAATGCTTCCTAGGTCATAGTTTTGGCATGTTTTCGTACTAAGATTGTAATTATATCCTTGAGGTGTTTTTTTTTGTAATTTGATTGTAAATTATTTTATATGATGTTGCTACTGTAATCATTTCATCTTGACACCTTCTTTGCATGTGGTGTATGTCACACGTTGAGTTCACTTCACCGCACACCATTGTTACATGTTTGTGCACTCTTGCAAAGTTTTGTTGATAAATCTTCTATGATTTTGTTTGCATGATGTAAGTAAATTAGTAAAATATTATATATTGACTTCTATGTCATTTTACCTTCTAATTCTTCTTTCATTTCATCTATGTTTAAAATCTCGTTCAATTTACACTCTGTATGCTTTTAGGACTAGTTCTACCTCGTTTGTGCACTAACTTCACATGTATGTGTTCATAGTTATGTTTAGTGTTTGTTTATGATTTGCCTAAAATTTGTATATTTGTGATGTGTTTACTGAATACACCTCACATGACACCTTACCTGATCATTCACTCACTTATTTCCACTTCATCTTCTTTTTTTTTTTGGTGAGCATTTTCTTTGTGCTTGGTTTGTGTGCTCCCTCAATCTCATTGGGTTCACTAACCAAGATGGATATTTTTGTTTCCTTCCCTTAGGATCACTCGATTAGGTTAGTTATTGAGTTTATACTTTAGTTTAGGTATCCTTGCATGCCAACATTAGGTAGATAATCTAAGTAGTTTCCCATGTTTATATCCATAACCTAGGAACAAATTTTGCATGATAATAATTAGGATTAAAAATAGGTTAATTTTCCTTAGCCATTTTACCTTTATCATTTGCATCTTAAAATTAAAACTTTGTTTTTTCAAGAGTATTAAGACATCCTAATAATATTGATTTTTTTTTTCAAAGTAAAAGATAAAAACTAATACTCTTAGTTTTAGGACGTCCCGTCGTTCTTACTGTTGCTGACGTTTCTCCGTCCCCTTATGTTTTTGACGTTTCTTCGTCCCCTTCTGTTGCTGACGTCCCGTCGTCCCTTCTGTTGTTGACGTCCCATCATCCCTTCTGTATCCGATGTTTTGTCTTCATGGGGTTTTTTCGTCATTGTTGTTTGTTGTCTCGTCTTCTAATCTAAAAAACACAAACTAACCAAAATAATTGAGCTGAACTACGACGCTCTGACTTTCCCATTGCACGAGGGAATACGTAGGCATCCTGTCGTGGGGCTTGATCGAGCAACCTTTGTAAATATTTTCTTCTTTTCTCCGTGTTTTCTTTCATTCCTTTCTTTTATTTCTTTATTCTTCATCTCCTTTTGCATGCATTATTCCTCATATACAGATACTTAGATAGATTTTACAACCATTTAGATAGAAAGTAAAAGCGGATACCGTAGAGTACTATAGACATTTGGGGTGCTAATACCTTCCCCTTGCATAACATCCTTCCTTACCCGATCTCTCAGTCACAAGACCGTGATTTCTCCGTTTTAGGTTTTCTCGATGTTTACTT
Source organism: Vicia sativa (assembly GCA_021764765.1). Classification (NCBI taxonomy): domain Eukaryota; kingdom Viridiplantae; phylum Streptophyta; class Magnoliopsida; order Fabales; family Fabaceae; genus Vicia; species Vicia sativa. Next base: position 45,162,408 of record CM038792.1, read on the forward strand.
TTCCCTTTTCGCGGGATAAAAAACGTTCGATGGCGACTTCATTGATATATAGTTATATTCTTTTAATTTTCGGCTGGTTCCTTCACACAAGAACCTAATCGGACGTTATCAATCCTCATGTAGATGGCACCCCAATAAATAATTGTTACAATGGTTTGTCTATGGGTATGCATAAATTGGAGGTTGAAGATGATGAGCAAATGTAGACTTATTTTATGGTATCATCAAGTTGAAATTATGCATGAATGAACTATTTATAGTTTTGGAAACACTACGCCAAAAAGCACTTTTAGAAGCACTACAAAGACAACGCTTTTGGCAAAAAGTGCTGCTATAGGTTGTAGAAAATAATTCGCTAAAAAAAGCGCTTTCACTTCATATGCCTATAGCAGCGCTTTTGGAAGCGCTGTCCCGGCTAGTTTTATATTTAAAATTATTAATCTTAAAAAGCGCTTTTAAAAGCACTACTATAGGCATATGAAATGAAAGCGGCGCTTCCATTCTGTAACACGGTGGGAGAACTGACTTGTTTTGTTTTGCGTTTGATCGCAAATGTTGCGGATAGCAAGATTCGCCACCGATTTTTCTTTTATCCAATAAAGGGAAGGTGAAAAGAACAGGAAAAGACCTTCGTTAGATTCTGAGTAAGGGAGGTGATTATGAAAAGGGAAGGTGTTAGCACCTTTTCCATCCGTAGTTATCTACAGGCTCTTAATTGCTTTAGCTCACTTTAAAATTTGCTTTCTGTGTGTTTGAAAGTGTTTTGAAAAAGTCATTTCGCTTTGACTTCGTAATGATTCACGCTGGAATGTATACGAAGTGTTTGGAAATGTTTCATTTTAGAAAAGGAACTTTGTAATGATTCACGCTGGAATGTATACAAAGTGTTTTTGAAAATGTTTTTGAAAGTGTGAGGTGTGAAAAGTGTTTTGATAGAGCAAGTAATTAAGAGTCTATTACCTACTTAAAACGGTCGTTTCCGTGTTATTTTACTTTCCTTTAGAATAACACTATCCATACCATTAGTTGGTAGGTAACCCTATTCGTTGGATGTAAAGGGACATTCGAAGGGACATCGGATGGTCATAATAGGCAACTTATAGGAGTATCCTAGCACATTCGTAGGGACGATCATCATTTTTCGTAGGCAACAACCGAGGGACGAGATCATGTATTTGTAGGCAACAATCGAGGGTCATCGAGGGACTATGATCTTTTAAGTCGAAGGGACTGTGATGATATATTCGTTGGCAATTTTGCTAAGATACCCCCACGTTCGAGGTACTTGACCATTTATAAGGCAACGAGAGAGAATACCCTAGGGGGTGCATGTGTGAAGAGAGTGTTATTTTCAGATATTTTGTCTTGTATTAGTGATCTATGTTGATTTTATCTTGCCATACACGCCTAATTACTAGTAGTTTAATAGGTGTAGAAAGTAAATTGAGGAAATATAAAGTGCGGAAAGTAAATCCTACGCTATTACATGGCTTTGGGGAAGATACAAAATTGAGGAGTGCGGAAAATAAACCTAATTAAACTATTACATCCCATGAGCAGTTACATAATATTGGAAAAAAGAAATGCGAAAAAATAGTCCTAACTATTACAACCTGGAAGCAGTTACAATAATAAGAAAAAGGATCGAATTGCAAATAAGAGAAAATAATGTTAGTAAACAAGATTTTTGAGTTAGGAAAAAGCTTTAGGGTTAGTAAACCTAATTAGATGAGAAAATATTTTTGGGATTTTTCTGGATTAATTTTAGCATGGAAAAACAATTAAAAGTTGATTTTTCGATTAATTAACAATTAATTAAAATATGAATGGAAAATATTGTTTTTTATGTTAAAAAATTAAATAAGCATTTTTCTGACCTAAATGCAAAAAGAAAATATTTTTGTGATTTTTTAATGTGTTAGAAAAATATTTGAAAAGAAATTAAATTGAATGGAAAAAATATGAGAAAAATAAGAGAAAACATGGTTAGTTGGAAAAGGGATAAAAAAGAATGGGGTAGCCAAGGATCGAACCCCTGCCCCATAGGATATACGCGCGCTGCCTTTGCCATCTGTGTTGGGTGTGCAAGCTGTTAGCATAATGAACGAAATAGATTATAAGCAAAATTAAGAACTAAAAATATTTAAATTCAAAAACACGCGCCAGAGCCTTCATCTTCTTCCTTGAGACACAGACTTTTACCCACGGTTTTTGTTCGTAGCTAAAGCCTATAGTGACGGCTTCTTTCCATAGCTACAAGTCCTGCAAATTATAAAACTCATAATACATAATGGAAATCAATTGTAAGACCATAGATCGATTAAAATCGATCTCCTGAGCATGATGGTGTTCATCGTTCTGCCTAATTTTGCCTAAAACAAAAAACCCTAATTCTGAGCTACGAACCCTAGCCATGGTGGATTCATATTCCTGCACTCAAACTCATATTAAAATATGCAGAAAGCTTCGAAGCTTCATGATAAACACAAATATATGGTTAAATTCAATTGATTATGCATGAAAATATGAAATCGATTTTGAGTTTAAAGTATGCAAACTGTGATCGTGTTCTTGTGATTCTGGAGGTATTGTTGGCTTGTGAGTATCTAGATCGATTCAGAGGACCTCCAGGAAGTGATTGGAAGGCTTAGAATTGATTGAATTGATGGAAAAAGAGGTCTGCCGTTTGCTTGGAATGCACAGATTTTTTGTACATGGTTTAGGGTTCTTGAGGCATCAAATTCGTCCTTGTGGCATTTAGAATCAGTGTGTATATATACTAGAGTAAATTAGATCAAGAATTATGAAGAAATCACATGCCAATCAATGAAAAAATATTTGATTTGGAATAAAACCAAATATTTCCTTTTTGAGCCAATTTCGATCAAATCTCTTGCCAATCTTCATTATTTCGAAATAACCAGATTAATTGGCTAGCTTGGACCTCAAGAATGAGAGAAAATCCATGTTGCATTTAAAATTTGATTTTATATCTTTTATTTTAATTAAATTGGTTTTAAATGAATAAAAATCCAAAATAAATAAAAATAAAAGATAAAAAACGTGGCCTTGGGCTTGGAGGTTCCAATTCAGATAAGGAACAAGTTTGAATCAAGAAAAGTTAGGCCCATTTGGAAAAATTTTGATTTTCTCAAGTATTTCTCTTTGTGCACCTCCTCAAAAATGCTCAACTTGCACAACTTGTATCTTGCTCAATTTTAAACATTTTTGGGTGTTCTTGGACTTTTTAAAAATCTCAAGATGTCTTCTAAACAGCCCTTTTGGTTTCATCTTCATTGAAGTTTCCATGCTCATGAACACTTCTTTGCAAAAAGATGACTTTTTGGTGACTTTTAAAAAGACCTATAATATTTTGATCCATAACTTCCAAATGAAGCATTTCTAGCCCAAGCTTGTGAGACATGAAGTTGTAGAGAATTGAATTCTATTCAAAATGAGCTTTGGTGGAAAAATTTCTGATAAAGTATGTGAAAGTTATGCCTGGTCAAAGTTCTGTTGACTTTTGTTTGAAAAACCCTAATTTAGAAACTTTGACTTTTGATCAGATCTTAACTTTTCTTGAGGAATCATGATAAAACCTTGATCAAATGATGAATATCACTTCAAAATATTGATGTTGACAAAAAATTATGAAGTTTGACTGTATGTTGACCACAATTGACTTTTTGTGTAATATAGTTGATTTCAATCATATGAGCAATTGGATGAGCAATTTTGACTTGTAAGACTTGAAACTTGACATGGTAATTCCTTGATGCATATGATGGGGCATGATGACCACTTGGAGCATTGGAATTCCATCTTGACTTGATAATGGCAAAACCCTAGTTTGGGTTGATTGCTTAGGAGAGGGTTTGTTTGGGCAACCCTTGTGAAATCCTTAAGTATGGATATGTGAGTTGTCTTGAGAAGTGGAAGGGAAAATTTTGGGGTATAACACATTCCATATGCCTATAGCAGCGCTTTTAAAAGCGTTGTCGTTGCTAGTTTTATATTTAAAATTATTGATCTTAAAAAGCGCTTTTAAAAGCGCTGTCGTTGCTAGTTTTATATTTAAAATTGTTAAACTCTAAACTAATTCTTTCTATTTTCCCTTCTCTGAACCACGATTTTCACTGTTCTCTCTTCATCGTTCTCACTTGTACTCGCGTCCGTCACTGGAAACCTCCGTCTCTCGCCGTTCCATCCAAACCGCCGTCACCGAGAACCTTCGTCTTTGTGTTAACTCTTCACCACCAACTCTTCACTGTGTTCTTCATCTTCTCACCAGTACTCGCGTTTGTCACCAAAAACTCTGTTTGGATTTGTTAAGTTTTTTGTGTTGGCAATGTTTTTTTGATAGATAATGGAAAATATTTTGTGTTTTGGTGATCTGTGGTGCAACTGTTAGTTCGGGAATTTCGATTGTTCATTACAAATAATCACTGATATACTCGTGGAAAATCCAGAGCTACTACTCGGCATAGCTCTGTGGAAGAATATTAGCTTGGTTTTGTTTGATTGTTGAAACTTTCTGATTTATTAGTGCCTAAATTGAGTTGAGATTGTGATGATTTAGTTGAAATCTGTGAACTGATTTTGGATACTTAGTTTGTTTGGTTAACTTGTTAAAACGAATTGGGTCGTTACACTCTCTAATTTGTCAATACTCTCCAAACTTTAGATTTAGAGGTATTTCACGGATAAAAAATTTGGTTAAAATTGAGGTAGCAGGAACTCAATTTTGAAGGTGTTTTTACCCTTATAATCAAGTGCAATACCAATGTTCTTCTCCATCAAATTGAACTTTAACACAAGTTTTGGTTTCTAGTATTTACAAGGTCTGTTTTATGACATCCCAAACAAATTGTTGACTATGTCACTAAGTGGCAAAAGTGTGTCATTAGTTAGCATAGGAATAATCAGAATTACCTCATGAGTTTATTATACATTCTGTTTTAGGGATTATTATTTCAGTTGATAGATTTTTAGATAAATATCTCCTGCTATATAACTATTTTTATGCATGCGTTTGTGGATTGTGTTGGTTTGTTCTATACTCTACTATGTTTTAAACTATTTTTTAATGTTGAATGAACCTTACAAAATCTACATATACATGAAATGAAATTGATATAAGTGTGGCTACTAGTGTAACTATACACCAATGGCTGAATTTTCGTGACGTCTTGGCTGAATTTTTAATTTGAACTTGGAACGGTGACTTTGGTTATGGTGACGTTGTGAATTCCGTTTGCGTTGAACACTAGTTCATATATAAGTTTCTTGAATTGTTTTATATGTTATGACTTATCCTTGATGTTGTTTTATATGTACAACGCTCATTCCATGTGTTTTCGTGAGTTTGACCTTCTCGTTTCAAATTACTGGTATTGTGATGAATTTGTCTAAAATTGCATGAATATGTTGCGTTTTTTTGCTACGGATCCATTCTGTGTATACTTTACGTTTTGACAAAAACGTAGTATACTATTTTGTGCCCTAATTAGTTGTTTTTGTTTAACTTAATTAGTAAAACCATGGATAAGACATGGATGTATTCCAATCGATTGTCGAAAGAGTACGAGAATGGGGTATCAGAATTTGTTAAGTTTGTTGTTGCGCACGCCAAAGACCCTAGTCGAATGACATGTCCTTGTTTGTGTTGTTGTTATGGGAATCGGGTTGACGCGATTCAGTTGGCATCACATTTAGTATGGTATGGAATTGATAGAAGTCATAATTGACCATGTTTTATTCATACATTAGGGCTGATGTAGTTATTGTTAGGGTTGATTTTGTTAGGGTTGATTTTGTAAGGCTGATTTTGGTAATGTTAAAAATATGTGAATTGAATTACAATGTTGTATATATATTTTGGATAACAATGGTATATAATGATATTTGTATATAATCTCTTTGTTGAAATAACGAGATTACGATTGTAAATTACCGATTTATGAATTACAGGTTTATGAAATAATGCTGCAAAAAATGCAGGTTTATGAATTATATAAATTATAGGTTTATTACCCTAAGAAAGTGCTTTTCAAGAAAAGCGCTGCCTTAGGCCACCTATGAAAGCGCTTTTTGAGAAAAGCGCTGCCTAAGGTATACATAAGAGAATGCTTTCAAAAGCGTTGTCTTATGTATACCTTAGGCAACGCTTTTTCTTAAAAGTGCTTTCATAGATAGGCCTAAGGCACCGCTTTTCCTGAAAAAGCGATTTCTAAAGATGCCTACAGAAAGCATAACAGACATTCTAAAGTAGGCCTAAGAAAGCGTTTTTCCAGGAAAAAGCGTTGTTATAAGCCTACTTAAAAAAGAGCTTTTTAGGAAAACGCGTTGCCTTAGGTAGACCTACGAAAGAGCTTTTGAATCTGCAACTTCCTTGGACCAACGTGAGTCTGCTCATGTATCTGTTTCCACATCGGCTATTAGCAACTCTCCTCTTGTGTCCACTGATTTTGAACTATCTCCCTTCATTCATGACACAGTGCCAAAATCTGGTCTTTCAACCAATAATCATCCCATGGTAACCAGAGGCAAATCCGATTATTTAAAACCCAGAGTCTTTCTAGCACATTTTGAACCTGTCATAGTTAAACAGGCTCTTTCACAACCTCATTGATTTGAAGCTATGCAGCAAGAGTACAATGCTCTAATGGAAAAACATACTTGGATTCTCATCATTCTTTCTTCTCACAGAAAGGCAATAGGATGCAAATGGGTGTTTAAGGTGAAAGAAAACTCTGATGGCTCACTCAACAAATACAAAGCTAGACTGGTTGCTAAAGGGTTCAATCAGCAATACGGTTTTGATTATCATGAAATATTTTCTCCTGTCATCAAACCCACTACTATCAAAGTTCTACTCACTCTAGCTCTCATATTTCAATGAGATGTTCAACAAATTGATGTTAACAAGAAACAACTTGCATATTTGTTGGACCCAACTTGATCTCGTGGAGCTCCAAGAAACAAACTTTTGTAGCTCGCTCGAGTGCTGAAGCAGAATACAGGGCATTGGCGCATACTACAACAGAGTTACTCTGGCTGCAATCCCTACTCACTAAGTTACAGGTGAAATGCTTCCCCCTAACTCTACTTTGTGACAATCTTAGTGCTATTTTACTCAGTCACAATCCTGTGTTGCACGCTCGCACTAAACACATTGAGTTGGATATACATTTTGTTCGTGAGAGAGTTGTGGCAAATAAACTTCGCATTCAGCATGTATCAGCTTCTGCACAACTGGCTGACATGCTCACTAAGCCTCTCCCCAACTCTGCATTCAAAGATCTCAAGATAAAATCAAAGTTGTTGTTATTCCATATTGCAAGGTCACTGAAGAATCCATGTCTCCCCACTGACCTTGAGGGGGAGTATTAGTGTAGTTGGTTCTGCTCACATAGTTGGGCTTAGTGGTTTATTGTATAATAGGCTTATGAGTTATTAGTCTACAATATCTTTCCATTCTTAGTAAGCCATCTTATCCATAGAGTTATGGCTATATATAGGTGGCTATGAGAGAGTGTAAACATATGATGTAAAACTCCCTTTTGTAATAGAAATTTTGAATCACTTGTTCTAGAACTTCTGATCCTTTCTACCCAGAACTTCTGACTCTTTCTTTTTAGAACTTCTGGCAATCTTAATTTCATCCCTTCCATTGATAATGCAAACTTGTCATAAGTTTAACATTAAGAGAAGTTGCCAATGGGAGTAGAGACTTGCCCTCCAAATAAGGGTAGTCGCCAATTGTAGTGGCGACATTGTGTTAATCTGACTAAAAAATGATCATTTCTATTATTTTTTTGAAATTATTTTTAAAAAATTGGTTATTCAAAAAAAAAATTCACTCAACCAATTCATTTATTTTCTATTGCTTTGCAACTGGCAAAAAATGAAGGCATGCTTCACAAGGACGATTGAAGGGAATTATTGGATACAAAGATGAGGATGTTGTCTCTAATGACTTTGTTTTTGATTCAAGGTAAAATATATGTTGTTATATTTCAACTCTGGAATTGTTGGAATTTTTGTTTATATTTCAAAAATTTTAAATAAATTGTCTTAATTTTTAAATAAAAAATATGAAAAAAATAATTTTTTAATTAAACTTTTTTATTTTATTTGTGATTTATAACTGTTTGACTTGGTCAAATAATTTTAATTTATTATTTTGACTTGACTGAGTCAAATCCTCCCATATATAATAATTTTTCTTTTAAAAGGAAAAAAAAGTGAGGAATGTAAAAATAATTGGGTCTTCCTTTTTTTCTTCTTTCTAATTTGAGAAGAACCTATTAAATCCTGGAGATTACGCTTATGAGTCCTTAGGGACAATATTTATACACGCCTCAGATTTATATAAATAATTTTTATTTTGCAGGATAAATATTAGTCATTACTAAAAAATGGAATCAAGTTGTGTTGGTGACCGATTTTACAACAGGAATTACCATCAATATGGATCAGTTTTTTTTTTTTATATTCGATTGCTCACACTACAAAAGAAAAGTGGTTTAGCCACGGTTAAAACCATGAAAAAATAGACTTTTAACCGTGGCTAATTCAATGTTGCCCCAGTTCCTCTAACCGCGCAAAGTAACGGCAACATGATATTTTATTTTGTATTCTTTCTTAAATTTTATTTAGAATAACATGATATTTTATTCTGAAATGATTGAAAATGTTAAAAATGTATTTTCTTTGCAGAGGGGTAATGTTTATACCTAGGGAAAAAAGACTTGAAATTTTAACATTTTAAGGAGATGATCAAACATTTTTTTAAAAGGGGTAAATCAAAACTCGTCTATATTGCAGGGGATAAATAGTTATTAACCCTATTATTTTTCATTAAGTATTTAATATTCGTTTATATAAGAGAAATCATACTTAATAGATTGGATTAATTATTATAAAAATAGTAAAAAAATTACGATCTAATTCAAAAATAAATTTTAAAAACCAAAATAAAATTGAATTAATTCATTAATGTTTCAAATGTATCCCGTAAAATTGATGTTTTAAATGTATCAAATTAACTCATTTTTCAATTAATTTCAATTGCCAAAAAAATTATTTAACCTATAACCATGATTCCAAAAATTCATTTTTAATTGATTCATAATAAATATTTATAAAAATGTTTGATGTGTTTAATAATAAATTTCTATTTATAAACTATTCATTTGTACTAAATTTTCAATTTATTAGAATTTTCAATTATAATTTAAATTACAATTATAACATGTTCTTTTTCTTTATTCATAAAAAATATAACATAAATGTTATTAAAATGTGAATTTTTCTGTAATTTTAATTTATTACATACTTATCATCTTTATGATAATTATGGAACAATGTATACAAATTAATAGAAACTCTACCTGTCCATAGTTATTAAAAATAGAAGAATAATAAATAAAAATCAAGTTACATTCAATTAAAATGATCATTAAAATATTAAAAATATTTAATTAGCCTTAATCAAGGTTAATATTAAAAATGAGTATAAATGAAAATTGTGTTTATCGAACACATAATTGTGAGGTATAATTTGTTTATGTTAATATATAATATTAATTAAAATAATTTAATCTATTATCTATAAAAGAATATTTTATATAGATAATATACAAATAAAAAATATATAAATAAGGATAATTTTTTTTATTTTCCATAATTAAATATCTAAATAGTCACTCAATAATTTAAAAATATAATTACAAAGGATCATAGTGATGCTGTTTTAAATTTGCAGAGGTAATTAAACTATTTTAGCAACAAGGAAATAACTTATGATTTGAGAACTTAATAATTCATATTATTCCTACTTCTTTTCCTTCTGATCACATTCATTCTGATCAGATTTTAACATCTCATTTTTTTGACCAACAACATTTTCTTGTATTTGGTGAAGAAGTCTTTATATCTCATGTTTGATATTTGTTTCCACATATTTCTGTAGGTTACTTTATTTTTTATTTACCGATGATCCTTTGGTTTTTCCTTCTCTTGGTGGATATGAGTATGTAAGGATAATATCTTCTTTACTTGCATTGTTTAAGCTAAATGTCTTATGTAGTTGAATTCTCTTATTCAATTTTAAAACATTTCATTTATAGGAACTTAGCTTGAGATGATTACGGTAGGGATTTAACTTGACTTAATGTTAACATTGAGTCGGGTGATTCAGCATCTGTTTTCTTTAGTAGTAGTAGGCTAGTAGCGTAGTCAATGTTGAGTGGGGAACGGAAAATTTACACATACATGGTCCTGATATCTGAAACAACACTCCATAAGTCCATTTGATATGGTAATCTTGCTCTTTTAGGTTTATAACTTAATTCTAACATGTCATGTTATGTTTTTCTTTTATTACTTGATGTTGTTGATGGATCTGGTCAATTAACATTCTTTTGTTCTACCTAATTTGATATAGTTTATTTGAGTTTTAGATTTGATTTTACTTTCTTCCCGGCCTTGCAAGATAAATAAAAGATGAAGTATGAAGGTTAAATGCGATCACCATTTAGGTTCCATCAGTCAGAAACTATTAGTTTGCTTTCCCATGTGAATCTAATGTTTGATGCCTTTGTCATTCTTTCTAACTCAATGAATCTTTAATGTCTAAGATTGTTGCGTATTTGACAGGCAATGTGACAAGGGTTTGGAGTCAGACATGATAATGAAAACTTTTTTCTATTTTAGATGGTTTGAGGTGTGATAATTTAATTCGTATTGTATTGTTTGTTTATCATTTTGACATTCACCGTATTCTGATTATGCAAAACTTATAATTCATTTAATTGCATCAGCATATATGAAAAAAATTGATCTGAAACAAATTCGTTTACACTTTAAGTGTTGTTTATAGCAAGTGCTCAAGGAAGTTGTTTTATTGTACACACATTCTCAAAAGCAGAAAGTTATTCTTGAATAATATTCATCTTTAATTAGCGATGTCCCATTCGAACGAACCCTGTCTCGTCTTGCAACATCTTCATATGACAAAACTGATCGTGTTTGGGATGTTGACATTGTAAGTTGATGTTAGGTCCACTATGTCAAAAATAACTTTAGACAGCGCCACATAGACAGCGCTTATGCCAAAATCACTGTTATATGTTCTCAGAAAAAAAATTAAAAATTAAATAGAAGTGCTGCTAAAGGCATATTTTAGACAACGCTTCATATAAGCGCTGCTATAGGCCTTATTCATAAGCAACGCCTTTTTTTCCTAAGCGCTGCTATTAGTTTAAAAATAAAAATATTAAAAAAATTTAGAATAAGCGCTGCTAAAGACTTACTTTAGACAGCGCTTTCTAAAAGCGCTGCTAAAGGCATTATTCTAGAAAGCGCTGCTAAAGGGTATACGTTAGACAATACTTTCCAAAAGTGCTACTGAAGGCATTATTCTAAAAGCACTGCTAAAGGTAATACCTATGCCAGTGCTTTTAGCGCTGCCTTAGGTGATTAAATTTTTTCTAAAATTCCTAAATTAATCAGAAAATCCTCGCGCTACTAAATTTCATTCTTCGAATTCTCAAACAGAAACCCTCGCCGACGATGGCTAACCACCAGAAAGTGAAGAAGGAGAACTCAGCATCTTCAGCAGAAACATTCCACCGTCACCACCGCCGTCGTAGGTAACTCTCGTTGTCCCTTCATCTTCTTCTGCCATTGAATCACAGGTTTGAGTTCTTGTTTTACTTCTACCATTGTTGTTTGAGTTCTTGTTTCTGTCGTTCTTGTTTCTGCCACTGTATTATTGTTTGAGTTCTTGTTTCTGCCATTCTTGTTTCTGCCACTTGTTTCTGCCATTCTTGTTTCTGTCACTGTTTCTTCCATAGCTTATTCTCAATTTTGTAGTACTTGATTGTAAGGAACTAGCATATCTGTGCATACATTACTGATTACAGGAACTAGCATATCTGCCCTGATATTGTTACATAAGGCATAAGAGGTTAAGTTCTTCCATGTTTATATTTCTCTCAATCCTAGTAAACCACTTCAAAAAAAGAAAATATATTTTTAACAAAAATAAATAGATATAACATATAAACTAAAGAGATAGAGACACAAATGATCCAACAAACACACAAATCATATGATTTGTTTATGCTCTTTTCTCATCTCGCCTTTCATTAACTCTATTTTAATAAAAATGTCTTTTGAATTCTAAAATACAGAGTAAACTTTAAAGGTTTTCGAATTCTAGAATACAAAATCATTAAATCTATAAATAACATGGCAAATACCAATAATAAATAAGAATAACTAAAAGCATCAATTAAATACATTATCATGTGATCCGTGCTCTTCATGATATTGTCCCTGTCTTTTGGCCAATGTGATAGTCTTTTGGCCAATGCTACCTACATTAGTCTAATTCTTTATTTATACCTAGAAAACCTGTTGACTTAAGTCTTGTTGGATATGTTATTTCAATTAGTTCACAGTTCATACATTGGTGTAGTTTACATTTCTGTTATTGAAATAGTTATATTATAGTTAGTACTAGTATTAAGTATTGATAGGTGAAACTCTTGAATATGAACGAGTAATGCTTTCTCTAAGGAAGCATAAATGTTACATGAATCAGATTGAAAATTGAGTATATAAAAATTCATATTTCTACAAGTAGTGACATAATTAACTTTTATATATATATATATATATATATATATATATATATATATATATATATATATATATATATAAAAATTCATAAAAATAATGTTAATGATGCTTCCGACAAATTGAGGCATATCCATATCCATGCTCTTTAGGACAGAGATGTTGCACTGTCAGTGTTGTTAAAAGAGTATTAAACAAATATTATATAGATTTTATAGATTATAATTCAACGAGTCTAATTTATATTTGCTAAATGTAAGGAAAATCACTTAGCCATTTGGCCTTATACTATTGATTAGAATTTTGAAAGGAAAGATTATATTAATTAATAAGCGTGAATATTCATTATAATAACTCATGTAAGGATTATATATGATTTTATTCCTCAATACTTGTGAGTTATTATTTGACATATCAGAAGTCCTCAATACTTAGTTTGATTTTGAATAAATTTATGAACTAGTTATCTTTGCTGCATTACTTCTATCATATCACATCTTATGCTGTTGTTGAGTTTTTTATGCAAATTAATTGTGAGTCTTTAAGTCTGCACGATAAATTATTTCATATTCAACAAATTGCAGATGGTAGTTATACTAATACTGAATATTTCTATAGTGACCGAAAGAGATAGTAGTAGTTATATTCACCAAATTTATAATTTTTTATTATATAAAAGATAGAGTTGTTGTTAAATTCTGTTGGGATTATGATGTTGTTGTTAAAAAATTTCTTTCCTTTGAATTATCAGTGTTTCCCGGCCTAGATCGACGTACAACACTCATTCTCTGCGTTTCTCTAAATTCGAGGTAAATTTCTTCCTCAAATTACTGGTTTTGGTATGAGTAGCTTACTAAGTAGTAAAATCATGGATACAAAATGGAGGTTTAGCTTAAATTACTTAGTGTTTTTTAGGTAAATTTCTTCCTCATATTAATTAGTATTTTTGTTTAGCTTACTAAATAGTAAAACCATGAATAAAAAATAGATGTGTATCGATCGATTGTCAAAAGAGTACGAGAATGGGATATTACAGTTCGTTAAGTTTGCTGTTAAACACACTGAAGACCCGAATAGAATGAAATGTCCTTGCTTGGGTTGTTGTTATGTGGGTCGGGTTGACACAAATTGATTGAAATCACATTTACTAATGCGTGGAATTGATCGAAGTTATACGTGTTGGATATTTCATGGTGAGAAAAACAGCGAGAATGTTGAACCGGGGGTGAAAAGTAATGCGACCTATGCTTCATACGACAATGTCACGGATACATATGATTGTGATCGAGTCGAAGAGATTGCAGAAGCACTTGAAGAAGATCTTCAGGATTGTCCCAAAATGTTTGAGAGTTTGGTAAGCGATGTTGAGAAACCGTTGTATAAAGATTGCCTCAAATTCACAAGATTGTCTGCGGTATTAAAATTGTACAACTTAAAGGCGCGCAATGGATGGTCGGATAAAAGTTTCACAGAGTTATTAGCCCTTTTGAGAGATATGCTTCCTGAGGATAATGTTCTTTGTTGATTTTGTTTCATTGTTGTACATATTAATGTTGTTGTTGTTTCATTGTTGTATATATTGTGTAAAAATGGATTGAAGATGTATATTGATGTATATTGATGTTGTTGTAATATTGTTTCATTGTTGTATATTGATGTTGTTGTTGTTTAAAATGTTATATTGAAGGTACAAATTTTGGTAAAAATCTGGTGCAAAAATGGTGAAATTAAATCTAATAGGCAGCATTTTATTTTAAATGAAAAAAAACTATATTCAAAAATTTATTAGGGAAAGCGCTGCTAAAGGGGGGGAATAGACAACGCTTTTAATGAAAAGCACTGTCTAAAGTGGATGCAAAAACGTTGCTATATGGGGCAATAGAAAAGCGCTGCTAAAGGGTAAATAAAAAAGCGTTGTATAAAGTAAAGCGCTGCTAAATAGGGTATCTATAGCAGCACTTTTCAGGAAAAAGTGTTGCCTAAAGGGTATCTATAGCAGCACTTTTACCAAACGCTGTCTAAAGCTCCACCTTAAATTCTTTCAAAAGCGTTGTCTAAAGTGAAAGCACTGCTAAAGAGGGTATCTATAGCAGCGCTTTTCAGGAAAAATGCTGCCTAAAGGGTATCTATAACAGCGTTTTTGCAGTAAAACTTAAGCGCTGTCTATACCTTTAGCAGCGCTTTTAAGTGCTATTAAAGGCCTAAATGAGCGCTGTCTAATCTCTTGTTTGGCGTAGTGGTCGGAAATGGCCAATAATTATGATAGTTAGTTTCATGGATTATGTTTTCTCATTTGTTATTAGACATTTGCTAGAGTGTCAAAGGTAGTATTTTAGCATTGTCTTATTTTATTCACAACTTTCTATTTTAGTAATTTGCCAAAACTGAATTTTTTTTCTATATATATAATATAATGTTTTTCAGGATGTTCAAGGTCGGCCTTTACGACTGAAATTAACTGTCTATAACAAGAAGTCTTCAACTCCTCCAATAGTTGATCAAAACATAGGAAGTAATGTTGATAGCTTAGAAATGTTGTTTGGAATATCAAACATGATATTCTTTCTTCATACTGCTCCATTCATATTTCATTTGAAAAGAAATCAATGTTAATGATGTAATGGAATAAAAAGTGAACAAAAGTAAAAACAATATTGCCGGGACTATTATAGACATCGGATTATAGACATTATAAGATGATTAGTAATAGATAAATGTATAGTTAATAAATAAGTAAACAAATTTTAATGTAATTGATTTTAAAATTTTTACAATAAATAAAATTATATAAATTCCTCTAAATTCTCACATTTTTTTACTTGCATCTGATACATTTATCAAAAAAGTTAAGCGGATTATTTTTTTACTATCGAGGGAAACATACTCCTCTTTGTTTGAACTCAGAGTTCGCGCAGTCAGTTAGGATTTGTTCCCGAGATGTGGTGAGAGGGTGTAGTCGTTGAATCGATCAACCGACCCCTTATGATCTCTGGAGTCACGAGGTATTTCTTCTCGTCGTCTCTCTCCCCCTTGACGAGGTGTCGTCAGCTTTCGAGCTCTTGACATTCTCCCTGTGTCGGGTATCGCGAGTGCAGTTGGCGGTCTCTTTTTCTTCATACTGGATGTATGCTTGGGCTTTCAGGAGGAAAGCATCCAGTGTTGATGGGGTTTTGATACCCACGACTTTTGCAAAATTACTACGCGGGCGTAGTCCTCTTTCGAGGAGGTACTTCTTCATGTTCTCCATTGTTGAAACTTAGACGTCTTCTTTATTAAACCTCTCAGTGTAGGCTCGTAGCGATTCCTCCTTGCCCTGGATGAAAACTTCCAGGGAGGCTTCCAACTTTGGGTGACGTCGGGATGCAGTAAAGTGCTTGGAGAATAATCTTCCCAGGTGTTTCCATGAGGTGACCGATTCGTCTGGGATGATTTTGTAACAAGCCATGGCTACTTTTCTCAGGCTCGTAGGGAATAGACGACACTTGATGGCGCCCTAAACGCCCCTGTAATCGAGAAGTGCATCGATATTCTCTATATGCTTGTCTGGGTCGATGGTACCATCGCATTGTCCGAGCTTAGGCGGTTTCTCCAAGCCGGGAGGAATGGGGATGTCCATGATTTCCCGACATAGGTGACCGTGGCGTTCATCTTTATCGCTTCGTTCAGGAGAAAGGGAGACAGAATGGTCGTTCTTCTTGTGATGGGGAGAAAGGTATCTTTGTTGTCTTGATTTAGGTGACGAGGAACGATCGCGGGGGTGATGTGGTTCGTTCCTTGTCTTTTCATGTAACGCAGATCCCCGATTTCTCTAAGGAGGGGTATGTTCCCTCTTCTTTGGAAAATATTGATCGGGATGAGTTTGATTCTGAGCAAGTCTTCTTGGCGACGGGCTGCGGGAATTGACTGTCTTCGGTCTCTGAGGTGGAGACTGGGAGCGGTTTCTTTCTAAGGCCTTGATACGCGGACCTTGTTGGAGAATAAGGTTGTTGGTATGACTGACGGCGGACAGGATTGCAGCTAGAGCTAGACCTATGTTGGTCGGCAATGGTGATGAAGGATAAATGGTGACAATGTTGTCAGCATGGTTCCTGGATTTCTGGTTATCCAAGGGTGAATCTTGGTCGCCAACATCGTCGAAATTGGGGGAGACGGTCCTCTCATCCCTGTCATCTATGAGATCCTCGAGGTGAGGGAGTGTTATTTTCGTCTATCTTTCGGACAGATGAGAGGACGGTCTTGCCGGAGGGGAACTGATCGTGGTTCCCAACCATCTTGTTGGAAGTCTTGAAGTATCTTTGATATTCTGGTTTTTTTTTATGATGAACGAAGAAGGGGAAGATAGATCCCCACAGACGGCACCACTGATCTTGACCGTTGATCAGAATCAAAGATGGCCAGAGCGAACGGAGGTCCTTCGAGCAATGTTTGATGAGGACAGGGTGGTGTACCTGCAAGGCACTCCGATGCTAAAGTAAGCAAATGTTTAAGGTGAGGAAAAAAGAATAGTAAGGTTGTTAGAGCAAGAATGTGATACCTTTCCCTCAAAGGTATGAGGGTTTATATAATGACTTAGGCATGTTCCTATTGGTTGCTTTATTCAGAAGGATCCTTAAAGCAACACATGCGACCAATCCCTGATGGTGAATTTGAGCTCGTGCCGCTCGGTAACGACCCCAGCAAGGGAGTCCGGATTGGTGCAGATCTTCTAGAGCTAGCTCGAAACCAGCTGAAGGCATGTCTGAAGGATAATGCAGATCTCTTTGTTTGGAGCACGGTGGAAATTCCCGGCCTTGACCCTAAGGTGGCATGCCACCACTTAGCAATCGAAAAGATAGCCCTTGCGCTAATCATCACGGTGAGACGACTCCGACAATATTTCCTGGCGCATACCATTATAGTTCGGACAGATCAGCCCATCAAGAAACTTCTAGGTCGACCAAATATGGCTGGATGGATGCTCAAATGGTCCTTAGAACTGTCCGAGCTCGATTTCAGATACGAAAACAAAATGGCCCTTAAAGCCCAGGTTCTAGTTGATTTCGTGGCCAAAATGACCTACCCCGCATCCCACGAAAGGACCGACAAATGGATAATATTCGTCGATGGTGCCTCTAGCTCGACTGGAAACGGAGCGGGCATTATTTTGGAAAACAGAGAAGGGGTCATTGTCGAGTTGTCCCTAACCCTCTAATAAGTGCCAAAATGTAGTTATTTTGTATATATGTTTTGTGGCACTTATATGTTCTTTTATTATTAATATCGTTGAATAATCCCGCTTTTTATTGTAAATACTTTTTATTGCATTTTGTGTATATATTGTACCGATTGATTAGTTTTGTATATATTTTGTAGGTATTTGTCGCATTATTGGAGCATTGAGAATAAAGTCCAAATGGAGCTCCAAGATGCATTGTTGATCAATAAATGAATAAGGCAAAAGAGAGAAGCCATGGAAGTTATGCACGAAAAGCAACAAAAGTTGCTGGACTGTCATGGATCGTCGGGCGATGGCCAGGCGAGGTCCATCGCGTCTGCATCGTTGGGCGATGTTGAGGCGAGAGGAAGGGTCAAAATTTGGAGTTTCGCTCTGCCTTGCTTCGCTGCTGGGCCGTTGGCCGAGGAAAAGATGATTCGTCGTGCGAAGCTACCCGTCGCCTGGAGACGGTAGATATTTATGCCAGTTGAGGACGTGGCTTAATTTGTACCAAGTTGATAAGGTAGTCGCCGGGAGAAGCTTTTAGGTCGTTGGGCGACGCTGTGGAAATATAATTTTCTTTATCTTTCCTTTTCATTTCATTTCTGTAGTTATGGTTTTTGGGTTGGATTTTTACTCCCAAATTTCATCACCTTATAGTTTTTGATAGATTAGCTTAGAAAATAACATTAGGCTTTGCATACGGATGACTGGAGGTGGACTGCTCTTTGATAGGCTCTGACAAACCGGTGTAAATTTGTGGTTTATCTCTTCTCCTCTCTATGTATTGCTCTTTTTATTGGGTTTTGTATGTATATTTACTCTGAACTCATGTATATTTGTCGCCCTTGGCATTGTATAAAGTTTGTTTTATGAATTTGTGTTGGTGATTGTCTTAGGTTTTTACTGTGTGTTAGGAATTTAAGCTTTGCTAGACATAGACTGCTTAGATTCTTACCTAGGATGATTATCTTTTAGTTTCTGAATGTTAGAAATGGGTTTAGAGTTGACATTTACTTAGAGTATTTGAGCTTAATGTCTCTGTGTTGCTTGTTTCGAGCTAGAGATAGTCGTTACGAGTGACACGATTGAATTCTGTGTTGTTGAGGTATGCCAGAGATGGATATCGAGGTGATAACACAGATGAGTATCGTAGGCTAAGTATAATTGGATGGTAGATTTAATTCTATGACGGGTAGTTTGCATTCGTTCCAGACAAGCTGTCTATCCTTTATAGTTTTTGTTCATTTACTTTTTGTCTTTTCTTTACAACCAATTTAATCTCAAACTCATTAACGATCCAATTGTCGAGCGACGAATCAATAACCAGTCTCTGTAGACACGATACAATATAACTTAACCGGTATATATCACCCGGTAAAAATAATATCTCACTTTTTGCTTGCCGCTTTACAGCAGCAACACCCTCTCATTTCCCACTTCCAAAAACCAAGAAGAGTATGAAGCCCTCCTCGTTGGCCTCCTTCTTTCTGAGGATATGGGAGCCAAAGAAATCATAATCCTCACAGATTCACAACTCGTGGCCTCCCAAGTCCGAGGCGAATATCAGGTTAATAGCGACCAGCTAGCCGAATATTGGACCATCGTTCAAGATAATCTGGAAAAAATTGCATATGTTGATGTGCAACACGTTCCGTGCGAGCATAATACTCGAGAAAACGTTCTATCTAAATTGGTCGGCACAAAGATGAAATGAGGAAATACTTCCACGATCGATCATTGAAAGAAGATGCCTCGGTGCCATTGTGCTCGTTATCGAAGAGAACATCTCCTGGATGATGTTTGTCTATAAATACCTCAATAATGGAACCTTACCCAAAAATCCCAAAGAACCGAGCATTATCTGATGGAGAGCGTGCTCATATGTCATCATCGAAGACAAACTCTACAGAAAAGGGTTCTCCATCACTCTCCTCAAATGCGTCTAAGAAACCAAAATACCCTATATATTGAAAGAAATACACGAGGATATCAGCGCCCAACATCTAGGAGTAAAATCACTCGCCAAGAAAGCCCTCAGGGATGGATACTATTGACCGACCATGCAGCTCGACGCCAGGGAGCACGTAAATAAATGTGAGAAGTGCCAATGACATGGACACATGCACCTAGATCCTCCGAGCGAACTTAAATCCCTCTCTTCCCCTTAGCGCTTATAATGTTGGGGACTAGACATCCTCGACCCATTCGTCATGGGGGCCTATCAAAACAAGTACTTTATAGTAGACGTCGACTACTTCACCAAATGGATAGAGGCCGAAGCACTGACCAAAATCACCGCCCAAAACATCTTACGTTTCTATAAGAGAAACATACTCGCCCGATTCAGAACTCCACATGCAATAGACACCGATAGTAGGACACAATTCACCGACTTAAATTTCCAAGACTTAGTTGCTCATTTTGGAACCGTGTAGAACTTCTCTTCAGTCGAGCACCCGCAAACTAACGGACAGGCCGAAGCCGCGAGCAGGATCATATTGCGCGGCCTCAAGCGAAGGCTACACAAAACCAAGAAAAAATGGGTCGAAGAGATGCACGACGTGCTCTGGGCCTACTTAACTAATCCCCACTCATCTACCGGAGAGACCCATTTCGATTGACATACGGGACCGAGTCGGTCATTCCAATAGAAATTGTCGAACCGTCAAGGAGAACCGAATCTCCGCTCGACAAAGAGATGAACGATCAATCATTAAGTGAAGATCTTGACCTTGTCGAAGAAATTAGAACGGAGGCTTCCTAGAGAGAAGCTTCACTCAAACAGCGAATGGTCTTCTGTTACAACGCCAAAGTCATTCCACGCGAGTTTGATGTCGGAAGCCTAGTCCTCAAACAAAACCTCAAAAGCTCCACCGAAGGAAAGCTCGCAGCAAACTGGGAAGGTCTCTATTGTGTTTACGCCCAAACAGGAACAGGGGCCTAATACTTAGAAAATCTTCAAGGGAAACAACTTGCTAGATCATCGAACGCCGAAAAATTAAACAATATTATAGTTAAGGCACAAAACAGTCGACATGTCTCGGAGAATCATCCGAGCACTAAGAGCTCGACATCAAGCGCACGCCCCAATACCAACGGTGCGCGATAAATCTGACATTCAAGGATTCCTCGCTCTATTTAAATATTGAGCCTAATCCTCGCCTCGAAACGAGGGAATCAAACGAGCCCCGTTGTCTAACTACCTCGCCCAGCAGAACACCCAACTCGTGATGGGGCGTTCACGCCACCGATCTCAGGCCCTCAATTATGACGTGAGTTCTGGATCAAGCCTAGAAATCAAGATGTCCCCCCTCGATTAGTCACCCCACACTAGTGACACTCAATGAGCATACCCCACACAAAAAATATCACAAACATGCAACAAATTATAACAAAAAAAATACTAAGTTATATTGTCGACCACAAGGGCCGAATTTGTCTCAGAGTTACAAAGGGAACTCCGCCCCAGCAAAATAAACATTAAAACATCTACAAAGGCCAAAACTGTCATTTCATAAAATGGGCCACGCCCGAACAAAATTACAACAGAATAAGTGGGCGCTCAGACCAGAGTCGTCGAACAAGATCACTCAACCGGGGGGGACCGGGGCATCCCTAGGGGCTTCCTCTTGAGGTGTATCTTCAACCACCAGGAATGAGGGAACCTTTATTTGGCCATCCTTGACATAATAATGAACGCTCATGCCTTCGGTAACCAGCTCGACATCAGGGTTCAGAACATGTATATGTGCCATCACATTATCAAAATCACCCTCTGAGGCAGCCACAACGTCATTGTATGCTTGATACACCTTATCGATCAGCTCCGACCGGGTCCTTAGAACCGCGAACTCCTCAGGCTCCCCCCCAACCGGCGCCATTTAGACCTCTAAGCGAATGATCTTTTCATAAAGAACACACTTCTCCCCCAAAGCGGCATCACGTTCCTCGGTGACCTTGGTCAAACTCTGAGACAACTTCAGGCGGGAATTCTCAGAGCTTTCTCTATCCTTTTTAACTTGGCTCAACTTGGCCCGAAGATTACGCAGCTCTACCTCCTAGGATTGGCCTTGCTTAGAATAAGAAGCGGCCATCTCCATAATCCGCATCCAGGCCCCCACATCCTTGGTCAATGTCACCCTCTTGGTCGGGCGGTCCAACTCTTCAAGAAGGAGCGATTCAGCCCGAGGTAGGTTCAAGCTCGTACTCTCGAAGTATGCCCTATCATGCCAGCACGGGGGAAGATCAAATTTCCCATTCTCATTATCGCTCATTAAATCTACAAGCCCCTCGGTCTGCGGCCTCTTCAACCTCGAAAACACTGGCTGAGGTGACAATGCCCAACAGCTAGACTCGTCGAAGATCTCACTGATCTTGTCGGCAGAGCTACCCTAACCTCAGTTGGGGATGATCCAACCCATTAATTCCCCTTCCTCCTCATAGCTTGATGGGCGATACGCTCCTGGACTGGATTCATCCTATCTGCAACAAAGAAAAAATAATAACGGGTTAAAATAGAATAAAAGCAAGAATAGTCGACAGACGAGATATAGAAAAACGTCAACCCAAATAAGCCTTAACAACCCCGCAAGAGAGGAGCTCTTTCACATTTATCAAACCAGACTCGGAGACCTGTTCCCCATCGTTGTTCAAAAGCAGTTTCCCCCCTTTTCCCATGTGGTGGATCCGAGGAAAACCCTCGATGAATTTCGACAACACTTTGAAGCTGGCCAGGTCTTCCTCGCCCAGCTTCTCTCTGGTTCATAAATAGAAATCAAGATTCTTATTGTTGTGTTTCCTCGACTAGGAGAAAGGAAATTTCGGAACAAACGCATGCTTCGATTCCGTTTTCTCGTTAAAGGCAGGAGTGTCGTCCTTCAATAAGCCAGGAAGGATCCGAAAGACATTACGGAGTGCCCGTTCGGACACCGGCTGGATAATCATATACTTGTCCTTGAAGAAATAGGAAGACTCCATATATGGCTTGAAGAACTTCCCGTTTTGATGCTTAAAGGAAACCCATCCCCACCGAGTCTCCTCATCCACCTTCTGCAAGCTCCGTTGAAGACAGAAAATATAAAAGAACAAAGAAAGAGTGGCCCCCACCTCTAAGTAATCACAAACTATTTCGAACGCCCGCAGAAAGGCGATAATATTGGGATGGAGTTGGGACGGTGCTAGGAAGAGATGGCGGAATACGACCACCTGGAAGTTTGTAAAAGGCACCCAGAAGTCTAATTCCCGAAACCATACATCGAATATCGAGATTTGCTGGGCATCATACCTCGAACAAATCCTATGTTCCTTCGTCAGAAGATATACCTCCCATTCTTCTTGGTCTTCGACCTCCAGATAAGAATCGATCGCTGCGAACACCTCTTATGGGTGCTTGATAAAAGTCAACAGCCTCAGTCGTGCATCAGGAGACACCCACGATAGGGGATCATCCCTCTCATCTCGAGAAATCGAATGCCCTTCTTCCTCGAACCCCGACGATCTTTCCCCGAGCACCTCCGAGGTGTTCCCACCAGCTGAAGGAGGTTCGGAGGAAACCCGCTTAGTACTACCAGAGTCCTCTAGAAGATCCTCGTTAAAACTCTTCATGATACCTGAAAAGTAGAGGAAAAAGGTGAGCTCGACATATACGTCAAAACCACCCTTCCACCGCTAATAAAGTGAAATGGCTCAGACGAACAAGGATCTCATCCTCGGTCAAAATCCCTCACTCGATGGCCAACTCATAGATCTAAGCATAGTCCCTACACCGCGAGCAAAGTCGCTTCCTAATACATGCATCTCGATCAAAGCTAAGTGTGCGACGAACCACAACAGCCAGTAGCCGCAGAACAATCAAGCATCACCAATCAAGTTTCTAAAACCTAGAATCGTAACCACATGCATTTCTAGATAATAAAGAAAAATCTCTAAACAAACGCATAAATTTGGACAAAAGGATCAGAAATTTACCAGTCAGAGACGTAAGAAACTCGAGGGAGGTTGATTGGAGCTACTGATAGTAACGACGAACGGCGAAAACAACCCAGGATAAATCCTCGGATTGATAAACGATGATTACGAGCACTGTTAAATTATATCGAGCAAGAGACGGAGCGAAAGAAAGTTATAAATAAAAGGTTTGTCCCCTTTATATAGGCCATTGCCACGCACGTGGAGCTACACGCGCCTACGGAACCTAGGGGGCTCATCATTACACCATAATCCCTAGGTCTGCCAGCATTTATTGCACACCGCTCGAGGTCACGCGGACAAAACCCTTCAAATTCTTCTACTTTCCAGCTCCCCGTCGATCATTTGTCTCCCCGACATAATGATCTTGGAAAATTCCCTTGAATTCAAGTCATCACCTCTGCAGTAAGACGCGACGAGTTAGGGAATACTATTCTGGACTTCCCGAATAGTGTTTGGCCAATCACCCCTTCTAATCTTACGACGACCAATTAAGTCGAATGATCCCTGAAGAAAACCAACCGCCCAGTTCAGATGCTGCCAAAATCCACTCTACTCAACAATCATCGAGCAGATCACTCTGACTCCCCTTTTTAGGGGCTATGCCCGTTAAGAGACCCTTGGTTGGCATAACGGCTAGTTTTGGGCATCAATGCTCGGTATGACCTAGTCAGCTCGGATAGCTATATTTATGGATCGATGTATCTAGGCCCAAATATAACAACTAATAGGAACACATCTAAGTTATTATATAAACTGGCATACATTTGAGGGCAAGGTATCACATTCTTACTCTAACAAACTTACTATTTTTCTTTCCTCCTTAAACATTTATTTACTTTAGCATCGAAGTGCCTTGCAGTTACACCACCCTTCCTCATCAAACATTGTTCGAAGGACCTCCGTTCGCTCCGGCCATCTCCGATTATATATATATATATATATATATATATATATATATATATATATATATATATATATATATATATATATATATATATATATATATATACGAGGAGGATCAAATTACACCCGAAGAGTTACACCACGACACTCGCTCAAAAACGTTACTTCGGATTAATATTTTTTAAATTAGAAATTTCCTTAACTAATTTCGTGATCAGCTTTGATCGCTCGATTCTTTCGTAGACGAAGCTGAAACGCGAGCTCTGAGTCAATGGCGACTCAAACGATAAAGCGAAAGTCATTGTTCGTAAAGGCCGATGAGCTTAAACCACCAACAAGTGGATACACTCTGAAAGTGAAGTTGGTTAGTTCTTCACCGGTGTAAACTGTCCCCAGCCGTGGTGGTCGATCGTCGGTTGCTTTTCGTTCCTCCCGTATTGCTGAATGCATCGTTGGAGATGAAACTGCTTCACAGCTCACACCGAACAAGGTATGATTTGTTGTGTGTTATGTGTTGTGTGTTGCTCATAACATAACTTTTGTTCTCTCAACTTCATTTTTGCACATCACCTGTTCGATCATATTACTGACTGAACCTTGTTATTAATGGGTGGTAATGATATGACAGTATGATGAATCTAAATCTCAAGGAGACAATGTTGATGGCTTATATAGGGAGTTATGATTAAACACAATCACTAAACTAACTAATCTCATTGAGTGTCATTAACTATAAGTATTTCATTTAGTGGCTGTAATCTCTTCATTTTAACTTATCCTTTGTATTACCAGTTAGTTAAGTTTCTTAGATGTTGTGGTGATTTCTATTATGAGATGGTGTGTAATCATTTGTTGCATTGGATATTTAGTTGCACCCGTTAAGAGACATTTTCATCCCTAATTTTTTGCATTATTGAAACATTGTTTAAGTTGTTATTTTTTGTATGCTTGCTTATTATATTACAAAAGGCTACTTGATTCATGATATACTAATGGATTGTGTCTTCCATTGATTTTGAGTTTGATACTTAGATAATTACATACATTACAAAATGGAATTGAGACTATATACTATGTCACTCAAACTTCAAATCGAAGGCGTGTCCGATAATTGACAAGTATCAATATATATATTATTATTCTATCTCAAATTATTCTAAGTGTTAAAGTTTCGGTGTTATGTTTGGTATTAGTCTTTTCTTTTTTTGCCTATTCTTCTTTCTCAAATTATTACAGGTGTTAAAGTGTCGGTATCGTGTTATAGTAATCTTTTCTTATTTTGGCCTGAAAACAAAACAGTTAACCACTTTGTCTCTATTTTTTCTTTGACAGAGCTGATATAAATTATGCAGGCAGTATATAACTACTGCCTTTGCTAAAAGCCAAAATTAACAATCACTTGTAAGAAATTAACAATCAGTTGCTAAAAGGGTTTTTGTAGCGTAAAATTAACACAACTTAGTGGCATAGAAGTGTATGACAAGTCGAAACTTTCTTTCCAATCAAAAGATCATAGGAACTGATTATGAGAGTTGGATTCTTATTATCTGGTTGGCCTTAATCTGGTTAAAACATGTAGCTGTAAGATTCATCTTCTCCTTGGGTTTCATAAGGGTCAACCCAAATGTAAGAGAAAAACCAATTAATTGCATAAACATCACTATTTTACAAATACATAGTCAACTTAAACATAACTTTAATTAAAAGGATGTGTTGTCATGATTAAAATTTCATATATTTATCACTACACAATTGATTTTCAAGTCCTATCCTAATCATGCTGGAAATATAGCTTTACACTTGTTTTAACTCTATCACTCATGAAAAAAATGTACTGTTGCGACTGAAAACAATAGAAATCTAATCTAATAAAAATGTACTGTTGCGACTTTTTTTTTCCGGTCGGTTTATGACATGTGAATAGAAATCAAGATGACCAACTTGAAAATGGTTTAGGCTATTTAGGTGATGACTTTAATTAGCTTGGTTCACATGAATTCGCAGAGAGAAGAACGGTTGAAGGTCCTGCGTGAAGATTCACAGAGATCCTTAGAGGTGAGCTTTTTGAGATTTCTCAGTTTCTGAATAATCGTATATGTGTCAATCAACCCCTGAATCTGTGTAGATACTTCTGTTATATATCTGGAAAGTTTGTTAGCTGTGTAGAAAGTTGGTTAGGAATTCTGTTACGATTAGAGAGACAGTTATAGTTTCTGAAGTCAGTTTAATCAGTGAGCTGGCAATTAGTTATATGAAACTGTTAACCTGTTAACTTCTATGGTGGTTAATTTAGAGATTAGCTATTCTGCCAACTTTCTTCTCCATGACTTAATAATTTCCTCTTCTTTGTATTTTTCTGATCTCTCCTTGAAACGTGATGCAGGGCGGTCTATTACGCGTTAGCCTGTTCTTATTTGGATATAGTACATGGCAGTAGAACCAATTTTATGAACTAGTTTGATGCAGGGAAGCTTGCGTTTTCTCTTCTCTACTTTCTGTTACTGAACTGATGCAGAAAAATTCTATTATGAAACTGGCCATGTTTATTATTTCCTCGTTGGCATTGATTTTTGGTTTATTTGCATTGATGCAGGGCTGCAACTGTTGGGTGATGCAAAGGCATGGTTTGATGCAATTCTGGTATGGTTTTGTGTTTGGATTAGAGTAGTGAAGATCTGTTTGGTGTTGTACATTTTCTGAACTGTTTTGACATAGGAATGCAGACCTATTTATTTCTTTTTATGATGATATTTATGCAGTTTTGGTGTTTGGTTACAAGGATTAGTCAAGAAGGAAGAGTAAAGTGAAGCTTGGTAAACAATGAGGAGTCTTGAAGATAACATGAAGAGTATTTAGTGTTAGGTCATGATGCCATCTACTTGTAAACTTCGTTTAGCTGTAGTAACTTGTGTGGCAACCTGTACTTGAACCTTTGATTCGAAACTTGTATTATTGTACCAAAACTATGGATTCTGGTCATGGTTTGCCTTCTTCTTGGGCTTCTCGTACTACTCATGATTGCATTCAGTCTCAAAAAGGATAATTATCACACGTACAACAATACAACTCAAGGTCCAATACAACTCAAGGTCGCATCCGAGTCTGGTTTGGAATCAGACAGATCATGAACTCTACAGAGAATTTGCTTCTTCAAACTAAAGATGCTGCTGCACAACTCAACACTTGAAAACACATGGTAGGTATATCTCTAACACAACACTTCTAAATAAAAAAGTGAAACTGTATGTTTATAAATTGTTGTTCTATGAATTTGTTTTATGTATTTAAAATTAAACTTTTATTTTTTATAGTTTATAAATTATTGTTCTATGATAAATTACTGTAGTTTAAAAATTTTCAGTTATTTGTAGGATAATTACCAAAAATGATAACGATTGTAATGATAAATGCTAATAAATACACGATTGATTTACAATATATATATATATATATATATATATATATATATATATATATATATATATATATATATATATATATATATATATATATATATATATATATATAGAGTTACACCATGAGTTATACTTTCTCAAAAACGTTACTTTGGATTAATATTTTTTAAAATCAACCGTTGGATTGAAACATACCATCATATAGATCACACCTATAAATTTCCAGATTAATCTATAATGGTTTACTATACGATCAGGATATCCAAAAATTAACGTCAAAATGAACTTTCATATAACGTTAATTTTGATGTAGTTCATTGACATAGTAAATCATTATAGATTAGTCTCAAACTTTATAGGTATGATCTATATGATACTATGTTTCAATCCAACGGTCGATTTTAAAAAATATTAATCCGAAGTGACGTTTTTGAACGAGTGTAATTCATAGTGTAACTCTTCGACTGTAATTTGATCTCTCCTCATATATATATATATATATATATATATATATATATATATATATATATATATATATATATATATTTTTGTGTGTGTGTGGGTTTTGCTAGAATACACCCACTTGTATTTATGAAAGTGTGTTTTAGCAAACATTAACTTAAAAATGATTAAATACACTCTAAGGCTATGTTTGAATTGACGGAACATAACGGAGTGGAGCGGAACATGATGGAGCGGAGTGGAACGGAGCGGAGTGGGATATAGATTCCACTTCATTGTTTGGTTAATTTATTTAAAATCTCTCATTCCATCATATGCACGCCAAATTGGATGGAACAAAAAATAGAGAATTTGATGGAATGGGATGGAATGCATTCCATCATGTTCCATTCCATTCCATCCATTATTTACAAATCCAAACAATAAAACCTCATTAGTTACCACTCCATTTCATCACATACTACCAATCCAAACATACCCTAAAGTGTATGTTGCTAAAACACTCCTTCTACAAATTAGGTTGGTGTAAATTAGCATCTCCTATAAATATTTTCTAAAATACACATATTTCATTTTTGAAAAAAGTGTATTATTAAATTATGACTAAAAATATATTAAATACACCCAAAAGTGTATGTTGTTAAAATACACCTTCATATATATTATAAAACGAATAACTTTTACTCTTAACACATGAAAGAACTTTTTTGTTCCAATATGAAAGTATTATAAATTAATTTGAAAAAAATATATTGAAGATATCATAGTCATACTTAAACTCCATATAAAATATAATTAAATTAATTATAAAATATTTATGAAATTTCAATAATAAATTGAGATAACTAAAATTTATAGCTTTATTGTGTTAATTTTAAAATTTTAGTTCATGATAAATAGTCTAATATTTTTATTTTTGATAAAAATACTTAAAAAAATATGATTGAAATTATATGATATGGTTTTTAATATAGTGGGAGGCGTGATGTTAAAATTACACTACAATTAGGATCCGACAACTGCATTTATAATATTTCAGGTACAATTGCACTTGCTTACTGCAATTTAAAAGCATTACACAACCTTCGTGAAGAATATAACAAAATTTTAGTAACATGTCATACTTTTTGGATTGCATAATGCAACACCCGCCTACCAAATATTGATGGACAAAGTTTTTGTAAAGCAAATAAAATGTCTTTCCTCGTCCTCCATATTTTCCTAAGATTTCATTCTAAAAAGTACTTCATGAAGGCACATAGTTAGCGCCCATATGAATAAGTAAGCACCACTAAAGTTTATACTTGAATGACATCCTCAAATCTATGCATGTTATAAGCACCACTCAGCAAATAAATGCCAAAATTGGCCAATAGCTAACTTTTAGCTAATGTTATAAACCATGTTTAGGAGTTTTGTATAATACCACTATTTTCGTAGTAAACAAATCTAAACTTTTTTACTGATTTATCCATGCATGTACGTATATATAGAATCAAAATTTTAGATGAAGAAGATAGAGCTCTCCCTACAAGGAATTTGAAAAATACTGTACAGAAAAAAGAAAAAGAAGAAGTGTATATCCTATATAGTTTCATAGAAAGTTATTAGAATTTTCATAAAAACATGGAAGGAACACGTGATAATATCAATCGTGTTCGTAACCAAAAGAGAAGGTTTGCCGTTGTTGGTTTCTCTTCCATTCTCCTTATCGCGGTGATTGGATCTGTCGCGGTCGGTTTAACGCGCAGCGGGTTAAGGGAACAAAATGGAAAATTATTTATCACACAGAGGGATGTTGAAATGCTTTGTAAACCAAACCCGGCTAAATGTCATGAGAAAGTGGGAAGGTTGATCAGTGGAGCAAGAAACATACAAGAACGTATGAAAAACACATTTATTGAAGAAGCCCGGGAGTTAACGAAAAACATAAACAATCCAGCTCTTTATAAAGAATTGGTAAAAGACAACATGACGAGTCATGCGATGCGAGTTTGCAACGAAGTAATGGATAATGCTATTGATGGAGTTAATAAATCAGTAGGGGAATTAGACAAATTTGATTTCAATAGGTTGAGTGACTTTGTTTTCGATCTTCAAGTTTGGATGACTGCTACACTTACAGATCAACAAACATGTTTGGATAGTTTAGAGAAAGCAGACCCAAACGCTAGTCAGAGAATGGCTCAGGTTATGAGCACTTCTATGAAATTAAGCAATGATGCTATTGACATGCTTAGTTCAGTTTCTGAATTGTTACATAAGAGTTTTGGAAAACCCCCGGGTGGTTTTAATAGGAGAACTTTAGTCGATGAATCAGCAACGCGTGTTGATGGTTTTCCAACATGGGTTAGTGAAGGACAACGAAGGTTTCTGGCTGATTCGAGCGTTAAACCAGATGCTATTGTGGCGCAAGACGGTAGTGGACATTTTAAAACTGTCAAGGAAGCTCTTAAGAAGGTTCCGGCAAGTAATGCAAAACCTTTTGTCATTTATGTTAAGGCTGGGGTTTATAAAGAGGTTGTTAATATTCCTCTAAAGATGGATTATGTGACCATCATAGGTGATGGTCCTACAAAAACAAAAATCACAGGTAGCAACAACTTTGCTGATGGTGTCCTAACATATGACAGTGCAACAGTTGGTAAGTAAAATATTTTTTATCTATAAGACAAGAGGTAATAACCACTAAATACTAAATACTCACACACAACCATGAATTTCGGGGTTCAAACTCTGATGATGATGTCCATTCTAGCAGTTAGTTGTTTACTTAAGCTAAAAGCAAAAGTATTGTATAGTTATTTGATTAAGTTGTATACGCATGGCAGGTGTGAATGGTGCAAACTTCGTGGCAAAGGATATAGGCATTGAAAACACAGCAGGACCTACAAAAAAGCAAGCAGTAGCACTAAGAGTTTCAGGAGACATGGCAGTACTCTACAACTGTCAAATAGATGGTTACCAAGACACACTCTTTGCCCAATCCCTACGACAATACTATCGCGATTGTAGCATCTCTGGTACAATCGACTTCATATTCGGCGACCCCTTTGGAGTTTTCCAAAACTGCAAAATTATAGTTAGAAAACCATTAACAGGCCAAACCAATTTAGTAGCAGCTGGTGGAAGACTCACATCGAAGAGCGCGGGTGCACTTGTTTTCCAAAGTTGTCACTTCTCAGGTGAACCACAATTAGCATCGATGTCACCGAAAATATCATTACTAGGAAGACCATGGAAAGCATACTCCAGAGTTGTGATAATGGATTCAGTCATAGATGACATCTTTCTCCCCGAAGGTTACCAAGCATGGATGGGAAAAGATTTCACCGATACATCTATTTGGTATGAGTATAACAATAAAGGTCCTGGCGCTGACACGAAAGGAAGAGTGAAATGGCCTAATGTGAAAACTATAACTGGTAATGAGGCTGCTGCTTTTTACCCTGGTAAATTTCTTCAGGTTTCTGGGTCACCTTGGATGACGAGTTCTGGGGTACCTTGTTCCCTTGGTCCTATGAGCGGTGGTTCTGCTGGTTCTACGGCTTCGTCTACTCCGGTTATTGCATCTGAGTCTTCTCCGCCTTCTAAGTCTTCTTCGCCTTCTGAGGAGTCTAAGTCTTCTGAGGAGTCTAAGTCTTCTTCGCCTTCTAAGGAGTCTAAGTCTTCTCCACCATCTAAGGATTCAAAGTCTTCTTCGTCTTCTGAGAAATCTAAGTCCTCTTCTCCTTCTAAATCTTCTTCATCTTCTGAGGAGTCTAAGTCTTCTGA
The DNA here is from genome assembly GCA_021764765.1 of Vicia sativa. Classification (NCBI taxonomy): domain Eukaryota; kingdom Viridiplantae; phylum Streptophyta; class Magnoliopsida; order Fabales; family Fabaceae; genus Vicia; species Vicia sativa. The sequence goes on from CM038792.1 coordinate 45,194,778, forward strand.
AGAGTCTGAAGAGTCTTGAATTTGGTTAACAAAGTTAAAGATGAGAACAACACCAAATGCTGCATTAATGAGTCAATCCATTAATGCAGTAAAGTAATTCAATAGAGATGAAGGAAAGAATATGTGAATATATTGTTCTTACACTTATGATTTTATCTATGTAGTAATAATTTTGTCCTGTTCAGATTTTATTGAACCATTGTAAAATGTACATTTGCATCACTTCAATTAATAAAAGTTTTGTTTAAATAAAATGGTTTGATGATTTGATTTAGGGGTGTTCAAAACTATAATTAACTGGATTGTGTATTTGAACTGAACTGTATTTCACTATAAAAAAATTAAACAACGGTTAATGATATGAACCATTTAATTTAAATCATTCAAATTCAGTGTAAAATTGGTTCATAACCACTTTTCTTTAATAAACTGATTTAATTATATAAATTAATTTCTCATAAAAATTCAAGAGTGAAAAATAATACTGAAAAAATAAAATAATTTATTTTGAAAATTTTTTTAAAAAAATTAAATAAAAAATCCAAAAAAAGTAAACATCTTTTTGAAATTTTAAAAAAAATTTTAAAAAAAATAAAGTTTTTCTCTCTAAGCCGCGGCGCTCCTCCTTCTCTCTAGAAAGGGCAGCTTCTGGTGTTCTCCAGTGAGCGGCGGTGCTCAACGTCAAGAAGAAGAGTGGAGGGAAAGAAAAAAAGGAGCTTCCGGAACTGGGTCCCCCACTAGGACGTGTTTCCGGTCAGAAGGAGGTTCGATGGTGGTGTTGTGTCGTCGTTTTATGTTGTTGCGTTTCCAGATCGATGCAAGTCGTGAGATCTTTTCGATTTATTTGGGTGTATTGGGAAAGTAGTAAAGGTGGCCATTGCGCCCAGGAAAAATAATTTGGGGCAGAGGTTTGACTTTGCTAGATTTGCAGAAGTAGAAGATATTAGGATTTTTGAGGTTAGTTTGGATAATGTTATCATTGATGGAGGAAAGATTAACGCGAATACTCCAAGATTTCAAAGGAATAGCAGGTTGGAGGAGAAGCGTGGTGGTCTAGACAGAGCTCAACAAAGAAACTGGAGGTCTATGGTAGCGAGACAGGGTTTCAACTCTGGTTTCAACGGAGGTCAGGCAGCAAGAAGGGGTGGTTTTTCTTATGCCGAAGCAATCTCAAATCAAAGAGAAGAGTTGAAAGTTCAGGCTCCGGTTAAAATCAATGTAGCTGCAGCGGCGAATTCGTGCTTCAAAAAAGAATTCATATGGCAAGTGCATATCCCGGATTCGACGTACAAGATGCAGACTATAACACCCTTCTAAAATACCCCGCGATTAATATATTAAATTCAGAGTTAACATGTATAAAAAGGGCATCACAATTGATTAAAATGAAATTTCGTATAGTGTCATGCTTTACTGAAGAACAAAAATTCAATTAATCATTCAACGTACAAGTTCTACACAGCGGAATAATCTCAAAACTTGGATAAGTTCAAAACCAAAAAAATTCAAAGGTCTATGCCTTGAGAAATCAATCAAATATCCAAATAAACATCAAAACAAATAGAGTTTAACAATAACTCTAGATAAGTGTTCCCTAGTGTTACAGATCAGAGCATGACACTGACACGCGATAAAATAAAAGCATAGCTCTACGAGCCATCTTCACCAACTCCTAAGTTGCTAAAGCTTCAATCTGAAATCATCAAAGTAAGGGTGAGACTTCATCATAATTAAAATGCATTATAAATTCATAAAACAACAGAATCTCATAAGCTATTAGTCCACCCTATTCAGCATAATCAGATTTATTTCACAATCCAAGTCATATACATACATCACAAACAACAACAAGATTATAACACTAGAAACCATCCTATAATGTTATAATCCATACAAAATGCAATGCAAGACTCTATGCATGTGGTATCGACAGTGAACTAAATTCACATACTATTCCATTCCAACTCGGACACAACATTAACATCTATTCCATTTCAACTCGGACATAGATAAAACCTCACCGGCCATTCCAACTCGGCAACAGATATTGGACAACTCACTAATTCCGCACAATGGGAATTAGCTACCACCAATGTATATGCATGCACATCAACAACATACAACATTCAACAACAACACATGATATCAACAACCATCATGAATATATAGCATCAACAACAACACATGATATCAACAATCATCATGGATATACAACATCAACAATAACACATGATATCAACAACACATCATGAATAAATCACCATAAAGATAGCATGCAAGCATCAATCCACATCCAATTCATTAGCACAATAACATATTCTACTTTCATCCACTAACTACACTAAGTACAAATAAACACAAAATCGGAAAACCCAACACTTTCCAAAATAAAACCAATTAATTATTATTTTCCTCATTTTATAAAATAGATTATTTAATTTAAAGAATATTTTCCAAAACGGCGATTAAAATGGACTTACGGTTTGAAAGTTATGAATTTTCAAAGTTTAATAATTTTCCAAAAATTAACAGTGGTAACCGGTTCCTCCTGGGGAGAACCCGGTTTCCACTCTCATAGTGAAACACGCTCCTGGAATTTGTAATGGGAACTTGGTTCCTCCCAACAGGTAACCGGTTTCCCAGACATATAAGAAAACACTTCCCTGGAAAACATATTGGGAACTCGGTTCCTCCCACCAGGGAACCGGTTCCTCAGACACAAAATTTCCCTCTTCTGGAACTTATACCAGGAACTCGGTTCCTCCCACCAGGGAACCGATTCCTGCGAACACCTGTAGCAGAAAATTGCATTTTTGACAACATGCTTCATTGTTCCATTCATCCATACATACAATTACGAATCAATCACCCATTTCATCATCAAAATCATCCACCCAACAGTGTTCAAGACATAAGAACACAATCCAACAACAATTAACATATCCATAACATGTTATTGACTCAATTTCATGCAATTAGACAATATTAGGGACAACTTCCATAAACCTAGAAAATCCTAAATTGGGATTCCTAATCTACTCAATCAACCCTATCATTCCTCAAATCTATAAGGCATAATAACTAAGAGAAAACCACCCCTTACCTTAGAATTTCTTTGAATCCTTGAACTCTTGGTTCTTCTCTTCCTTCTGCCTCTTCTCACTTTTCACGTATGATTAGTTTTCTCCAAATGATTCTCAATTCTCTTTTTCCTCTTATTATTCCTTTTTATTATTATTCTACAATAATAATAACCAAATAGTAAGTTAGAGGCTTTTACTCCTCACACCTCCTCCTTCTACTCCTTACACCAACAACCCAATTCCTTTTTATTTAATTAAATAATTCCAATAATCCCAAAAATACCAATAGTTTAATTTCTAATTAAATAAATAATTAAAAATTCAAATTATCTAATAATTAAAAATATTGGAGTGTTACACAAACGAGTCTCGAAATGAATGGATATTATGCTATTAGAGTGCGTCCGCTGGGACCGATGCTCTGCATTTTAGAGGAAACTGCGGAGGGTTTCATTGAAGGTCTGATAGGAGATGACGAAGTTTGGTGGGAAAAATACTTTGTGGAGGTGAAGCGCTGGTCTGAGGATGTGATAGATAGAAGCAGGTTGATGTGGATTAAGATTTTCGGTGTGCCTAGTCATATTTGGAACGCTTCAACTTTTTCTTCATTGGCTGATTCTTTCGGGACTTTGGTCAGTTTGGACACGAGTACGGCTGAAGGGGTTTATCTCGATGTGGCAAGATTGTTGGTGAGAGTCGACATCTCCTTTAAACTTCAAGAATTGATTTTTATTGAGGTAGAAGGCGAAACTTATAATTTGTTTCTCAGAGAGGATTTCTCGGGAGGTATTCGTGTGGATTCAGGTAATGCTTTGACTCAAATTGCTGATGTGGAAACTTCTTCTTCTGCTTCTTCTATCTCGTTTGAATTGCAATCCAAGAAACCTTCAGTAGCTTTAAGTGTAACGCCCATAATTTAATCAATTATTTAATTAAATTATATAAGGATTTATTTATTGGAATTTAGTCGAAGTTGGATTTATCAGTAGAATTATAAGGAGCATTAATAAATTCGTAAGTTGATTTAGGGTGATTAAGTGAATTATCAGAAGTTGGGATTAATTAATGATGAATTAATTTTATTATAGAATATTATTGGAAATAATATTAGAAATAAGTGTGGATTAATAGAGTTATTTAATTGATGTTAGAAGTAGTAGAAATGAGGTGTGAAAATTAAGCCAAATAAAAATAATAGCAATATTATTATTATTATTATTATTATTATTATTATTATTATTACTATTATTACTATTATAAGTTGGGTTTATTTATAAGGGATATAAAAGGAGAATTATAAGGGTTTAGTGAATATTTTTGGGAAAAAGTTGTACGTGGGAGAAAGAAAAGAGGAACAAGGGTTTAGAGGAAACTGCCGCCGGAATAGGAATTATAGACCGAAAATCCAAATTAGAATTCGACCGGAAATTATAGAGAGACCGTCAATCCAAAGTAAGGGTGGGGTTTTAACTCTATAACTGGGTTTAAGATGAATGGTATGTGGGGTTTGATTGTACGGTTGTCTTGTGTGGATGTGTTGATTTGTAAATTGATTATTGTGTATGATGATTTGGTATGGAAGCCTTGATAAATGATGATATAGAATGTTAGGTTTTGGTGTATATTGTTTTGATTTAAATCCGTTGAAATTGTGTATAATTGATGAAATTGATGATGTGAATTGAGTTAGAATGTAGTAGATGAAGTATGACAAGGTGATAAATTAGATTATGTATTTGGATTTAGAAAAATTGGGGTTTTGGGATGGAAAAGGATGATTTCCGTAGCATAAAAATCTAGTTTTTTTTTTATTCTGGTCTAGTGGGAACCGGTTACCATATATGGGAACCCGATTACCACTCAAAAAATAGCGTTTTTGCTCATTTAGGAACTGGGTAACCGATTACCCCGTAGGGGGAACCGGGTTCCATGCTGAAGCTGACAACATTTTCTCAAAACTTGTAAAAATCATAACTTTGTGCTCGGGTGTCTGTTTGACGCACCGTTTGAACCGTTGGAAAGCTAAAAACATGATCTTTACTATAAAAATACTTTCAAAACTATCAACTCAATAATTTTGGAATTTTTATTTATTTTGGTGTCATATAATGTATGTTTTAACGTTGTAGAAGTCAATGTTATACTGCGTTGCATTGTTGTTATTGGGTTGCCGCAGGTGACTGGAAACGGTAAGGTATTAGTTATGTTGAAATCAATATTTCTTTTGTTGGTTGTATACTTTGGCTTATATGTAACGATGTGATTGTGGTGATGTTGTTATGAATGTATCGTGTTGATAAATTGTTTGTAATGGCAAGAAATATGTTGATGTGTATTGTTGTTGATTTATGTGAAGTTGCAGGATATTTCTATGTTGATATTAATTATGTCGTGACGTGGTGATATTTGTGATGGGAACATGAATAATGTTATTGTGAATTGTTATGATTATATTGATGACGTTGTAGGCCTGTGGCTAGTGAAGTAGTGATATAAGTGTATGCCTTGTGAAGTGAATTTATGATGTCGTTGTATGTTGTTAGTGTTGCAGTACATTTGCATCCTTGTGAAGGCCTGTATTAGCGGAATTGTGAAGAAGGCTTATGCCTTGTGCCTCTATTAATTGGCAATAATGAAGGGAGTTGAAGCTCTGTTGGTACCACATGCATATGCATTGTTGTGTCTCATTTGAATTATGTTGTTGTTAACTGTAAAGTGAATTATGTTGTTGTTAACTGTGAAGTGAATTATGTTGTTGTTAATTGTGAAGTGAATTATGTTGTTGTTAACTGTGAAGTGAATTATGTTGAGTGAATTATGTTGTTGTTAACTGTGAAGTGAATTATGTTGTTGTTAACGGTGAAGTAATTTCATGTTGTTGTTAATTGGGAAGTTGTTGTGATGTGCTAACTGCGATGTGATAATTTTGTATTATTTAATCCTAGCATATTATTTATCATACACTTATTTATATTGTTGGATATCTCACCCCTTTTACTGATATTTCCCCTACCATGGGAAATGGGCAGGTACTCAAGGATAGTCGTGGAAGTTTGAAGTAGCATTATGAAGTCGTTAGTTATTGTTAGTTCGAATTGCCATACGTAACACTCGGGGAATGAATTTGTTGTAGTTGCTTAAATTATTGAAGTTTATGAATAATGTGAATACTTGATCATGTTGATTATTGAAGTTGGTTTAGTTGAATAATTATGCTAAGTGAAGTTAAATAATAATAATATTGTGAAATGTTTTGAGGTTGAATAAAATATGTATTGTTATAAGTTCATCATTGATCTAAGTGTTATGTATTTGTATAGTTGTGACTAAATGCATGTTGTTTTGCGAAGAAATTGTGACATCCCTTGTATGATTATCTTTTCCGCACTCTGATTTAAATAATATTCGATGGGTAGATTTGGGGTGTTACATTAAGCAATGAAGATGGGGAATTCTATAGGGATAATGTGGACCTTCTAACTAGCATTAGGAAGTTAGGGGAGGCAGTGCTTTTTGACGGCAGCAGCAGGAAAAAACAGGATTTTCAGGTGTCGTCTAGGCTTGATGTAGAAAACTAAAACGGAAACCTTGTTGTAGAGAAACTGTAGGTTCATCCTATCCTTCCCGATCAAATTAAGTGGTTCATTCCAGTTCTTCGAAGGTCCTATGTGGAGTCTCGGAACTGACAGGGCGACTGTCTTAATCGGGATAGGCGGTGTATAAGGGGCAACGATAGAATTCTGACATTGTGTTGTACATATTTTCTAACACATGTATTTTTAATTATTTTTTTCTATAGGGATTGGTGTGATATCACCGTCGTTCGATAGTTCAAATGTATTTTAAGATTTGGTTACAAAAGGATTTTGGTTCCTAGTCACAAAAATCATAAGTTTCAATAAAACACGTTTAGTTTTCTTATCAAAGAGAGTTGTTTGGATTAAAAAGAGTTTTGGTTGGTTTTTTAAATGGTAAAAGCATGTCAATATTAGTTTCATTACCCTAATTTCTTAAATTTGATTAACAAGCGGATGAACTAGTTGATGATCGATATATTTATGTATCCTCTCAAGATTGTTGATTTCCAACCAATATTGTGAGTATTATCATGATAATATTTAGATGATGTCTCACTCTAACTATTGACATGATAATCTTTAAGCTTGATACAAGTACATATTAACTCACAAATCTATGTCTAGCATTTGTTCCTTAGTAGATGAATATCTTAGGTCAAGTTTGAAACATATTTCTCAATCATGATCCAGAGCAAAAAGTACAAGTAAAACAAAGATATTCAACATATGTATATATATATATATATATATATATATATATATATATATATATATATATATATATATATATATATATGAATCTCTTCTTCTCGTAAAGAATTCTTGTAAGAATTCTTGAACGAATCTTTTCAAAAAGCGTCAGTACTTTTGTGTTTACAAGCCAAAGTTTTAATACAAGAAAACCAAGTATATATTTTATTCGATACAAACTTTTTTTGAGGATCCGTTATAATAATGAGAAAGATTTGCATATTCAAAAATCGGTCAATAATATCAAAATCGATGAATCGGCCTAGACCGGCTTACTAATGGGCTGTCCTAATACATTACAAAATTTCCCTTTAGCCAATGATCTAATTAGAGGAATAATTGGAACTGTTATATCTAGTTTTTTGATAAAAATTTCTATTAGAAATGTATTTTGCAGCATTTGACTCCGTACCACTAAACGATTTAGTCGCACATTTGAAAAATAGCCTAAAAGCTTAAATGAATGTTCGGATAATGGGTTTATATTGATCATTCTTGGTTGAGACCAAACATCAAAAAAACATTGCCATAAATGGATAAAAAAGTGTTTCCATTTATTCATCAAAAAAGGCGCATTCTTTGAAGCCATAATGCATTTTCCTTAATATCGAACATAATGAATGTTAGGATCCTTCACGAATGTGAAAGTATACAAAAAATCTTTAGCAAAAACTTTGACAAGATGCTCTCTTTTTTCATTAAAAAAATTCGCTCCAAAAATACGCAAAAAGATTTTACTTGTAAATGAGAGGATTTATTACGTAGAAAAACGAAGATAGATTCATATTGACATACATAAAAATTATAGAGGAACAAGAAGAATCTTGGATGACTTTTTGAAAAAGTAGAAATTTATTTTTTGGTAGTGATAAAACTATTCCAATTACAAAGAAACAACCGTAATAAATGAAAAAAAGGGGCATCCTTCACCTAGTATCGAAGGATTTGAACTATATATATATATATATATATATATATATATATATATATATATATATATATATATATATATATATATATATATATATATATATATATATATATATATATATATATATATATATATATATATATATATCAACCAAGTTTATACACCAAAAGATCAAAAGAAATACATAAAAGTTAGGTTAACTACCTCTAATTTTGACACAAAGAATCTTATCTACTCATTCTCATGGTAGCTTCACTTGCACGAAATGGAGTTGTGATGATGAACATAGATGAAAAACTAGCAAAGATTCACAGTTTTCTTCAATGTTTTTGAGTTACAATGAACAAGAATAGTGTTCTTTGATTTTTAGGTCTGATTTGGTCAGGAAATGAGGGAGTGGGTGAGGAAAATATCTAAGTATGGATATATGTACTTTTTCTGATTTCGCAGACCGCGCGTAGCCCACTTTATGGCGCTAACCGCACCTTAACTTATAACTAAACCGCCTCAGAAAGCTTCAGACCATGCTTGAACCGCGCTTAGCGCGCCCTGTATCCTGCTCCACTCCCAAAATAGCTTAAATTTCTTCCTTAAGTTCTCCTAGCTTCCTTGAATTCATGGTTGAAGGTAAAATCACCAAAAACCTATAAATTAAACATAAACAAAGTTAAATAATAGATTATAAACAAAAACTAAAAAAAACATAAATATATCAAAATACTATTTTAAATATTATCAATTAATCAAAAGGCATTGTAAAGGATCACAAAATTATCTATAAATATATCTACATTTTGGTCCTTAACAACTCTCTTCAACTTACTTCTTTGTTTGTCCTCGAACAAAGATCAAAAACTCAACAAGAAAAAAGATTACAAAAATTTAAAATAATGTCAATCAACACAAAATGGATAGTTCAAACTTAACATACCTGGGACATATACACAATAATTGCTTCTTCGAAATATAACATGACTATGAATTAAGTTCTAAACACAAAACATCGACACATGTAAACAAAAGAAAAAAGATATGTTCAAACTTGAATCACCTAAAGTTTTCTTCAATATTCCTTGAAGAACAAAAATTCACTAATTACAAAGGACAAAACACTCTCACTAGCAACATTGCACATTCAGAATAATTCATGCATTCATCAAAACAAGTTAAATGAACAAAAAGGAAACAAAGATCACTAAGGACTTTCAACAGTTGTAACTTGGCTTGGGTTAAAAACAAATATATATATATATATATATATAGGCACACACACACACACAAAGCCATTGAAGAAAAATGGGGTAAATATAATGAAGAGAATTTCACATTTCACAATATCCATTCATACTTCATCCTTATTTCATCATAACCTTTTTCTTTTCAAAATTCTATTCATTTTTTTATTCAATCTCTTTTTCTTTTTCAAAGGATACATTGTGTCATCAATTCATTATTTATTTTTGATCTACCTCCACAACTTTCAATTTTTCTATCCTTTATATTTAAGAACATGCTCTTCAACAAGACTAATCAAACAATTGGGTTGGTGTATACAAACAAGAAACCTTTCATAGAATGAATCATCATTGGATTTTCATTGATCATCAATAATTTATTAAGTTTCCTGCTTAACACTTAGTTTACTAAGAATGATTCATTCTACAAATTTTAATTTTAAAGCTCAAAAGGGATAACTAAGATTCACACACTCACAAGGTTAGATTAAGCCCTTTTAGAATTGATGGTTTTTCTCATAGTACACAAAAAATGCCTTGATCACTTATGAGTTTCCAAATTGTCAACAACAAATTAAGATTAAACAAGAATCAAACGAGTTAACAACAATTGCTAGAAAACACTCATTTTTGTGCATAGTGGAAAGCTTCTCACTTTTGTGGTTTATGTCCTAATTGATTTAAATGTGAACATAATTTTTTTTCAAAAATTATACATGCCTAGATATTTTGCATAAAGCACAAATTTTATAACATGTTACATAATATAAAGCAATAAAAAATGTACCTTAAGCGAGCATCACATCAAGAATCATATCATCACCATCACATTTTGGTGAAACACACTTTCAAGATAGTTATTCTTGCTTTTGAGTATCATTCATTCACAAGGACAAACCGAAAGAAATTAAATTAAAATGAACAATGCATAAATTTAAAAGACAAGCATAAATTAAAAAGACACCCCAAAATGTTGTTTCAAAATGTACTAAGGCATAATGCCTTCAAAATATAATCTTTGGAATTACAACCACGTCCTAAAAAGGATTGCAACCAACAATATAAAACCATTGTTTTAACATAAATATTAACTAAAAGCAATAATATAAAAAAAAAACAAAGGGATCAATCAGAATCCTCTAGAATCGAGTCACCAGGACTCCTTGAACCGACATCATCATCATCATCATCCAAACCATCACCACCATCAACTGCCTTTTCCTCTTCATTTAGCCCGACCCCAGTTGTTCACAGTGATTTCTGGTGAAACAACCGCTAGTCCTCCAAACTATCAAACAAGCGTTATGATTGTTGTTTAATCCCTTTGGTAACTTGCAGGATCGACTAGATTGATCCTATGGGGTATTGGTCGTTTGCATAAACTTAAAATAAGGATTCATGTTCAAGACTTGTTTTGAATGTTTTATATATGTTTAAGTGTATTTCGATTATGATGTTCAAGAAACTAATAACATGATCAAGTAAAGCAGTATAAAACTAATTTGAACAAGTACAAGCATAAAGACTTCGAATTGCAGAAAAAAATGTATAAATGCAGGAATGCTTAAATGACTTTCAAATGTAAAAGACTTTCAAAGTAAAAGCGTGAAGTGTAAAAGACAGGAATTTAAAGGCAAATATGTAAAGCTTTCTAGAAAATAAGAAATTTAAAGTAACAGTTTCAGAAAAGTAAAGGATTTCGAAATGGAAGAAAAGCGTTTAAATGCAAAGAAAGTTAAATGACTTTGAATGTAAAAGATTTAAAAGATATTGATGCAAGATAAAGATAAACTGGAAAGATAAAGATGCATTATTGAATAAAAGTTTTGGTGCAATCATACGTACATCATTCGAGCATTCGTTTCCCTAGCCATGTGGTATTTTGAATGTTTACTGAATTTTTGTACAATAGATATGACACCCGAAATCCTAACACTAAGACTTCTATTTATACTATTTCGACCATAACGGTCTGACTTATGAGATCTTTCCACGTTTCAGCCATGCAAAACACTATGCTTCTCTAGCTTCCACGTCTTCGAACCGTTTCCAGCGCGCATATTCGAACTTCCATTTATCCCGCTCACGTTTGAATTTCAAATATCTGAACTGTCTTTTGTTTCGAACTCGCTTCTTAAACACCACGCTACTATCACTTCGAAACTCCTTTTATGTATATCATCATAATTACTATTCGAAGCTCCAGGTTTCAGTATATCCATTCGAAGAGCTAACTCTTTCATTTCGAACCATGACATTTCTTTATTCTAACGAACACTAACATTGTTTCGTTTCGAGCTCAATGATTCCTATTCGAATAATATATATCAAAATCTTCAGCCAACAAAATGCCCCTTTAAAATATGTATTTCAAATCTCTTTCTGAGAAATACTTATTTTAAATATATCCACAAGATTTTGATGTGACCCTGAGTAATTATGACACTGTGTATGATTTCCATTACGTCAGTCACGACGGCTCTTGGGTTTCCGAACCGCTTCAAAACAGTTGCCACGGTATGGTGCGGCTATTAAAGACAATGATTATCTTTAATCATGCTTATTACCAATGCTTACTTTATGCCACCTCACTCCGTATCCAACCCACGTCCTCCATGTTTCTTGGCCTTAGTTGATGAGTGCTTCAACTTCTCTACTATATAACCAAACACACTTAGTCCTTTTTACTCTTTTTACACACTCTGAACTTTTTCTTCTTCTCTCTTTGCTGAAAAACCCCAAAACCTTAACAACTTCCAACAATGTCTTCAACAACATCTCAGATGAAAAAGATTTCCAAGAAGAAGACCAAAAATGCTGGAATGATCCTGGAAAGCAAGGTTGATATTCACCAAGGCCAATCCGTGCTTATACCTCAAGGCATCTCCAAAGAACAAGAACTCCTGTACGCTTCCCAGGTATTAATCCCAACCAATGCCTCTGGAAAGAGGTTTGCCCTAATGGGCCCTCTCACAGTTTTTAAGATTCTGAAGGATACTAGAACCATATTCCCTATTTGCTATGATTTTAAACCTTTGTTCAACAAAATGGAAACCCCTAGGTTAGAAACTGATAATGTGAATAAACCCTCAGCTTCGAAAGACGTAGAAACCCCGGTGGTTCCCCCAAATGATCCTTTTATTTGGACTATGTTAAAAGTAATTTTAAGCTATTTCGATCCTGCCCTACCGCTGATGTAGCTTACCAGAACTGGTTTGCTAAGGTGGAAGCTAAGAAATCCCACCAATAGGAGGAACTAGGTATTTACAATCTCCTCAAATTATTGAAACCAGGCTTTACCTACAGCCATCCTTTGCTATTTGCATCCCTGTACTTTTGGGATAGTACTTATAATACCTTTCACCTTCCTGGAGGGATGATCACACCTACGTTCTTTGATATAACTGCTATCACTGGATTATCACCAGTAGGAGAGACATACATCCCTGACTCTGAGGAACATTCCAGCATAATTGACTTCGATATCAAGTTGGCTAGCTTCTCCAAGTTTATCAGTCATTATCACACTGAAGGTGATAGTGTTTCTGATGTCGAACATATTGCCTTTCTCACCCTCTGGTTATCAAGATATGTTTTCTGCAGTAGGTCACTACAAGTAGCCAGCAGGTTTATCCCTCTAGCAAGGGATTTACATGAAAATAGGAGGATTAATTTAAGTGAGCTCTTACTAGTTGACCTTTACGAAAGTTTGAGGTCAGCTGTTTCGAGCTTAAAATCGCACACTCCTAAGAATATCTTGCTAGCTGGTCCTTTCTGGTTACTTCAGTTATGGCTTAATGCCATGTTCGAATCTTCACTTTCTACTGTTGATACTATTGTTGAGCAAGATCCAGAAGTGGCGGATCGAAATGTTGAGGGCGCAAGGTTAAGGAGACTGACTCCAAGTGATGACAAGGCTGATTTCCAGATTCTATTCCCTCAATACATTATGCTCTTTTCCAAGAAGCATAAGTTCGAAGAGACTATGGCGCCTTTCGCTTCGAGGACTCATGGACCATCATGGTTCACCATGTCCCTTTCAGAGGCTGCTAAGACTAAAGAAATCCAAGATATCTGGAAAGCCTTCTTGCTCCCAAGACTAATCTCTTCAAGAATCAATCCGACCAAGAATCAAATCCTTCTGTTCGCCTATCAACCCAACTTCGTCTCAAGACAATTTGGTTTATGCCAACTGATTCCTGAACCACTCTTTCAGACTCACAGCTCTATTACCTCCGGTCGAACTTTCAAGGCTAGAGAAGCCAAACTGTAACAGGAGCAATATCAAGATTTTGCTCAATTTGAATTAATCTCTTTTGAACCATCTTATTTTTCATCCAAAGGTTTTCTGAATTGGTGGACTAAGTTCTACCAATCTTGTATGTTTGATACTCTCACCATCGAAGAGAAACTAACTGCTGCATTCGATGTGCAGGTACACAAAAAGAAAGGTATGCTCACTCATGCTCAAGAAATTAAAGCTTTTCAGAATTACTTCGAAACAACTTATGATCCCACACGCTTGGAGTCCACAGTATATCGAGCGTCTCAAACCTTGAAGGAAAAATTTAAGGAAAAAATTTCTAAGTTCAAACTTCCTTCAGGGTTGTCACCTGAGGATAGGTATAGGTTGGCACTCGAAATGCATCCACCTAAGTTCCCTAGGTTACCTACCTCAGAACTGGCTCTGGCTTGGTTTCCCCCATACCCTTGGTGGTTAACTTGCAAAGAGATGTTCAAATACAAATCTCAAAGGAAACTAAAGCCATCTGAGACTGTGACATGGGCTCGACATTGGCTTCATAATTTCCCAGGGCATCTTCGCTATGACCTTTTTGCCATGTCGATTCTTTCGAATGAAGGCGCAGGTGCGAATGCTTGGGAAATCCCCCAAATAATTCTTACTTTCTTTATTTTAATATTTCGTCTTATTTGTTTCAATTTTCAGCCACCAAAATAAAGACTGTTGCATCGAAGACCAAGGAAGGAAGTAGTTCCCAAACAACTATTGAAGCTGATGACAATGTGCCCAAAGCAACTCCAACCATTACTCCTGTAACAACAACAACAACAACAAACACCATCGCTCCAACTCCAACAACTGCTCCGATCCCAAAGGTAATCAAATTACTCTGGTGTTTCGAATGGCCCTGAATTTCTGATCGAAGTCTAACTCATGTTTGCACTATTTCAGACTAGTAAACTTCCCCCAACCACTCCAAAGAAGAGAAAACCTAGTACCAGTGGGAAGACTCTTAAGGCTGGGGAAAGTTCACCAGTGGCTTCAAAAAAGAAGCAAAAGAAAGACATTCCAAAAGATACTAACGTCTCTGGACTCGATTCCAGGGATGTTGCTCCCTCACAAAAATCCAAAAATCCACCTTCGACCTCCAACGTAATGTTGGAACACATAGACAACAATATTTCTTCAGACAATCCACAGGTGAGTTAAATTCGAATTTTTTACAAAGATAGCTATTCGTACCTTAATAGAAGTTTTATAATCTTTCTTTATTTGTGTAGGATGATTCAACTCCAGTTCCGACTACTTCGATCCCACTCCAACAAACAGCTGCTCTGATCCATTCTTCTCCTCATGGAGATTCAAGCAATCTGGTGCAGAATAAAGGCTCTTCCAATATGGCAGTTCCAACTGGGACTTCTGAACAGCCAGATGACCAAGGCACTTCGCCTCCTCTTAAAGAAACAAATGAACCAACACCTGAAGTTGCTGAGGAGGTGCCTCCAGAGACTTCTCAACAAAAATCTCCTCTCGAAATCCCTCAAGAGGGTAACAAGGTAACTCAAACTGAAGAGGAAAAAGCCAATGTCTCTCAAGAGAGCGGAGATTCCAGTGATGAAGGATCTGAGGACGAAGGAGGAGAAGAGGCTGAAGATGGTTCGAGCGAAGGAACGGAATCCAATGCTGGTGGTAATCAAGATGATGACATCGAGGTGGTGGACTTGATTGATGATGAAGAGGATGACGAAGAAGCAAATAATGAAGGTGATGGTGTTCCCACTAATGAACCAATGGATGTTGAAATGGATGTTACTCCACTACGCATGGAACTTCCAGAGTCTTCCAAATGCCAGACAGCTGAAGAGGAGTTAGCCCTCTTGAAACGAAATGACCCTATTGGGTACATGAAGGCTAAGCTGGCTCAGAGAAACACTCATCTCCCTAAGGCTAGTGCTGGTTCGACCACTGATTTGGTGCCTTCTGATGATAGGGTTGTGCTTCTTCACAAGATTCGAAAGACAATCCTTAATGTGGATTTATTTGAAGTACTCAGAAAGGATAGCACAACCTACTTTATTATGAAGGGACTTCTCAATCAAGTCGATCTCGCCACCTGTTCCCTGGAAGTTAGCACCATTTTGTTTGAACTCCAATCTTTGCTAGACAATGTGACTGGGTGTCTTCTCCAAGATGAATCTGCTACAAATAAAGTCCAAGAGAAGAGATCTGCAATGGATGCTGCTTATGAGCATGCCTCGAAGCTTTCTAAGGAAGCTGAGGAGCAAGCCACGCATATCACGCAGGCCAAAACTGATTATGAGCTTCGGGCTCAATCCATTCTTCTCTGGGAAAAACAGATTCAAGAGCTTCAACATAAGATTAAAGAGGCCCAACAACAACAGCTTGCATATGAGTCCAACACCTTTGGCAATCGATTCGAAGAACTCCTTAACAAAGGACTTGCTGAGACGGAAGCAGCTGAACAACTTAAAGGTGAAGTTGCCATCCTCGAAAGTGCCAAACGCTTCACTCAACAAAGACTTGAGTCTTTTAAGAGTATCTTCGATCGATTAAGGAACAATACCCACTTCTGAAACTTGTTTATTTATTTGTATTTCAATTGAACGTTTGTTTGTAACCTTTGAACAATGCCATTTTGGCAATTTATTTCACCATTTTGGCATCTCATTACATCTATGTGATTACGTTGCTATTACTCGAATCTCTTGCAGGCGTGGTTTATATTTCTTTAAATACTTCCCATTAACCTTTAGGATTCGTTTATCATCTGCCACCTCTTCGATTTCATACGCATTGTTTGAAAATGTCTTTACTATTGATCCGCTGTCGCGCGCGGGTCAAAAACGAGTTAAATTGCAAAACTGTAGTAACGACGGTAACTCGTGTATTGTCTCTCAAGGATTCTTGGGTTTTACTAACTAAAAACGGAATTGGGGGTTGGTTTGGTCGGAAAAAAATGATTATCAAAAGTGATTATGAAAATAAGCTGTTTTGAAAAAGTGATTATGAAAATAAGTCAATCTACCGATTCAGTTCCTACCAATCATCGATTATTAAAATCTCACTATCCTAAGCGGATTCCTTTCCCGTTCGATTACAATATAATCAACAAGCGCAACAATATTATACGAATTATATTTTCCGTTTGCCGAATTAAGCATTCGGTTAAGCGATAAACGGTTTAACGATTAAGCATACGATAAACACGCAGATAAATTGAAAAACATAAATCAATCGAACCAAACAATATATATTATGAATATCAAATTAAGCAAAAGATAAACAAAATATATAATTGAAGGAAAAGGAATTTTATTGCAAAACTTATAATAATCTCATAGTTTCGGAACCTGAATTCGGTAGATCAACCAAAAGTGATTAGTTCTCCATGGCCATTCGTACAAGCTTCAATCAAAATCGTGAATGGAATGATCCATGCTACAGTGCCGCGGCTGCTACCCTAAGGGAAAAGAGTACAACCCGTTTTACAATCCAACTGGGTCAAACATACGACCCAGGCCCAAAACTAATTGACCCGAAACTTAACTAAAACTAGTGCTGCAACTTCAACTAATTTTATGGCCCTTCTACAGTCCGATTCTGACTTCGACTCCAACATAAGAATTGTAGCTCTTTCTCTTAGCTTTCCGTTGATTATTAGAACGCCTCAATCGGACTTCTAGAACTCCAGTTATGGTCGTTTCCGTGCAGACTGCTAAAGCTGAAAATTAAATACGAAAATCAAATAACAATAAAAATAAATTAAAATATAAAAACATTATAAAATACAAAAATAAGACAAGCAAACCATGGAAATGTATAAGTACAACCGTAGAGTAATGTGCATCAAAATGCACTGATCAACTATTTGAAAAGGTCCTTCCCAATGAGGTGACCATTTACCTAATGCTTTATTTTTCTTGTCCATGGGCAATATAACTTTCCAAACTAAGTCATTAATACTAAATGTTTTACCTTCCACCCTTTTGTTATAAGCCCTGACCACTCTTTCCTTTTGCCTCATCAAGATTTCCAATGCGTGCAATCTAACCTCATCCAACTCAATTAATTCATTCATCATCATTTCCCAATATAATGAAGATGGGATTTCGTTTTGTCTTTGAATTCGAACTGACTGTAGATGAATTTCTACTGGTAAGACTGCATCATGACCAAATGTTAATTGGAAAGGTGTAGTGTTAGTGTCTTCTTTAGGGGATGTTCTACAGGCCCATAGTATTTGATCTAAAGTCTTATGCCAATTTCTTGGTTTTTTACCAACATGTTTTTTGATCAAACCTATTATTACTTTGTTGGCTGCTTCGACCTGACCATTTGCTTAAGCATAATATGGTGTTGATGTTAGAAACTTAAACCCCATTTCTTGGGCAAATTCTTGCATCTTTTTACCAGTAAACACAGATCCTTGGTCTGTGGTTATGCTCTCTGGCAATCCGAACCTATAGATAATTTGTTTCTGTATGAATTCGATGATAGTCTCTTGATCTACAGCTACTAATGGTATTGCTTCGATCCATTTGGTGAAATAGTCTATTCCTACCAAGATATATTTCTGACCTTTAGATGAAGCAGGATTTATTTCTCCTATTAAATCTAAGGTCCATCCTCTAAAGGGCCATGGTTTAATGATCGAATGCAACTCACTTACAGGAGCATGTTGAATCCCTGCATGTTTCTGGCATTCTTCACATCCTTTGGCAAAATCTATATCTTTGAGCATACTGGGCCAGTACATACCATATCGAAATAGCAACCACTTCATTTTATGGCCTGCTTGATGTGCCCTACATGCCCCATTGTGGACTTCTGATAATGCTAGATATGCCTCACCTTCTCCCAAGCATTTGAGTAATACGCCTTCTTGGGTCTTCTTGAACAATTCATTTCCCATAAGGACATATGATAATGCTCTATATTTTATTTTTCTGTCCACATTCAATGTTGGATTTTCTAAATACCTTATTAATGGATTTCGCCAATCTGTATCTGCCAAAGTGTTTATGGCTAATATTTCGAACCTATCTTTATCACCATAACTTAATTTAATATTCTCTAGATCTGATGGTGTAAGTCTAGTAGCCATGACTCTTCCTCTTATTTCGATCAAATCTTCAAAGTTTTTGGCAGAAACTTTATACCCTGAAGCCAATTGTGCTAAGTCATTTGCTTCTTGATTTTCTATTCTTGGTATGTGCTGAATATCCATGTACTCGAATTTTTTGAGTAGCTTATTAACTATGA
Source organism: Vicia sativa (assembly GCA_021764765.1). NCBI lineage: Eukaryota > Viridiplantae > Streptophyta > Magnoliopsida > Fabales > Fabaceae > Vicia > Vicia sativa. The sequence goes on from CM038792.1 coordinate 45,213,881, forward strand.
CAAAGTATGTCATCAGATTTTCTTTTATGCATTTATATTTCTTCTTTATCTGCTTGACTACTAACTCTGAATCACCTTTGATTTCGACTCTAGTTGCCCCCAATTCCAACAAAGCTTCAAGTCCAACAATGAGCGCTTCGTATTCGGCTTCGTTGTTCGAGCAACGAGGACCATCTAACTTATACTTGAATTTTGTTGGAATTCCTTTAGGAGAAATTATGAGAACTCCAACACCACTGCCCTCTCTGTGGGTTGAACCATCAAAGTATAGCTTCCAAGGTTGCATTTCTACATAACCCATGACAAGCTTTTCGACCAATGAATGGTCCACAATGAAATCAGAAATTACTTGACCTTTCACAACTCTTAAAGGCATGAAAGTCAAAGAATATGCTGTCAAGGCTAAAGCCCATTTACCAATTCTGCTATGCATTATTGGTTTTGAAAGCATGTGTTTGATAACATCGAAATGAGATGAAACATAAACATCAACCGGTTTTATATAATACTTGAGTTTCATACAAGAAAAGTATAAACAAAGACACAACTTTTCTATATTACTACATCTAGTTTCTGCATCATTCAACACCCTACTTAAATAATATATGGCTCTTTCGATGCCATTACTATCTTCTTGTACTAACATACTACCTATAGTAAGTTCAGAAGCAGATATGTACAATCTCATGGGTTTTCCCCATGAAGGTGGAGACAATATAGGAGGCTGAGAGAGATATCTTTTTATCTGGTCAAAGGCCTCCTGATGTACTTCGTTCCACTCGAAGGCTTGGCCTTGCTTTAAGCGAAGTAGTGGAGAGAAAGCTTGAGTCTTTCCACTTAGATTCGAAATGAATCTTCTGAGAAAATTAATCTTCCCCAGCAGAGATTGCAACTCCTTTTTCGATGTGGGTGCTTTAGTCTCCATGATGGCTTTGGTCTTATTCTGGTTGATTTCGATTCCTTTTTTATGAACCACAAAGCCCAGGAAATCTCCTACCTGCACAAAAAATGCACATTTAAGGGGATTCATTTTTAAGCCATGTTTTCTCATTCTTTCGAATGATTGGCTCAAATGATGCAAATGGGTTTCTGCAGATATAGATTTGATGACTATATCATCAATGTACACCTGCATGAATGTCTCAATAAAATCATGAAAAATGGAATTCATTGCTCTTTGGTAAGTTGTCCCAGCATTTTTTAAACCAAAAGGCATCACCACCCATTCATAGGTGCCTAAGGCTCCTGGACAACGAAATGTTGTCTTAGCAACATCTTCTTCAGCAATAAAGATCTGGTTATAACCAGAGTATCCATCTAGCATACTTAGGTATTCGAATCCTGCAGCAGAATCTATTAACATTTCTGCCACAGGCATAAGTATTGATCTTTGGGGTTGTATTTAAATCCCTAAAGTATATGCATATTCTCGATGAACCATTTTCTTAATAATGGTACTATATTTGCTAACCATTCGACATACCTTGTAGTTCGATGAATTTGCAACAACCTTCGACCTCGGCTTTGATCTTTGTGAGCATTTGGCGCGGACCTCCTGGGAGTTTGCTTGATGGGCTTCTTGCCATCCTTAATTGGAAGTCTGCTCCACTAACTCCTTTTCAAACCAGGCATTTCGTCATAGTCCCAAGCAAAGCAATCTTTGTTTCTTTTGAGGACTTCGATCACCTCTTGCTTGAAGCTTGGGCTGAGTTTTGCACTTATGTAGGTTATTCTTTTTATATTGTCATCCCCCAAATTTACCTCTTCGAGTGGATCCTGTGCTAACATTTTGGCAGCTGAGTTTGTAGGATCCTTCTCGAAGCCCAAGGGTTCCTTGTCATATATGGCATCAAGCCTTTGATCTTTTTCGTTTTCTTCACAGGGTGAGTCTTTCGAACCAGTCCCTTCGAGTTTGTTTATTTCAACTGTATGTTCTATTGCAGCTTCTGAAGCCGCTTTCCATTCATTCTCAGCCATATAGGCCGAAATCCTTTCGACGAAAGAAGACTCAGTCATGAGCAGGGTTGTCGAACTCCCAGCCTGATGGCCGTCTTTGCGACGTGCCTTCAACTCCTTCGTCTGCTTTAATTATCTTCCTATCCCAGTACATGCCATCATGGCAAAGGGTCATATAGTAGTGTGCATCTCTTGTTTCATTCATTTCGTCACTTGGGGTGCAAGGAGCTATTGTTGCCAGGTACTTGTCATAATTCCTCTTGTTGACTAGATTGACTGTTGTCATGAAGTAACTCTGGTCCGCTTCGATATTCTCCACTATACCATCTTCTCTCCACGGACTAACCTTTGGTGCATTGTGAAGGAACGCCCCGCCATGGGTCCACTCTCTCCCTAGCAGCAGATTATAGTTGGCCTTGGCTTCGATCACCATATACATGGTGGGCCTACAGCTCGATCCGACGGTTAGCTCCACTTGCACCACCCCCAACGTTTGACCTACTTTCCCTTCATAATTGGAGAGGACCATATTGTGTGGTTTGACATCATTTTCTTGAATTCCTAACTTTTTCAGCATGAATTGAGGCATAAGATTAACTGCAACGCCTTCATCCACCAAAACCTTGTTCACCCCATGGGCTCTAGCCTTTGCTTGAATGAACAGTGGTTTCAAATGATTCTTCATTGTTGGATCTGGGTGTTTGAAGAATGCGTTCTGCTCTTCGACCGCGCCGTTATCCATTACATAGTAGCAGACTGGTCTATGTTTCATCAAATCAATGGTATCTTCTTCCTCAGGCTCTTCGATTTCGGTCTCTTGGCCAAATTCAGATGGTAGTACAGATACCACATTGCAATTTAGGTTAAGTGAGGATTCTCCTTCTGATTCGAAGTTATCTGTCAGCATATCCTCGTCTTCTTCTGGACTTGGAGTGTACTCTTTTGATTCATCTGGTTTTATTTCAGAGAAAAGCCTCCTACTAACTGGAGGTTTGTATTCAAGTTGCTTACTTGTTGTTGGTTTGTTGGTACTTGACATTTCTTTGTTGCTGGTCGAAGCTGCTCCTTTGTCTGCCAAGGCTTCTCTTTCAGCCTTTCAAATTCGTTGCTGCCTTCGCCATTGGGATCTCGACATGGGATTCTTACCTTTATAATTTTCCAGTCTCAGTTCCTCCCTCTTTGCAGTGTTGAATTGTCTCCTATACACCATGGCATGACGCGCATTTCGCTCGTTACCTCTCCATCTATCCTTCCCCTTATTGGTTTTGACTTGTAGCCATTTGTCTGTTGGTACTTCAGTAGGGATTTTGAACGTCACCCTTCGAGCACCTCTTGGATATGGGCTATCAGGATTTCGTTGAGTGTGATTACCATCGAAGTGCTGACTCATCTGACCAACTTCCTTATGATTCCAGCATGGGGCAAAGAGAATCGTTTCGAATGCTCCAGCCATGTTCTGGTCATATGCTACTGAACATCTTGGGCAAATCAGGCACTTGGTTGCCCCTTTGTGACAGCGAACTAAAAACTCCAACAAACTCTCACCAGCTCTAGGATAACATCTGAACAATTGGTTATCTTGGCGCCAATTTACTCCAGTTCGAGCCCTTTGCTTTCTTTCGAATTCTGCAGCAATCCTCTCGTTGCATATGATGCTGCATCTTGGACAAAGCATCATTTCAGCATTTCCCTTGTGGCACAGCATGAGATATTGTTTGAGGCTGGTATCTACAGCATAACCCTCCTCCATTTTGTATTTCTCTTTTTCAAGGTATCTTTCCATTTCCTGCATCTCAGAACAGGGTCTCTCCATGTCCACCATATTGACATCCACATCTTCCCCTTTCTCAACATCATCTCCCTATCCTAATGGTTTAATGTCTTTGATTCGAATCTTTGAACTCTCTGGGGCAGAGTATTTTACCAGATAATCAAATTTTCCACTGGGTTCCCCTAAGGTGTCCCAGACTTTCTTCTTATGAATGCCACCATCTCTATCTTCCCCTATTATATCATCATCTCCCCATCCTGTAGGCTTGACGTCTTCGATTCAGACTTTCGAACTCTCTGGAGCAGAATATTTTATCAGATAGTCGAATTTTCCACTGGGTTCCCCTAAGGTATCCCAGATCTCTTTTTGAGGGGAGGCTCGCTTTGTAATCTGAACCTTCTCCATTTTAAGCCTCAGGCCTTCAGTAGCCTGTGTCAATTCTTGCTTCTGGTTTTCTTGGCCCTCAGTAGCCTGGATTTCTTTCGAAACAACAGCTGGCGTTGATTCGATCGAAGTCTCTAGTTGTTTGTGGATGTTTTCAGTGACTCCATTGTTGACTTCGACCAGCACCCAACTTTCACTCTCAGTGCTTTCCTCTTTCAATGTAGTGGCCCCTTGGTCTGCTTCCACCATATTGATTTCTCCAACGCTCGAAGGCTCAGAGTAGTTGGTGTCTGCAACATCCAGAGGATCTTCATCCACTTTCATTTTTGGTTTGTCAGCAAACTTTAGTCTGCCATCCTTAATTGTGTTTTGGATCAAGTCCCTGAAAAGAAAACATTGTGAGGTTTTGTGGCCTAGGAAACTATGATACTTACAAAATCCTCTTTTCTTTCTTTGATCTAAAGGAGGTATTTTGACATTTGGTGGCACAATTAACTGGCCATCATTGACAAGCAGATCAAAAATCTCATCACATTTTGTCACATCGAAGGTATACACCTTCTTTGGGAATTTGTCACTTTTCTCGTTTTCACCAATTTCTTCCCTTTTGTGGGAACTAATAATTTACAGGAATAAGGTGGAGCCTGTTTTAATTCAGTGAGATCTATTTCGACCTCTTCGAATTCAGGATAGTCTTCAACTTCCTCCGTTTCGACATAGGAAATTCTTTCCTTCTTATTACTTTTAAAAGCCCTGGCCTTTTCGGCCTTTAGTCTTTCGACTTGTCGAACCCTATCTGCTAACTGAGCCATGTCACTCAAGTATTGTGTATCTAATTTCTTTCGAATAGAATAGTCCAGGCCACCAGCGGCCATTTCGACTAACTCATGTTCAGGGACCACTGTGAAACACCTAGATTTCAAGAGTCTGAACCTATTTAAGTATTCATCTATAGGTTCAGTAAACTTCCTCTTAACACTTGCTAATTCCTTCAGACTTATCTTGGATTGTCCCATATAGAATTGTTCATGGAACAATCTCTCCAAGAGGGTCCAGGTGTCTATGGATCCAGGAGGCAAAGTGGTAGACCATGTGAACGCATTTTTAGTGAGGGAACTTGGGAAATATTGAATCCTAAGGTTCTCATTATTCGCTATGTCTCCTGCTTCAGTCAGATATCTGGCTATATGTTCGACCGTTGACTCATTGGTATCTCCAACAAACTTTGTAAACTTGGGGATCTTGTATCCCCTTGGTAAATCAGTCTGCATTACATAATCTGCTATGGGGGAGGCATAATTTGGCCTTCTAATCCCTGTATTAAGACCATTTTGGGACATAATCCTCTCTATCATGGTGGTTAGATTATTTTCTGCCAAGATATTGTCATTTCGTACTCTATGGACAACTGCATCAGCATCTTGGTTTCGACCTACCATGACTACTCCTCTAGGTTGTTCTTCTTGAAACGCTGGGACTCCTAGTCTTTCGACCCTTGCCCCTGGTTCCATAATTCCCCTTTGTGGTTCCTCTTGAATCACTGGGGCATCTAGTCTTTCGACCCTTGCTAGTGGTTCTATCAATCCCTCGTGGTTCTTCTCGAATCATTTGGGGCATCTACCACTGTGCTATTGCCCCAGTTAACTCCTCTGGCTGGCCTATAGGGTGGGTCATCAACAATTTGTTCTATGATAGGTGTGTTCACTCGAACCAATGCCTGGTTCTGCCTACGCCTTTCTAGAAGGCGAAATCTGCTTATTCGATCATGTTTGTTTCTCTTTCGTCACGATCCGTTTTGAACTATTGGGCAAAGATTTCTTGCATAGTTTGTGCTAACACTCTATCATATTATGGTTACTATCATCCATTAACGCCTAAAAGCCATTTGATTCTCTGTGGTTAAGATAGGCGTACTATAACCGACCCTTGGTTATTTGTCATGAATTGATTAGCCCGGATCCGACCTAAGTGTGGTGCGTTCGGCGTCGAAGTCTGCAAAACGCCATAAAGATGTTGGCATTCCATCTGGGAATTTACGGGTCTATTACTATCGAGCCAGATGGTCTAGTTGGTGATGGGGTAGCGAAATGGATTTGTGCCCTATTTGGTGGGACAAATCCCCGGGATACCATGGTTCTGTATTGCCTAGGATCGAATTGTTTGTTGACATACCACTTGTTCCGTTCGTGGCCATACTATTAGTAGAGGACGCAACAGACTGTGCATTCGAAGGGATCGCGATGGACGTCCCCGTCGAAACAGATGCATTAGTGCCTGTTGCATGTGGGCGTTTGTTCCCATGGATTGTTTGGATCGACATCCTATTATTTCGATTTCTTCTGAGTAAGGGTTGGTTACTGTTAGTTATTCTACCACTCCTAAGGTTCATATACCAATGAACTTTGTTTACTTAGAAAGAACTTTTTTATAATAATTATGTCTTATACGCGTTAGTTTTAATTAGCAACAACCAATCTTCCCCTTTGGGCGTGCCAATTTGTTCCGTGATTTCGGTGAAACAACCGCTAGTCCTCGAACTATCAAACAAAGCGTTATGATTGTTGTTTAATCCCTGGTAACTTGCGGGATCGACTAGATTGATCCTATGGGTATTGGTCGTTTGCATAAACTTAAAATAAGGATTCATGTTCAAGACTTGTTTTGAATGTTTTATATATGTTTAAGTGTATTTCGATTATGATGTTCAAGAAACTAATAACATGATCAAGTAAAGCAGTATAAAACTAATTTGAACAAGTACAAGCATAAAGACTTGAATTGAGAAAAAAATGTATAAATGAGGAATGCTTAAATGACTTTCAAATGTAAAAGACTTTCAGTAAAAGCGTGAAGTGTAAAAGGCAGAATTTAAAGGCAAATATGTAAAGCTTTACGGAAAATAAGAAAGTTAAAATGTGAGTTCGAGAAAAGTAAAGGATTTGAAATGGAAGAAAAGCGTTTAAATGCAAAGAAAGTTAAATGACTTGAATGTAAAAGATTTAAAAGATATTGATGCAAGATAAAGATAAACTGGAAAGATAAAGATGCATTATTGAATAAAAGTTTTGGTGCGATCATCGTACATCATTCGAGCATTCGTTTCCTAGCCATGTGGTATTTTGAATGTTTCTGAATTTTTGTACAATAGATATGACACCGAAATCCTAACACTAAGACTTATTTATACTATTTCGACCATAAATTCGACTTATGAGATCTTTCCACGTTTAAATATGCAAAACACTATGCTTCTCTAGCTTCCGTCTTGAACGTTTCATATTCGAACTTCATTTATCCGCTCACGTTTGAATTTCAAATATCTGAACTGTCTTTTGTTTCGAACTCGCTTCTTAAACACCACGCTACTATCACTTCGAAACTCCTTTTATGTATATCATCATAATTATTATTCGAAGCTCCATGTTTCAGTATATCCATTCGAAGAGCTAACTTTTTCATTCCGAACCATGACATTTCTTCATTCTAACGAACACTAACATTGTTTCGTTTCGAGCTCAATGATTCCTATTCGAATAATAGATATCAAAATCTTCAGCCAACACCAGTCCAATTTGCATAAGCTCTCATCTGAGCACTAGTGCGGCTAAAATGGTCCACATCGGGCTCTCTAATTTGTAGCACCATCTTCTCCATGCTCTTGTGCATATACATGAATGCCCTCTGATGAGCCATGTGCATCTGTTGGTTCCACTCAGCATCTAGACCATCCTATGGAAGAGCAACAACAACTTAAACCGCTTGAGCAGCAGGATTTTGATCTACAGCTTGACAATAACGGTCAATATACTGATCATCTATAACACCGTCAATTGCCAAGTGACTCACAACAGGAAACTGTACTCGGGATTGCATGCAAAGCCCCATAATCAACCCAGGATACGTAAGATAACACTGGATTCTTTCACCATCAGTGGTGTAACTCAAGGCTACCCTCTTCGGCTCATTTGCAATAAGCCTTCCAAAATCAATTTGAGCCTCATCTAGCATAGCAGCAATTAGACCGACTGTTTCCACAAGAATGGAGAATGTATGACTTGGGGCGTTAAGTTGTAAAGGGTCACGCTCATAAGTATCCTAGCATTAGTTTTTAGACTGGACCGACTGAATTTCAAAGGTTGGTCAGAATTATTTAATTCATAAGAATGCCCTTCCAAACATAATTTACTCCGCAAAACCTCAAAATCCCAATTACCTCTTGCTAGTTGATCATAATATGTAACGCCCGGTTATTTAATTAATTATTTAATTAAATATTTCGAATTATTTCCGATTTAAGTTGTTGAATTGTTAGTTAAATCAGTTGTTTAATTATTGTATAGTCGGTAGAATTAATTTTAATAATAGTATTAGTTGGTTATTATTATTAATGATAATAATAATAGAATAATTTGTTGGGCTTAGTTGGTTGAAATTGGTAGAAAAGGAGGTGTAGAGTAGTAGGCCTAATAAGAGAAAAATAATTATTAGTAAGTATTATATATAAACGAGGAATTAGGTTTGTTTTTAGAAAAATAAGGAATTATAAAGTTGTATATGAGAGAAAGATCGGAAGAAGAGGAGAAAAACAAGGGTTTGGAGATTTAGCCATCGGGAGAGGATTGTAGACCGAAAGTCAAACTGAAATTCGACCAGAACTCCGTAGAGCGACCTTCAATCCAAGGTAAGGGTGAGGTTTTGATTTTCTAATGGGTTATATGATGAGTAGTATGTGAGAATTAGGATAATGGAGAATTTACTATGCATTTGTGGTTGTTTTGTTAGGTAAGATTGTATGATAATAATTAATGGGTAAAAATATGTTTAGGTTGAAACCCCTAATTTTTATGGGTTTGACATTGTTAGATTTTGATTAATAATCCTTAATATGTGATGATTAATTGTGTTTTAGAATTGATATATTGATAAAATTGAGAGATGAGTGATGATCCAATTTAATATTTCATATATTGTATTTTTGTATTACTACGTGTATACTTAGAAATTAAATAAGAAATAGACTTCGAAATAGCGTTGTCATAACACTGTAGCGGCAATTGATAACACTGTAGCGTCATGTTGCTTCTTCTATAGATCTATATCGCCTATGTTTAGAAAAGTAAAACAATTGGTATATGACAATTTGATAGCTATGACCACTTGGTGTATACTGTAGCTTCCGTTTAATTGACCACATATATTGTTAAGATATAAAATTGAGAGTAACTTAGAAATATCCAAGGAGTGATATGTTTTATAATAATATGTAATTGATAAATCTTATTTAATTAATGCTTTGATAGTTACTGTTATGTATAAATTTTTAGCATCACGTTTTAGAATGTTAATATATAATATGTTACACGATAACCATGTTACTAATACATATGTATTAGTTCATTACTTTATATTAATAATAATAATAATAATAATAATAATAATAATAATAATAATAATAATAATAATAATAATTATTATTATTATTATTATTATTATTATTATTATTATTATTATTTAGTATTATTAAGAATAATGATTTTAAGGGTTTTGGAATTAGTTAGATTAATGTTTTAATTTAAATTATTTTCAATTTCGATAGAATTGTTAGAAATGTCAATAGTGTTGTTAAACTTGTCAATAAAATTGTCAGAATTGTTTTGAATTATTACGAGTCATATTTTAATTGATTCGTGTAATTCTGATATATTTAGAAGTTAATAAAATAGTAGAAACATATTATTGGCAGTCTAGACTCTAATAGCAGTGTAATATTAATTTAACTGAGATATAATAAGAATTTTAGAATAAAGTAGAAATAATAGAATTTGTACGTGGTTTGTTAGTCTAAATAGTCTAAATATTTACGTGGTTTGTTAGTAGCTTATTTTGGTTAATTTGGTGTGTTATGTATTTGCTGTAAATTATGAATTTGCAGGTGATAAATTGTGTTGTGTTATGTTGTTTCCATTGAATTGTTGTTGTTATTTGCTCGTATTGATCTTTGTTAATAATTTGTGAAGTTGCAGGTTGTGATGAAATTAGTTGTTACTTTGTGTTGTTGTTTTTTCTTGTGATGTGTTGTGATGTTATCATGCTTTGATAAATTTTATTGATAATGCAATGTTGCAGGAAAATTTAGTGACGATGACTTACCTATATTTATTGGTAACAATGGTGATATAGGCTTATGCCTTTGTGACGAACGATGAGTGTTGTTATTTGTGATGTTAGTTGTGATGTTAATTGTGATGTTAATTACAATGTTAATTACGATGTTAATTACGATGTTAATTACGATATTAACTGCGATGTTAATTGTTGTTGTTGCGTATGTGATTCTTGCATTTATTGAGTCACATACATTTGCATCTTTGTGACGGCCTGGATTGGCACGACGTTGGCCTGGATTGGAAAAATTAGCGACGAAGGCTTATTCCTTGGCCTTGATGGAAAACACGATAATGATGAAGGCTTATGTCTTGGCCTTGATGGCAAACACGATGGGAGTTCTGCTCCAATGGTACCACATGCATGTGCATTTGAATAAGTTGTTGCATCTCATGTTGCATATTTGAGTTGTTGTGATGGCAAATTTGTTGTTGTATTACGATGATGAATAAGTTGTGATAAATGTTGTGAGTGTTGATAAATTGTTGTCGTTATAATTACGTTGATGATTATGTTGTGATTGTTTGTTGTGTGAATAATTTACGAAGTGGTGATTTACATTATCTAAATTCTGTCATATATTATTTATCATATGATTTATTAGATTGTTAGATATCTCGCTCTTTTCATTTGTTTCGTCGTTGCCTTTATACTGGTAACGTGTAGGTAATGAAGAATGAAGTTCTAGTCTCTGTTAGTTCGAGTCGATGTTGTCGCTCTGATACGTAACACTCAGGGGGATAAACGGTTTGTTTTATTTTGTTGTTATTAATTTGAATTAAAGTTGTTTCTTTTGAGAAGTTTGTTTTGGTTTAAGTTGTTTTTTATTGAGCAAGATGCTATGATTAATTTGGAGTTTATGTTAAGAATCTATTGCGTTGTTTTTAAAATAGAGTTGATTTATGTTTTGAGAATAAACAGGTTGTTACCAGTTCATCCGAATGTGATGTGTTATGTATCTATGTGTTAAATGTGACTGTTATGTTGTGGTTTTAAGTTGAGAATGTAACATCCCATGTTGTGTTTGAAAGTTTAGAACTCTGATTTTATTTATAATTACCAGGTAGAAATTGGGGTGTTACATGATACATATCTAGGACTTCTTCCGATGCTGTCCAATTTTTCCCAATTAATTGTTAATAGCAGCACGAGAAAAAGAAATCACCTTACCCTGCACCATGGTTGAGGACCCAAAAGAGGCCTCTGCTGATGGTAGAGCATTCGCATAAAACTTGTGAACCAGCTCTACATTTACCTTTTGTTGGGGCTCACAAAGAACCCCCAAATTATAGTCCTCTAACAGGGATCCATAATGAGTGTATTGTCCTTCTTCATTGATGCAGGTCAACCTTTCAGTCCATATGTTTCTCTCCTCCAACTTTTTGTATCGAGCCTCTTGCTCAAGACCCAAAAACCTTAATCTGTCAAAATGAGTATTGGGTCTAGATGACCCTGCACCTGCTGACATTACTCGTTGTCTTTTTGGAGCCATCTGAAACAACAACAAAAAAACAACCAAAAATTACACCGAAATGTCCATTAAAATTATTTCCATGCAAATAGCAGTGCAAAAGAACCTAACAAAGCATCAAGGATGGACATCATTACATAAAACAACAATTTTTTTCTCAAAAACTTGCAGTGGGGCTTGTTCGTTAAAGGTAGCTAGAGAGATCTGACGTGACTTGGATTCTCGGCTCAAAACGATTTACTCTTTTGATTTGTTTATAAAGATGCGAGCATCGAAGCTTTATTATTTTCAACACAAGAAAGATGATTTAATGATTATAAAAAGGAAAACAAATACCCTCAATTGATATTGGTATACATAACGACTAAGCGCAAACTAGGCATGCGCATTAGGAGATTCGAGTAAGGAGGATTGTTATATAAAGGAATAGATGGAGCACCCTAAATATATAGTTATCTACAGCTTTATATATGAATATATTTGATATGTTTGTGTGTTTTAATTGCTATTTCTATGATTGGGAAAGTTTCTCCTTTGGGATTTAAGAATGATAGATTATGTGGGATCCTAGGTTTTGTTATTATTGTGCTCGCAAATCATGGATCTTAGCATACATATCTCCTAGTGGAATCAGAGCATTTGTAGCTCGGATCTAGGGGATCTATGGTTTGTTTGGTGGGGAGAAAGAAATTTGCTCGGCAAGGATGAGACCTTGTGCTATGTATTCTCAAAAGGATGTTGAGAAAGTCGAGAGCAATCGTAGTTCCCACATGCTAGTGGAAAGCAATGGGATGTTAGTAAAGACAGACAAATGTCATCTTAATGAAAAATGTATCTAATCTATTTCATCACATACATTTTGAAAAGTTTGATTGAAATGAAATCTTTCATCGTAAGTTCTTGGTGTTTTGCTTGAGTGTACAAGCGTTACCACTTACATGTTTAAGAAAGATGTTTTGAAAAAAAATTGTTTGAATCTTTGCTTGTAAGTATTGGGTGTTTTGCTTGAGTGTACAAGCGTTACCACTTACAATTAAGAGATGTTTTTGTTTGAAAATAGTTTGAAAAGAGTTTGAAAAGAATTTGTATTGTATGTGATGATGAGGATACTTCTTACATAATGATAGATGTCTAAATCTCTAGGAGAATTTGATTGGATTAAAGGGATGCTTTTAAGAAGCCCATGGGTCCTTGTATTGTTTGCCCAAGAGGAGGCATTAGGGGTCATCGAGGGTCATCGAGGGTCCTTGTATGAAGCTCGAAGGAAGCTATAGGGTATGGCTGGCTTTGTCTTAAAAGTTTCAGAAACCATCCTTTTCGATTAGAGACAATTTCAAAATTTACTCTAAGGATTTTGAAAGTGATTTCACGAAGCACCTTTAGGGTTCTATCTTGGCAGGTGATTCTTTGTATTGGAAGCCCAATAGGAGGCTGTTAAAGATTTCTATCTCTTTCATTGTATGATGCCAAGGCTAAACTCATGAGGAGTTCTTTTGAGCGAAGCCAGGAGGTGACTCAGCAGTGTTGTCTTATATGAAGCCTAAGCAAAGGCTAACTCTGCAGGAGAGTTTCTTTGTACAAAGCCAGGCTACTCTGGGGCTAAATTCATCTTGGATGAATTATCTTGTATGAAGCCCAAGGAAGGCTGCATGTAGGGAACCTATTGGTTAGACTAATTGTTATGTTATAATGAATTGTATAAACAAGTGTGTGTGTGTGTGATATGTATTCACAGGAGTTTATGAAGGAAATATAAACAATGCATGATGTTTATTTACAGGAGTTTATGAAGGAAATATAAACAAGTGTCTGTGAAACGAACGTTTAAAACGAGCGTAATTTGATTATTCACAAGTTTGAATGTGTACAAGGAAGTGAATATGTACACGAACGAGTATTTATGTACAGACAAAGATGGATGTACATAGGAGGGTTGGGACTTACACCATAAGGGTGGCCCATTGGTTTAAAAGCAGTTTCACAGGGAATAATGCTCCTTTCAATACCAATGGTATTCAGTTGTATACACAGATGAAAACGAAAGATCGAAGTTTATCTGTGTTTGAGTATTTACAAAGGAAGTATCTGTGTTATGTACAGATAAAAGTTTGTATGAAAAGATCTTGATATGTACAAGAAAAATGTGTATGTACATAAAGAATGTTGGTTTAGTATACACAGAAGAAGTGAAAACAAACGATCAAGTTTATGCATGCTTGAGTATAAAAAGTATCGTATTATATACAGATGAAAAATTTGTATGTGTTTGAAGAAAATTTGATATGTACAAAGAAATATTATGTACAAAAGAATGTTATGGGACTTACACGTAAGGAGGCCCGTTGGATTAACGTTTCCGAGGGAATAATGCTCCTTCGATACCAATGGTGTTGATGTAAAGTGAAAGCAAGCGGAAGAAAGTTTATGCGTATTATATGCGGGTAGATGTGTACATAAAGAAGAATATGTATAAGGAAATATATAAAAATAATGTTTTGGGACTTGTGAGAGGCCCGTGATCGATTGAAATTAGGAAAATGAATTGGTTTTATCGTTTAAATCCGGATCGATCATGGCAAAAAGATCTGATTTGATGAAAAAAGTTTTTGAAGAAATGATTTTCAAAATGTTTTGAAATGTAGAGTTCATTTATGAGAAGTTTTGAAAAGAATCGGTGAAAACTTGAAAATTCACCTTAAAGGAGGTTTGAAAAGTGCTCGAGCGTGGTTTCGGTTCGATTAAAAAATAATCAGGATGAAAGTTTTTGAAAATTTTGCATTGTCATAAAATAGATGTATTTATTGACAGTGTCAAAAATCACCTTAAAATAAGGAGTTTGATTGGTTAAAAATTGTAGAAAGTTTGTAAAAAACATGAAAATATGAAAAGTTTGAAAAAGAATGGTCTTGATGGGAGTTGAACCGTGACCATTGGGGAAACTACGTGGCAAAAGAGGGACTAAAGGCAAGACTACCTTTGCAGGACAAGCATGCGCTGGTGTTTAGTGGACTAGAACATAATAAACAAAGCATTGGAAATTTTGAATATTCGAACACACAAAACATGTGGCTATGTTCTTCATTTGATTTTCAGTTTGTGAATTCAAGCTAAAATCTTTATTTCTCAATGAAATTGAATAGTAAACATCAAACTTGCTTCGATTTTGAACAATGAACACGATGGTACTTATTAATTGCATTTATTTTAAGCCCGGAATGATTTGAGTTTGAAGAACACTATGAACCCTAATTTCAAATTAAATGATGCAGATTGGTGATTCTTTGATTTTCTTGAGGGCTTATGATGGTGTGGTGAGAAAAGATCGGCGAGGTTTTCGTTTAGTTCAAGAAAATGGATATCACAGTTGGTGTTCATTTGTGCAAGTGAGGATCGAATTGATGCAAGAGTGTTTCGAGCTTGTTTCTTGATCATTTGAGCACCGGTGGCATGTATGGAAGCTAAATGGATGGTGCTGCTCCTTGAATCCTTCCAAATCATTCGACGAAGTCCACTGCGCAGTTCAAAATGGAGCTCGAAATCGATGTTAAACACATTACCAGTTGCTTGCAATGTCTGGATCATGTACATGAAGATGCGGGGAAGGTGTTAGGATACTCGCAACACAATTAATCAACGAACTTCAAATTCGAGATTCTATGCGAGGTTTTGGAAAGTTGGAAAAATGGAATATGATTTCGATTTTCTTGTTTTTCTTATGATCTTAAGTTCTAAACAAGTTTTATATTGATTATAAACATGTTTGACACAAAAATTGTATGTTTAAGCGATTTTCAAAATTGTAAGAATTCTCAATTTGCACTATATTTACTTGATTTTTGAAGAAGAAGTGAGAAAGCATGGATTGCAATGCTTTGGTGTGTCTTTGAACTTGGAATTTGTGATCATTTATAGGCGAAAAGATTACGAAATGTTAGGCAACAAGTACAAGCTTTTGGTGATTCAAAGATGACTTAGAGGGTAAGAATAGTATTTTGCCAAAAAAGGAAACTTCCTTTTTTCACCATGTGCTTGTTTTTACTTTGATCCTATCTCATCTCAATTATTACTTCCAAGCTGATATTTATCAGTTCAATCATCCATTTGGCATGGTTGGATTACTTCTAGATGAAGAAAACACAAAAATGACCTATAATTGAAGTTTTGGATTTTGAAAATCAAGTTTCATGAAGCCTTATGTTTCAATTTCAAAAGTATAGCTAGACTCTATGGATTTGAGAGTTCTTGGACATTTTGGAAAGCTTGTTTCACAAGATACAACTTTCATGTTTTGAGTTTTTTCCAATTCAAAATGGAACTAGGTGAAAAAATGGCATGAAGTTTGGAAAAATAAGAAATTTCAACACTTAGAAATTTTTCTAGGTATTAGAACTTCTGACTTTTGTTGACTTTTCAAATTCTTTGATTTTTCATGATCAAGATGGATCATTTGAAATATTTTGATGTTTGAAAAAGTTTTGTTTGAAAATTTGACCAAAAGTCAAAGTTTGTTTACATGTGAGATGAATTTTCGGATGTTTACGAAATTGGTGATGAAGTTTGTGAACTTCTGTGATGTTTTGAATCAAAAATTAGAGTCAAGATGTTGTGCTCTAAGATATAATGACCAATCTGTCAAAAAGTCATTCCTTTGCTCAAAAGTCGGAGAAATTCATGCCGATCAAAACCACAATTGGTCGATCCTCGATTAATCTGTGAGAAAAAAATGGATATCCCGAAGATTGAAGGTGATGATTTGATCAAATAGATCAAAGGAGGTGAAAAACTCAACCCTAATTGGTTTCCTCTTGAATCAGATGAAAATCTGATGAAACCCTAATTTTGACTTGAATCTATATTGGAGATTAATCTTTGAGTATGGTTATGCGATGATGCAAATGTAAGGTGGTATATTAGGTCAAAATTTGGGGATGTAGCAACGGTGGCCTTGACTTTTACATACCTAACTTTCTGCCAAATTTTGGGCCAATAGTTTGAGCCAGCCAAAATAACTTTAACCGCAGGACCCTTGTTAAGCCCGACCATGATCGTCTTTAGCGAAACTCTCTAAATTTGGGGTTGCTTTTCACGAAACCATACTAAGCTTGATATGTTGCAGCTTAGCCGGGTCTGCGAATTTTAGAAAAATGCCTAAAAACAGAAAAAATTCTTATCGACAAACAAAATGACTTTCAAAGTAAATACTACGGTGTTGAGGTGCCTCGGCGCTTTATTTAGGTCGTTTGAGCTCAGCGGTTCAAGATGATCATGGATCATCAAGTACAATCATTTAAATCTAGCGACATTTCTCCACGATGTACGGACTTGACCTTTGACTAATTGTCCACCTTCTTATCTCTGGATATTCGACACGATTGCACCATATTCTGAACCACTTCTTTATAATCATGTTCAAAATCCTTGTGTGTTTTCTTGTCATGATAAACTTTCAATTTCTCTTTTAGAGCTTGTTGGAATGGTAAACCTTATTTCTCGGTTCTTCCGTATCGTTGAGTTGATTTTTCTCTTGTTCTGGCTAGAGTGGAATCAAAATTTAGAATTTAAAGTCGAAAGTGCTCACATGTTTCATCTCATAGGAAGATGAAAAGTCTTCCATAAACCATCTGAAAGGGTGTTAGTCGATTGGAGCCTTGTAGCGGTTCGATACACCCAGCAAGCTTGATAAATTTTTGTCGACCAGGTCTTTTCTAGTATTTGACTTTGTTTTTCAAAGATCCTTTTCATCTCTCTATTGGATGCTTCAGAAACCGACCGTTGGCTTGTGGATGGTAAAGGGTTATCACCTTATTTTACACCATATTTATTCAAAACTTTTTCTAAAAATGTGCAAAAGTGAGAACCTCCATCCTTCACTAGCAAAGAGCCTTAAACCGCGAAAATATATGTTTTCTTTAAAAATTTAATCGATTTTAGAGTCGGCCTTAGGTGAAGCAATTTCCTCCACCCATTTCGACACATAATCAACGACCACTAAAATGTACTTATTAGAGAAAGACGAGGGGAATGGGCCAATGAAACGAATACCCCAACAATCAAAAACTTCCACTTCCGATATGTTGTTGGTTAAGGCATCTCATCTAAACGCCAATTTCACTCCTTTGGAACTTGTCTGACCACTTGCATGTTAATTAGAGCATCTTTTAAAAATAAAGGCTAATAAAATCGGTTGAAGGACTTTAGTGGTGTTTGCAATCCGTTATAATACCCTCCATAAGGGGTTAAGGAAATACCAAAGTATGTCTTTTGATTCTTCACTTGACACATTTCTCAACAAATTGTCCTTCTACTCGACCTAAAAAAATATGGTTCGTCCAAAAATAATACCAGCATCGGCCAAAAATTTCTTTTCTCATTTCACGACAAATCTTCAAAATCGATCTAAAGGGCCTTGTGATTAGCATGTGCCGGAACCACGGCTCTTGAATAACAAATTTTTTTTTCATTGAGAACTCCTTTATCACTATTTTCTTTCTTTGTGATTTCCATGTTCACCAAGCGGGATAAATGATTTGCCACCAGTTTTCGAACCTTTTTGTCTTAGGACATCAATCAAACTCTTGAGCAACAAAATCCATCGGATTAATCATTGTTGGAGTGCGCCTTGGTGAGCAAATACTTTATGCCGAATAGCCGTGAAAATCATAACTTTGGGCCGATAAGATAAGGCGAAATTTTTCAATACCTATATGACCACTCTTTTTCGGTTGTTGCATAGTTTATTTGAGCATTATTTAAAACTTTTCTTGCATAGTGTATACATGTCTGGTGGGAGAAGCTGACTTGTTTGTTTTGTGTTTTATCACAAATGTTGCGGATAGCATGAGTATACAAACTTTCTTTTATCCAATTAAGGAGGCGAAAGAAAAGGAAAAGACCTTCATTAGATTAAGGTATGGGACAAGTTATGAAAAGGGAAGGTGTGCACCCTTTCATCATAGTTATCTCACAGCTCTTAATGTAGCTCACTTTATAAATTGCTTTTTGTGTGTGTTTGAAAAGATTTTGAAAAGGCATTTCACTTTGACTTCGTAATGATTCACTTATTGGAATGTATATGAAGTGTTTGGAAATGTTTGTTTTGGAAGGACTTTGTAATGCCATTCTTGGAATGTATACAAAGTGTTTTGAAAAGATTTTTGAAAAAGTGTGAGGTGTAAAAAGTATTTTAATTGAGCAAGCAAAGAGACTACTTTGCCTTTTCGGGCATTATTTAGTGTTATTTTCTTTCCTTTAGGGTAGCTCTATCCATACCATTAGTTGGTAAGACTCTACCGTTGGATGTAAGGGACATTGAAGGGTCGAATGGTCATAGAAGAAAAACAGCAAGGATACCTTAGCATATTTGGGGACGATCATCAACTTTGAAATGATCGAGGGCGAGATAATGTATTTAGTAGGCAACAATCGGGGTCATGAGGACTATGATCTTTGCTCCGAAGGGACCGTAGTGATATGTTTATAGCGTCTTGCTAAGATATCCCTACGTTGAGGACACGAACATGTATTGAAAACAACGAGAGAGGATACCCTAGGTGGGTGCATATGTGAAAAGTGTATTGTATTCAATATTTTATCTTGTGATTAGGGTTATTCGTTGGTTAATCTTGCCATACTGCAGTTACTAGCGGTTAATATGCGGAGAAAATAAATTGCGGAAATGTAAGTGCGGGAAAGTAAAAACCTAGAACTATTACATGGCTTTGAGGATACATAATAAGGAGTGCGGAAAGTAAATCCTAATTACACTATTACATCCCATGGCAGATTACATAATATAAAAGGTGCGAGGAAAATAAACCAACTATTACAACTGAGAAAGTGAATTCTGATAATAAGCTATTACGAGAAGGATTGAATTGTAAATAATGGAAAATAATGTTAGTAAAAGAAAGTTTTGAGTTAGAAAAAAGTTTTAGGGTTAGTAAGCCTAATTAACTTAGAAAAATATTTTTTGGGAATTTTCTGGATTAATTTGATATGGAAAAAATGATTAAAGAGTCAATTTTTGATTAATTAACAATTAAATAAAATAAAGATGAAAAATAATATTTTTTTATGTTAAAAATTAAGTTAAAGTTTTTCTAACCTAATTATGAAAAAAAATATTTTTTACTGATTTTTTAAGGTGTTAAAAAAAATGTTTGAAAACAATTAAATCATATGATGAATATGAAGAAAATAAAAATATTGTTAGTTTGAAAAGTATAAAAATATTTGTGGGATCGAGTTCGAACCAAAGTCCTTTAGGACTGCATATGTCCCTTCAAGCTGAAACTGACTGCTTTGGTGTTAGTAATATTGAACAATGAGATTAGCGAAATTAAAAAACTTGAAATATTTAAAAAAATGCATGGCGGTGTCTTCCCAGATTCTGAAGCAGGGGTTTTACCTACGGATTTTTAGTCGTAGCTAAAACCTATAGTAATGGCTTTATGCATCCACATACCACACAAATCAAAATCAAGAAATCTTGATATAAATTTGTTATGGGGCATGGATCATTCGGTTTAATCACACTTAGTGTGTGAGCCTTTGGTTTCTGATTTTCATATTCGAAGCCTAATTGAGCTCATGAACCCATAGCAGCAGATTCTTGTTCTATGCTAAAACTAAATCAAACTATCTGAAATTTTACAAACATCGATCTAAACACAAATATGCAATCAAATTATTATTAAAATGTATGAATCAATGAAATTGATTTTAAGTTTTAAATGACAGTGATCTTGTTTCATGATTGGATATCGGGCGGCTTGGTGAATGGGTGGATCGATTGAGGAGGACTCCGAAATTGATTAGATACTTTGTTTGGCTTGAACCGATGCAAATCCTTGGCTGTGATAGCTTGTACCACTTTTGATTTGCAAGGTTAGGAGTTCTTGTTTGCCAAAAATAAATTCCTACTATGGTTTAGAAACCTTACGAATTTATAGAGGATGGATCGAGTTGAGGATTGATGAGAAAATATCTCATTCAATGAGAGAATATTGATTTGCCATATTTTCAATTTTGATCAAATGTTTCAATCTTGTACAAATCTCTTGCCATCACTAATTTCTAAATTTAGGCCATTTAATAGGTATCTTGGACCTCAAGTATGTCAAATATTCAGCCTTGCATTGATTGATTTATTTTTTGCTATTTTATTTTAATTAAATTGACTTTAAATGAATAAAAATCAAAATAAATAAATAAAAGCTCAAGGAGTGGCATTGGGCTTGGAGGTTCTAATTGAGATTAGAAACAAGTTTGAATCGAAAAGTTAGGCCCGTTTAAATTTTTGATTTTGTCAAGTATTTCTCTTCATGCACTACCTAAAAATGCTCAGCTTGCACAACATGTATCTGCTCAATTTTAACATTTTGGATGTTCTTGGACTTTTAGAAAGATCAAGATATCTTCTAAACAAACTTTTGGTTTCATCTTCATTGAAGTTTCCATGTTCATGAACACTTCTTTGCAAAAGATGACTTTTGTTGACTTTTAAAAGGACACCTAATGTTTTGATCCATAACTTCCAAATGAAGCATTTCTAACAAAGCTTGTGATACATGAAGTTGTGAAATTGAATTCCCTTTAAAATGAGCTTTGGTGGAAATTTTTTGATAAAGTATGTGAAAGTTATCTTTGAGTCGAGTTACATTGACTTTTAATAAAAACCTAATTTAGAAACTTTGACTTTTGATCAAATCTTGACTTTTCTTGAGGAATCATGTCAAACCTAACGGAGTGATGAATATCACTTCAAATATTGATGTTGACCAAAAATTATGAAGTTTAACGCATGTTGACCACAGTTGACTTTTATCTGTCTGGTGATTTTCAACCATACGAGCAATTGGATTAGCAAATTTGACTTGTAACTCTTGAAACTTGACATGGTGATATATTAAAGCATATGATGAGGTATGATGACCATTTAGAGCAACTGTAAA